>CM053592.1:117991467-118010689 GCA_028646515.1 Pseudochirops corinnae | reverse complement strand
ATCCCTGGAAAATGCTGGCCAGTCCAGACTCAGGGAAATGACGATGAGGCCTCTGAGATAAGCAATGGCAGCAGAAAATTAGTGGGATGTCATGATAATTTGAAAGTTGACACGTAGAATAAATGGCATACACTGGATGATTCATATAAGAGATCATTAAAGGAGTCCTTGAACCTGTAAAAGTGATTAAGCTTGACTATCAAAAGCTCTTCTCATTTATGCCCATGACACAGTAGGGAACACAGCTGACTGATTACATGACCACATATTGAGAACTATTCTGTCATAAGAGCCTAGCTATAAAAATTGACACAAACATTTTTTTAGAAGTAACAGAGCAGCTGAGCTGGAAAAGGCAATCAAGGAGTGAAATCAGTGAAAATCATGCTCTAGGTGAAAGAACTCTAGTCAGCAATTTGGGACGAAGAATTTACATGAGATGGAAGCAGTATGCAATGCTGGGATGTAACAGGATGTTAAAACTGGGGCAGAGAGCTTTTCTTTGGCTTAAGGGCCCTTCCCTCTTGTCTCTCTTGTTGGCCTTTTACAGTCAGGTCCATGGAATGTCAAGCAATCTCACAAAGGACTGTGTCCCTCTGGACAAGGCAGGGATAACAAGAACCCAGGGACTTCATGCAAGGCATATGCTACTTCAGGACTTTTCAAGCCTCCCACACTTCAAAATGCCATTTCACCTTGGTCAAACAAATCGAATAAAGTCTTCCCTGTTAACTAGACTTGTAGTATTTTTCAGTGAGCAATTTTACACATAGGACTCAAGTTTTTGATTCATATATTCTATAGTAACATGTCTGAATATACTCAGAGTATCCTGAATAAAGAAAATGTTCAATTACTTAAAGAAATTCATCATCACTTTATTTCAAGATTCTATATTTATTTAATGCTTTCTTTTATGTTAAAAAAAGGCCCTCCACGTTTTAGTATGATTAAAAAAAAAATCCAAGTGAAATTAATTTCCTTATTTTTTTCTTCTTGTAATGAGAACATAAAGCAAGCTTCCATCTCTGAGGTCTCCCATCAAAAACCCTCAGGAGCTGTGTTGTTCTTCAGATCCTTTTTTCCTGTTTTTTCTACTTGTTCCTATCTCCCAGAAACTCAGGCTGCTCCAATCTGCCCTAGCATTTACTTCTTTAGTATACTCTAGTCAAAGATAAGGTAGATAGCATTTTTCTTTCAAAATGACTTGCTCAACCCTAAGTTCTCTTTGGACTTCTAATCTTGCATCATTCCCTTCATTCTTTGTTTTTCCTTAGTTCTAGAACAGGACCATGACATCAGGAAGGTGATGTCATGACTTGCAAGTGAATTGAATTTAAGTGCCATCTACCGTTTATCAGAAGAGAAAGGAAAGAAACAAGGTACCTATCACATAGAAACACTATGTCAATTGCTCTACAAGTATTATCTCATTTGATCCTGGAACAAACAAAAAATAAGCAAGCAAAAGAAAAACCTGGTAAAGTAAGGGCTATTGTTTTCCCTATTTTATAGCTGAAGAAACTAAATTAGCAAGTTTCTAACACCAAATTTGAACTCAGGTTTTTCTGACCACAGGTTGAGCAATTTATCCACCATGCCACTTGACTGCATCTTGAATTGTCTGTCCCACAGATAATTTAAACTCAAACTGTCCAAAACTAAACTCATTATCTATCCTTCCAAGTCCTCCCTTTTTTCAAAATTCCCAATTTTTTTTTAAGACTTCCACATTCTACCCAGTCACCCAGGCTTGCAACCTAGATGTCATCTTTGATTTTTTTACTTGCTGTTACCTTCCATTTCTAGTTGCAGTTTCTACTTTCACAATATCTCTAATTTTCTCCCCCTTCTCTCCTCTGATACTGAAATCATGCTGGACTATTGCAAAAGCCTTCTGGTTTTTCTCACTACCTCAAGGAGCTATCTGCTTCAATCTCTTCTCCACTAAGCTGCCAAAGTGTCCCTCCTAAAGCATAGGTCTGATGATAATAGCTCACAATCCAATTTAATAAATTCCAGTGATTCCCTCTCATCCCTCTATCTGGCTCCAAAAGACTTTTATAACCCAATCTTTTCCTACCTTTCAGTTTTCTTATGCCTTACTACCATGAGATCCAGTGACAATGGCTATTTTGTTGTTATTGCATAAAACATTCCATCTCCTGTCTCTAGGTATATTTTTTCCATACTTAGAATGTTCTCCTTCATCACCTCTGCCTCCCCACTTCCCTAGCTTCCTTCAAGTCTCACCAAACATCTGACCTTCTGAAAGAAGTCTTTCTGGTCCTCCTTAAAATTCATGCTTTGTTTCTAAGACTAACCCTAATTTATTCTGTATTTATCTTTTTTTTTTTTTAACATAGCTTGCATTCTCTCTCCCCCATTAGGCTATAAGTTTCTTGAGACAGGATCTATTTTCTAACTTTTTGTGTGTCCTCAGTTCTTAGTATAGTGCCTGATAGGTATAGTACATGGCAAGTACTTTTTAAATGCTAGCTTAATTGACTTGACTTTGAAGATTTCCATCATCATCAGTTAAAGGATTCTGGCAGTCACCATAATTTAGGTATTAATATGTTTGACAACATATTAATGATATGAAATGACATAACAAGTTTAAATGGTTTTAATGGCATCATATTTGGATGATTTCTTTCCACTACAGGAGTACTGCAAGGTAATTGCATCTTCAATATCACTGAATCGTTTTCATATGGTCATGCTTAATCAGGAAGCAAAAAAAACAAAACAAAACACAGAAGTTGTCATTACACCATATTTCTTCAACTACAGAGATGGCTTTCTCTGTCTATAGACCAAGAAAATAATTATAGATAGGAGGACAGGCAGCATACCATTGTTCTGAAATGGTCATATAATTAAATACACATCATATTGAACAGAGATCAAAACAGAATCACTAAATATGTGTTTAACAGAAGATTACTGTTTGACCATATCAAAATTATAGTAGCCTCAGGCTACTTTCTTTGGGCTATTCATGTCTTATTATGTTCATTATTATATGATTAAGACATATATTTGTAATGGTGACATTGTCTGAAATGTGAGACAAATGCCAAGGACCATCATTGTTGCAATTTTATAAGAAATTTACTAGTCACCTTCAAATGGGGCTGCAGTCAATCTCATCTCTTAATGTAGTAGGTTCCCTTCAAATGCCAATAACTGTTTCCCTCTTCCTATGATTTAAAGAGACTTTAATGTAATCTGTAATGTCTCCCATCAACATGGGAACAATTTCAGAATTCTGCTAGGGTTTTTCCAGACCATCATCACCATGTATTTCTTTCTTTTTTTTTTTTTTATAAGCTTAGGCATGAATTTACCTTAATCTACTACTTTTAAAAAATGGGGATTTTATGATGAAAATGACAGAAGTTATTTATAAGCCACACTGAACATATCTGAACGATTTGTAAAGGTAATACTGAATGTCAGAGGTGGATTACACAAAAGTCTCAAAATTCTGAAGAGAGGTTTACTTTTTAAGATAGTGTCAATGTAATGAATACAATATTATGTTCTATATTCTATAACTACAAATGATAGAAAAATGTTACCCAGAGAATGTCATTCACATTTAAAAAGAAGATTGATAAATTCAATCACTCAAAGTCCATACAGGGAAACAGGAATGAAAAGCTAGATATCAATTGAGGGCCAAAAAAAAAAAAAAAGTCTTCTCTTTTTATAAGCCAAGCCAACACAACAAGGAGACAAGCCATAATCACAGACCAAATACTATTAAATAAAATAAAATAATTAGCACTTAGGACTAACTAAAATTAGAATGTCTCAAAAGAGGAAGGGATAGTAAGTTCTCAGTTACTGGAGTTCAAATGGATTAGACAATAGATTTTATGTTATTCCGTTGGCCAGAGTTGTTATAAATGGATGTTGAAGGGATGGCTCGCAGCACCTTCCTATGATTTGTTTGATGAAGTGGCAACAAATATACATAGCTGGGACCTTTTATACTCCTGAAATAGGAAGCTGTGTCAGGGAACTAGGGGTCATTCAGATCTCATGGGGTGGGAAGCTGCAGCAGAGGCAGGGTCAGGAAAGGTGTGTTAGGAAATTGCTGCCTTGTCATAAAATACCCCTTGGTGGTAAGGTCCTATCCACAACTGAAATAATTATATAGACCTCCTCTCATGGGTTACATTAAAGGGTTACATTAAAGGAGGATTAAAAGAGAAGGGGAAACAAACAACAACAACAACAAACAGAACCAAAAAAGCAGAGGAAAACAAAAGCCAGAAATCCTAAATCTTTCTTTCCTCATTCATAAAGATAAAGTCTCAAAGTCTCACAGGTGGGTCGTTGTAATCAATGATTTTTGAAGTTCATATTTGGTCTTCTAATGCAAGTGATATGCACAAGAAACCAACAAGAACATCAGAGTCACATCATAGATGATAACACCATTGTAATTATGGAATTCTCCTCCTAATAGGAAGTTCTGATGATGATGAACAGGAGAAGCTCCAGGAACATCAAGGTTTCTACAAATATATTTCTGGCGTGGTCAACAATTTCTTCCTACATTAGGTTCATCTGTATTAAAGAGATTAGGAGATTATAAGTGACTTCCAAACAACCTATCTCAGTATCCAAGTGAATATGGAGGCTCTCTTTCTATTACCACTTACTCAGTATTCCTTTGTCCATTTTCCAAAATCTCCCTGTTCCTAAGATCTACAGCTGGAATATGATAAAAAATCTTTGCCCATTCCGGGGCCACTGTAAAAGGAATGCCCCTTTCTTCAAAAGTGTCTAAATAAAGACCCTCATCCTCATCCACAGACTCCACTCTGCCAACAAACCAATTGAGGGATCTCTCTTCTTCCAGGTAAATACATACTCACCTCAGTTATATAGCAAAAATTTCATCTTCCCCAAGTTTTACAAAGTAACATGCCTCCCAAAATACCACTCCCAAAATACCACACCTTTTCTTGGAAAGAGTTTACTGAACCATCTTAAAGACAAGGAAGTCTGATAATCAATATTATAAACATGAGCAAATTCTCTAGGGTATATAGAGCCATCTACATGCCAAAACAGAAAAACCTTGAAGATAAGAAAGAATTGGGGAGGATCTACCAGAACTATATCCCAAAATAGTTCATTCTTATCAGAAAAAAATATTCATAGAGAATAGATCCAGAAATGCCTGGATGAAGGTGACCTTCACCTTTCTAGGGTGAGATCAATTTGTCAAGGACATGGCTTATGGGACTTTGGACACCTGATGTGGGCAATCAGATGCATAATGATGCAACTGTTCCTGAATACATAACTTACTAATGAAACAGATAAGTAGGCATTCACCAAGTCTGAGAGGTAGCAACTCTTAGGGTCCCAAATCAGGAGGATGTATTAGGGAAGCTGGGACTAATCAGGTAGTTTGGGTGGATGAAGTTGTATCACAGAAGGTAAAGGAAGGTACTTTGAAACACTGCTATCCTACCACAAAAGGATTCATGCTTTGGGGGAGGAATTGGATTAGATGACATCCAAGAACTCTTTCAAAATTGAAGTTCTATGATTTAAAGCTACAAAGATGGGACTTTGATAAGCAAATTATCTACTTCTTCAATTAACTAACATTTTTAAGTGTTTATGATGTGCCAGGCACTTTGCTAATTCTTAAAGATCCAAAGATAAAACAAAAACAGTCCTTGCCAGCATGGAGCTTACAATCTAATGGCAGAGGCAACATATACAACAAGTACACGTGCAATATAAATATAGAGTCTAGGGAGGGTTAACAGAGTAGAAGCCACTGGAAACTGGTGTGACTGAGAAAGGTGTCCTGAGGAAGGAAGCATTTGAATTAGGTTTAGAAGAACTTTACAGATTTTAAGACCATAAAACTTCTTAATTTTGCCAATTATATGTTGGGTAGCTATCCAATGAGAAAATTCTATTTAATTTATCATATAAAAGTTTATTTTGGAAGGTATATATTAGATATGAGGACCAACAAATAATTATATAAACTGAAACATATTTTTACATGCAAAAAATAACTGATTATTTATATTCATGGGAGTCATTCACAAATCAGCTGTCTATAGATGGTCAGACCTCTGATTTGTTAGAACCAAGATTTAATTCAATATGACAGTATAATAAAAACAAAGATAAAAACATGATATGGAATGCGACTGGAACACTCCAAACTGATTCAGATTATGAAATCCTAAATAATTACATACACACACATACAAACCTACACATTTAAGTGTGTATATAGATATAGATATACACAGACACAAACTTTCCATTCTCTACAAAATTTTATGAGAATATTTTATATTTACATTATTCAAAATCTTTATGACAATAATATAGTACAATATTTTCCATGAAGAAGATCCTAGCTTATGCTATGAGAAAAGCAGAAATAGGCTTAAGTAAATAATATTCCGCAACAGACCACATCTTTATAATCATACAATTGACTTAAAATTATAGAGAATGAAAATTCTGCTGTACCCCTTGTTTGTAGACAATTTTTTAATGATTGAATAGAGGGAAGGAAGCCACCTTAAAGGTGTTCCTTCAACAAGGTGACCCTGGTACATATATCATAAATGAAGATGATTCATTTAAAAATGTAATGATAAAGGTGCATTTGATAGCCTTCAGATATAAATGAAAAATAAAATAGCCATTAGATGCCTTCTCATTAAAATGTACTCCAACCTCAATGGATGAGCCCCAACACAGTCTAAATGAAATACATATTCCTTACAAATAGCAAAGGTTTCTAGATGCTTTCTTTTTTCTGAATGGTATTGTGTTGATCACATCAATCCTTGGAACAAGTAATAGATTTAAAATAAGACTTGCAAGGATAACAGCTTCCTGATAGTGACCCAGACTCACAACTATAGTGTCATGCTTGAATCTTCATTTCCATTCATTCCTTTTATTCAACCCATGGTCAAATTTTGTTTCTTCTACATTAATAAAATCTCAAGTAGATGTCACTTCTCTCTCGCCTCACCTAGCCATCACCCTATATTACAGCTTATCTTTACCTCTTATCTTCACTACTGAAATAGTGTTCTGGTTGGTCTTGCCTCATATATCCCCATTCCCATCCACCTTACATTCAGATGCCAGAGTGATTTTCCTAAAGTTTCATTCTCATTATGTCATCTCCTGAATCTTTAAACTTTACTGGTTCTTTGTTGCCTCTAATGTCAAATATAAAATGATCTGTTCAGCATTTAAATCTCTTCATAGATTTTTGGGTCACCTGAGCAACAACGTGGTAAATCAGACAAGTTTTCCCCCTCATCTCCATGATCTCTCAAACATCTCCAAAGGAGAAGAACACAATAGGGCAAACAAACAATAAAAGAAAACAATGGGACAAACAAACAACAACAACAACAATAAAATTAATACCACAATTAAGGAAATGAGAGAAATACTCTGAACATAGAAAATGAAATTGCATTTGAAAGAATTCACAGATCACCTCTAGGGGGAAAAAAAAAAACTCTAAGATGCAAACTCTAAGACACACAGGAATTAAATTTAACAGTTTTCTTAAGAAACAAGTTCTGCAAGCCTTTAGGAAAATACCTTCAAACAGAAAGGAAAGGATATTTCCAAAAGATAACACTATTCTGCAGCTAGTAGAAAAAAAGGGGGAATAGAATATATTCCACAGGTCAATGGAGCTCAGGATACAGCCCAGGGTGACCTAGCCTGCAAATGTAAGTTTAGCGATAAAGGATAAAATATGGACATTCAATAACAAAGATGGATTTGAAACTTTGAAACATTTTTAAAAAGAAAACCAGAAATGAAGAAGTTGTTTGCTTCTCTAACACTCCAAATAAAAGAAATGCCAGAGGAGCAAATAAATGCAGCAGGCAAGGACAGGAATAGCCAAAGAGTGACAACAGAAAGAACAGCAAGAGAATATGTTCTAAACTGACAGAAAATCTGGTAGAGATAGCAGTGAAGAGGCAGACATGGGCATTATGGACACAACCTGGTGACATCCTGCCTACAGGCAGATGCTTCTTTTGTGGGGCTACATTACAAAATTAGAGGGTATGTAAAAGAGGAAGGGGAGCAAGGGGATAGAGCAGAGAGTGTAATGTGCAGGAGCCTAGCCAAGAAATGAGTGTAAGGTGACCTTTCATTTCAGAAAAAAAGAGCCTACAGGTGAGGAAGAGGAAAATATTAAAAAAGGTGGGGGAGGATAGAGAATGAGGCCTTATTTGGAGAAGGGAGGTGGTTCCAATGATGAATGCTCCTACAGGGAAGACAGATAGTTGGTAAGGGAACCTTTTACTGGATGAGGCCGAGGGGATTTGGTACTTTAAAAAGTCTACTTGGCTACACCTAAGGGCTGTTGCTCAGACCATGACAAGTAGCTGGATATAGAGTCCATACAGCTGATACGTTTTTTATAGATCTTGCACAAAGATAATAAGCTAAGAGGAAGTTGGATTATTTTGAAGAAATTCTACATTATTTTTAAGGAAATCAAGCACCTGCCTAAAAAATGGGGCATCCTTTTTATATCGCTATTTTAGGAATTACAATGGTTTTCAAAGAATTAAAGTTATATATTTCTTAAAAGGCAGTGTAGAGGTTCATGGTAGACCAGAGTATCTGGTCAAGCATTACCAACTAAGACTTGGTGAAGAAAGGTAGCACTAAAAACAGCTAACAGGCATGTTTGATCTGCAAAGGAGATGGTTTAGCCATACAGTGTTAGCAAGGAACTAACATGCTCCAATCTATCCATGATCCAGAATACATTTTCTATATCCATGGATACATTCAAAATATCCATGAAATGAAAGGAGAACTTTAGGAAGGAAAATCCTAACCAAATATATTGGTGGGGTTTCCTGCGGTGAATATATGGGAGGGCATAGACAAGCATTTCATAGAAGGAAAAGATGTGATGGCTTTACATTCTGTAGTGTTAGAAACATTATCCACATTGTGGATCTCAAAAATTCATTGAAAAATCATTGAATCGTGAAGTCACTGAGTAGAGAAAAGCAAACAAAACAAAACAAAACAAAGCAGCAGAAGAGGATCCTGAAAAGAACTTCCGAAGGAAGTGATTATAATGTAGGATATTTATATAAGGTAATCTTGAGTGATCGTTTTCTCTTATATTTATCTGCATTGTGTTGTCATTAATATACATAAGTATCCCCTATAAATAGACTGTATTTTGGTGAAAAAGAAATTTAACATTGTAAATTTAGCATTGTCCTGGTCTTTTATGAGAAGGTCTATTGACCCATTCCCTCTCAGTCCAAGGTGGTTACTCACTACCACCATCCCATTGAAACTAGCAAATGACATTATACTCTGCAGTCTAGTAGACATTGTGGGATTTGTAACATCATTCCTCTTTCTTTTTTTCTCCTGCTTTTCACTGAGGAATACTACATGAAGTTTAGTCCTAAGTTGATTTTTTTCCAGATATGGTTGAAAGGTTAGGCCTTACTTGTAGAAGTAACATGTTTACAAAGTATTGATTTTCCATTTAAGTCCCTACATCAACAGAAATTGAATTGACGCACTAAGTAGCAATCCTGATGGTGACTGGTTCCTGCTATTAAATGGAGTTTCAGCCCCCCAGGATCTCTCTGCCCTGTTGTCCCTTTCTATCACCTTTTGAACCTTTCACATTTTCAATCATACCATGTTGGCTCTTGGGCTTTCCATCCAAGATGGCAGTTTACAAAGTGATCTCTCCTTAATCTGGTCTCATGGCTATTTTCTATCCAGATACCTACACCTCAAAGATTCTGCCCTTTCTCATTATTCTTTCTGATAACAAAACTTAGTCTCAGTCCTCCTTGTACCCTCTCCCAATTTTACTTCCTTTAAATTTATTTTATTTTCCTAGGGAAACAACAATCTGGTCCCAGGACCACTTTTTACTTATATAAAAAAAGTTAAGAAAGGATACTCCTTGCTTTTCCAAATAAAAACATACAGTAATTTTAAAAATAATGAAAATAAAATACAATTAACTCAAATTAAGGAAAAAAGAGATATGTTTCCCCAGCTATATTATGAGAGTGAATCAATACCATGCTGCATTTGAATTAATACATTCTATCTATATTTAGAAAACATTTTTCTGTGGTAGTGCAACAGCAGAAAAGGTCCAGTCTACTTGGAAAAGAACTCCAAGATTTGATTCCCAGTTCTGACACTGACCTACATGACCATGGGAAAACTGTGGAACCACAATGAACATCAATGTGTCTGTAAAATGGAGATGTTCATATTATTTTAATGCTTTAATGGATCCATGACTATAAAAATGAATTCAGACATGTTGATTATATCTCTTGCACAATTTCTCATCCTGTTTAACTTTCATCCAGGTACTCTTCTAAGTACTTTACAGTAGTCCAAGCTGCTAGTACCTTTCTTCTATATATCCTAACACTGTATTGGCATCAATGGAGAAGATAGTCTGTATATGGAGTATTCCTGACAGACCACCTTGCATTAAAATAATATGAACATCTCCATTTTTGTACTAACATTTTTTAAAAATTTAACTACTCCTAAGTAATTTTTATTAACAATGTTAAAACAAATTTATAGCCATTACACACATTTTCATAGGTTTTGAGATGACCTACTATTTCAATTTTTTATCAGCTACATTTAATTAATGAGGATGATGATGATGATGACGACGACAACGATGTTGATGAAACTGAGTGGCTAGCTGGGACAGTGATTAGTGATGTACTTGGAATAAGACCTGAATTTAAATTCTAGCTCAGACACTTAACTTGCCATCACTGATATTAAGTACTTTCTTCATCAGTTTTCCCATTTGTAAAATGTGAATAAGAATAGTACCTTCTTTACAGGATTATGTCAAACGGAACAGTAGTATTTTTCCCCCTTCTCTCAAGAAAAAGAATATTTCTTAAACCTTAAAGTGAAATAAAAATCCTGGCTACTAATATTAACTTTTCCTTCAAAATGTACAAAAGCACTTTCTTCAGACAACCTGTGAAGTAGGTATTAAATGTATTCATTGTACAAGATATACACAATTCAGAGGGTTTTTGTAGGGAAAGTGCTTTGTAATCCTTAAGGTGACCAGAAATGTAAGTCGAGGATATGTTGGAGTCAGCACACAGTACAAGCCAATTGTTAAATTTTCAGTGTGAACATTTATACCTTGGAAATGGCAAATGCAACAAATCTAATTTTAATTTAATCTAAATTTAAGAAAATGAGGGAAATATGGTTAATAATTTAGATTCAACTTAAAAATGTATTGCACAAACTTTTATTTTTCATAAATCTGCTTATAAACATTTGTTAGCATAAGGCTTACATTCTTATAAGGATGACATGACCCTCTGAATCAATTAAGAAGTATTTATTAGGTTTATATTATCTGCACACTGGTCTTGCTTATTTTATATTATAGAATAGATAAGAGATATGATTAAGTAGCATAAGGAATAGTTAGAGAGGAAAGAAGACTAATATACATCAGTCAGTAAATATATATCTTTAGATCAGTGGTTCTCAACCTTCCTAATGCCACGACCCTTTAATACAGTTCCTCACGTTGTGGTGACCCCCAACCATAAAATTGTTATCGTTGCTACTTCATAACTGTAATTTTGCTCCTGTTAGGAATCGTAATGTAAATATCTGATATGCAGGATGTATTTTCACTGTTACAAACTGAACATAACCCACAGGTTGAGAACCGTTGCTTTAGATGATAGTGGTGAATGTAAAATGATCAAAAAATAGTATTCATTTTATTGTACAATTTTCTCTTGTAGATGTTCTTTGTGTCTCATGAAGTTCAGAATCCCACTTTTTAAAAGCTATTTTTAATGAATTTCTGTGCCTCTCCCTTCCCCCAAGAAAGCATTATAACCTGGTATCCAATCTTCTGTTGATGATTACCTTAGGCCTCAGATGACAGACAATCTATGTCTTAGTCTTTATTTGAAGTATTTCCAGTTTGGTAGGAACATTTAGAGTTTATGTATGGTTTGCATAAACTATGAGAATCTAGAGTCACCTCATTGTCATTATGGCACATCAGGATAGGAAGTTTACTAAAATTATCAATAACTAGGCTAATTCTGTATCTCTTCAAGTTTCATAAGTCAAACCAAATTGTAGAAGTTATAAAGAATTCATATTCAGATGTAACATAAGAAAATACGTATCTATGAGTAGAGAGAGACATTGTGTAGTAGAGCACTGAACTTGAAGTAAAAAAAAGACCTGGGTTTATACCCCAATTCAGACATTTAGCAGCTTTGTGACCCAGGGCAAGGGGTTTAATCTTTCTAAAACTTAGCTTCTGATTCTATAAAATGAAAGGATTAGACTCAATGACTTCTAAGCACCCCATAGCTCCTGTAAGCTATGACCCTATAAAAGAGTGAAAATTAAATGAGCTCTTTATTTGGATTGTGACCCCATGATGGGAAGTTTTCAACAGGGACCACTTGTCAAAGATGTTATAAAGAAAATGGATGTATGGGGTACAAGGTGACCTCTACAGGCCTTTCCAACTTTAAACTTCTTTGATGAAATTAGTTCTTTGTGTTAAGATATTAATACTGAATTCCAAGAATGACAGAATATTACTTCTAGAGATGTAAAGGACTTCAGACACCATCTAATCTAACCTTCTCATTACAGAAGAGGAAATGAAGACTTGTCCAAGGACACACAGGTAATAAAGGATAGAGCAAGGATTGAGACTCATATACTATGGCTCCAATTTTCATTATTTGAGAAATGCTGGTGTAGTAGAAAAAGCTTTTTGGAGGAAGTAGCAATTTACTTTGACTTTAAAAGGTAAGAAGTAAAAACCAGGAATACATGATAAGAGAAAGTCCACTCAAAATATCTCCAAGATATATGCAAGGTCTGGAATATAATATATCAAACACATTCAAGATTCAATATATCAGTGAAAATTAAAAAAACAAACAAAACAACCCTTTATAGAATAACAGAAAACAAGTAACTAGAGTTAAATTGACTAGTTATAGTTGACTCAAATCAATATATTAAATGCATGAGCTAAAGTTAATTATAGATTTTGTTTAAACAAACATTTAGCAAAAAAATTACAAAAGGGGTATTTAATATACATGGTTGGTTGGCTGTTGCCCTTCATTCCTGAAGAAGACCAAAATGACTTTACTGTGCTACAGACAAGTTTCAGTTTGTCTGAGTGTGGCTGATCAAACCAATACAAGTACAGGATGTTCTACCATAGGTCAGGCACAAATAGTCCATGTGAACATTTGCATTGGATTCTAAAAATTGGCACATCTTGTATTTCTTTTGAGCTACTTCAATTCTGCTTTGTTCATAGAGCACTGCACATTCTCTGATGTGGGCAGACCACGCTGAGCAGTGCTGTGCCAGTGCCTCCCATGTCACACTATCAATTCCAAAGTTCTTTAGAGAGATTTTCAGAGTGTCTTTGTATTGTTTCTTCAGACCACCTTGTGAACACTTGCCCACTGGGAGTTTTCCATAAAATAGTCTTTTTGGCAAGTGTATGTTTTGCATTTAACATTGTGGCCAGTCCATCCGACATAGATAACACAGTAATAATGTTCATTTTTTAGAAAAATAAAAGTTCTAAAGTTTCAAGGGAAATAATAAGTAAAACTACAAATGAAGAGGAATGTATCATTACAAGATCTTGAATGATGAAATAAAGCAAAAGTCATCAAAATTTGTATGATAAAATAAATAAAGTGGATCAACAGAACATACTATTTAATCTTGGAACAGAATAATTGAAAATACTGAACCAGTATTTGATAATATCAAGAAAGTTAGTTACTGGTGAAAGGAATTATTTTTAGAACATGCTACAGTACATTAAAATTAATATATGACTTGAATATGACATAGCACATCATAAAAAATTTGAATAAAATAAGAGCTTTAAAAATCATAGGTATTCCGAGGTCAGGAAAAAATATTGCAAGCAGTCAGAAAGAAACAATTCAAGTGTTATGGAGCCACAATCAAGACAGCACAAGATTTAGCAGCTTCTGCATTAAAGGATCAGAGGGCTTGGAATATGATATTCTGTATAGCAAAGGAGTTAGAATTACAACCAAGAATCACCTGCCCAGTAAAACTAAGCATAATGCTTCAAGGGAAAAAACGGACATTCAATGAGATGTAAGCATTCCTGATGAAAACATCAGAGCTGAATAGAAAAATCTGACTCTCACACACAAGACTCAAGAGAAGAATAAAAAGGTAAACTTGGAAAGGTAAATCACAAGATAACTTAATAAAGTTAAAATGTTTACATTCCTACATCAGAAGATGATATTTGTAACTCATAAGAGTTTTGTCATTATTAGGGTATTCAGAAGGTGTACGTATAGACAAAGTACACAGATGTGAGTTGAACATAATGAGATGATACCTAAAAAAAATAAAATTAAAGGGTGAAAGAGGAATGTATTAGGAGAAAGGGAAAGAGAGAGGAAGAATGGGGTAAATTATCTCACATGAAAGAGGCAAAAAAAAAAAAAGCTTTTATAGTGCAGGGGATGAGGAGAAAAACAAGGAGGAGTGAGTGAACCTTATTCTCATCAGAACTGACTCAAAGAAGGAATACACACTCAATTGGATATAGAAATCTATCTTTCCCTACAGGAAAGTAGGTGGGGAAGAGGAAAAGAGAAAGAGTGTGTGTGATTAAAGAGAGGACAAATTGGGGGTGGGGTAGTCAGAAACAACACACTTTTGAGGAAGTACAGAATGAAAGGAGAGAGAGAATAAAATAAACTGAACTGAATAGGTGGAGGAAAATACAGTGAGCAATAGTAACTGTGAAAAAAATTGAAGCAACTTTCTCTAATAAAGGACTCAAACATATAGCGAACAGATTAAAATTTATAAAATTAAGTCATTTTCCAATTGATAAATGATCAAAAAATATGCAAATTCAAACAATTCTGAGGTATTACCTCAAACCTATTAGATTGGATAACAGGACAGAAAAGGTAAATGACAAATGTTGGAGAGATTGTGGGAAAAATGAGACATTAATGCATTGTTGGAGTTATGAACTGATTTAACCATTCTGTATGCAGAGGTTCCAAAGTGGGTGATATGGCCCCCTGGAGGATGCTGCCCAGTGTGGTAGTAGTAGCCTCAGGTGCAACTGGGGAGGGGCTGAAGAAAAATAAGGGGGGAGGTGGAAGAATAAGGAAATAAGAGAAGAAAATTTTGAAAAACCATTCATCCATGTTTCATCCACTGTGTAACAGAGTTAAAGTTCCAGTGATTACATTATTTTCCAAATAAACTCACAAAATGCAGGTTATAACCAATTAGAGGTCAAGTCTACAGATAAGTCTTAACAAGTAAATGTTGGCAGGTGAGCAGGTCACACACTGTTGGAAAGTCCATCATGCATGCACAGGAATATGTGCATGTAATACCTTGTTTACAATACTATACTATTCAGTTACATGTTGTGATATTGCATCATCAAAATTTCAATGTCAGAAAATTTACAATAAATTATTAAATTTAAGATGCGTACTTTTTAAAACTATGTATCTATTTAGATTTTAAATGATGCAAATTTAAAAAAAAAATTAAGGGGTTAAAGTGAGTTAAATTTCCAAGGGGCTACTGAGTAATTTTTTTTGAAAAGGGCACAGTGGGCCAAAATAAGTTTTGGAACCTCTTCTTTAGAGCAATTTGGAACTATGTCCAAAGATTATAAAAGGGTATGCATGCATACCATTTGACTCAGCAATACCACTGAGAGGTCTGTATCCCAAAAGAGATTTTTAAAAAAGAGAGAAATAAAATAGTGAGGGCAAAGAATTGGAAATTGAAGGGATGTCCATTAATTTGAGAATGGTTGAACAAATTGTGGTACGTGAATATGATGGAATACTATTATGCTAAAAGAAATGATGAATAGGATGCTCTTGGAAAACCTGGAAAGACTTGGCATGAGCTGATACAAAGTGAAATCTACTATGTACAAAGTAATTGTGTATTGTAAGATTATGTAAATGAATGTTTTAGCTATTCTCAGCAATAAAATGATCTAAGACACTGCTGAAGGACTTAGGATAAAAAATTATATCCTTCCCCAAAGAAAGAACTGATGATACAGATTAAGGCATACTCTATTTTGCTTTATTTGTCTATTTGCTTTATTTTTACTGAGTGTTTTTGACTGTTTTCTTTCACAATATGACTGTTATGGAAATGTTTTGCATGACTACACATGTAAAACCTGTATCAAACTGCTTGCCTTCTCAATGAAGTACGGTGGAGAGGGAGGAAGGGGGAGAATTTGGAACTCAAAAGTTTAAAGATTAATGTTAAAAATAGTTTTTATATGTAACTGGGCAAATAAATATAAAAATAAAATTAACATTTGAGTCAATGCCCTATTGCTAGTTGAAGATGGGCTGACTGCTGACATCATTTTTTAAATGAAAAAAAGCTGAAGGCCAAAGCAATTAAATGATTTGCCTAAGTCCCTCAATTCACAGATTCTTGCCTGTGGGTGCTCTCTCCACACATTTCTATTTTTTGTCACTTATGTTTTGTAAGATATTTTGGGGATGAGGGGCTAATGTGTCTATTCTCTCAATGCTCTTCAAATACCTGATATTTTCCTCTTTTGTCATTTTTGCCAATCTGAGGGATACAATGTAGACACTCAGTTGTTACCCGTCATCTCATTACATTACTCAACCTCCTCTGGAAACAAACAAGATTATCAATTTACTTCCAAATATATGATGTCCACAACTGCACGCAGTATTCCATACCACGGTTGACTTAGTTAAAATATCCTTGCATTGGCTTTTTTGGCTTCCCTGTTATTCATACTAAACTTACGGTTCACTAAAACCCATACATATTTTCCACACAAACTGTTATCTAAGCACCTTACCCATGCCCCCATTCTATAACTATCAATTTAGTTTTTTTAAATCAAGTCCAAGATTTTATATCTGTTACTATCAAATTTCATGTTCTTAATTTTTTTCTAATTTTATAACCTAGGAGGATCTTTTCATATACAGTGACCTAAAACATTAACTATCTGTTGTCCCTTTATATCTTCTGAAATATTCATGGCATATCTACTTTCATATAAGAAAGTGAAAAAAAAATGTTGAATAGACTGCTTTAGGACAGATATCTTGAGCAACCACTTGAAAATGTGTTCAATCTTGATATTCATCCATTAATCATTATTCCTGGGATCTAATCATTCAATCATTGAGGCGGCTAGATGGTGAAGTGGATAAAATATGGGACCTGGAATAAGGAAGTCCTGTATTTGAATCCTACCTAAGGCACTTTTCAATAATCCAATTCAATAAATATATATCAAGCACCTACCACATTCCAACAATGGTACTAAATGCTGGGTATAGACAAAGAGGCAAAATACATTCCCTGCCTCCAAAGAGTTTACTATATAATGACACTTACTATCTGTGTGACCTGGGACAAGTCATTTGCCTTCTGTGTTTCAGTTTCTTCATCTGTAAAATGGAGAAGAGAATAGTACCTTCTTCAGATGAATTAAAATATGTAAAATGCTTTGCAAACCATAAAGCATTATATAAATAGTAGCTATTTTTAGTTCTGCCTTTACCAAACTATACTGTAATGGAAGCTCTCTATTTGTCCACGAGGATATCAATAGAGGTTTGGTGAAATGCTTGCCTGGAATCCAGTAGTGCTGCATTTATTATACCTTTCCCCTGGTCTACCTAGTATTTTTGTAGCCCTATGATAAAAGAATATAGATATAGGTATAGATATAGATAGATATATTGATATATAGATATAGATATACACATGTATAAACATATACATACATGCATATATGATGTTTTTGTTGAAGTCATCCTATAATTTAATGCATCTCATATTCCCAAGCACTCACAAATCATTCCTTTAATAAACAATCCTAGAATTTTACCTGGAATTAAATTCAAGTTCACCAGTCCATAGAGTAAAGAAAGTATCTACTTTTTATTGCTGTTGAAAATCTGGACATTTATTCGTATCTAATCCTTTCTCACTTGTGCCATTCTCCATGATTTTTCAAAGATCCCTCACAGTTACTCATCAATCAAAACCAGCAGTTTATTTAGTACCTTTAGGTATCATCAAGCCTGGTGACTTGAACTCATTGGGAATAATTAGGTGCTCTTTTCACCACTTCTTCATTCACATGGAATATGTATATAAGCATATCTAGTTATGTTTTGATTTATCTATGTATCTTCTTTCTATAAAGTGATATTACTGAATGAAGACAAAATTAGTACTTTTAGATTTGTCTGGACCAATGAATATATAGCCAATTTCAAGCTGAGCTTGATTTTTCTCCTTCTCCTCAATCTGATTTAGAGACCAAATTAAGATAGGACATGTATATATGTTCTATTTGTTGCTGTGGAAAGTCATATTTAAATAATTGTTTGCCCTGCCTAGAGAACAGTTGGGTTGGTTTGTCAACTGTTCAGCTGCAACAGGAAAGTAGATATATTGGCAGAAAATAATACTCCCTTGTTAGAGGGATGTCTAACTGTAATGATGATCAGTAGCAAAAGTTCCAGGATGCCCAATAGGCAAGAGTCTGTGCTGAGGAACTTCATATAACTGGAGGGAGGATTTGAGTTCTAAGAGGAAGAGAAAGAAACTCCCAGGTCCTACATGAGACTAAGTGTTAAGAGGTAATAAGCCACACGGTTGATTTGGCATCACATTGCTGCAGTTCTGACCTCGTGTAATGCCATGCACCAGCAGATTCCCAAAGGAATGCTACTGTGAACAGCCTGTAGAGTTCACATTACAAAATATAGTGAACATTCTGTTTATTCCATTACAAATCAAGACAAACATTCAAACATTACATCTTATCACAGAAAATGGCCACACAGTCTTCACTACAGTGGCCACAGTATTCAGAACAAGGAACAATAGAATACTCAAACTTCCACTCATGGGGCAACTCAATCATTAACAAGAAACAATAGAATACTCAAACTTCCACTCATGGGGGCAACTCAATCATTAACAAGAAACAATAAAATAATCAAACTTCCACTCATGGGGCAACCATTAACTTAGTCAGTCA
>CM053592.1:117975386-117990967 GCA_028646515.1 Pseudochirops corinnae | reverse complement strand
ATGTTGAGAGTGTGTGAGAAAGTATTTTTAGAAAGCAGAAAGATTTGTAACTTGATTCTAAAATTTTGAGGAAAGCAACAGGATCAGACTGATTCTTCTAAGAACTATATATAGATGTATAAGATTGGCTTTCAAAGGTTTCTCTATCATGGAAACTCAAACCTTGAGCATGTTTGGTAATAAGATCAAAAGTTTGGATTTTTGATGCAATGTTGTAACTGTTTGTGAAACTTTATTGTAATGTTTGTGCCTAGCCCTGTGTGGCTAGAAAATTGAACTTTTTGTGACTCTGTGTAAACCTAGCCTTGCATGACTAAGAAACTGAACCATCTCTACACACCTTTGGTGTTAAATCATGTCTCTGTGAGCCCCTGTCAGGCCTCACTACTCTAGCTTGTAAACATCCCTACTCCTGAGTGAACACCTGAGCCAAGGGACCTGGAAAAGACGACATCAGATGTAGGCAGCATCTCCAAAAGATCCAGATCGGGCCTGCACAGGAACTGCTATAACTTTAGCTTATGGCTTGTTATTTTAATTGTGTTACTTTGATCCCCCTTACTGTTAGAAAAGATGTTTTTTGAAAAAGTCTTATATAACAATTTCTGAAGGTTTACAAATTTTTCAATTGAGTTTTGCTAAATTGATGTAATGAGTTGTAAAGCAGAACAGTGTTTGCTGTTCCAATATAAATTTGTGGCTATTCCATGAACTAAGCAGAGGTGAACATTTGTAACTGAGTGTATATGTAAAAGATTCAATTTCTGAAGTATCTCTTTCTTCCAAAGTGAATATAATTAGAGGATAGAGAAGCTTTGTGAAACAAGGATGTATGTCTGCTATTCAGGTGTGAGGTTTAAGTCAGAAATCTCTTTTGTTTAAGGTTTACAGTTATGTTAGTGAAGAATATCTTATGAGGTACCTAGTCGATGTGGCATGTAGAAATATTAAGGACAGTTAAATAGTCTGAGTAATGGATTATACTAGCCCATACTCCCTCTACTTCGGGTCATCTTCCTGCTTCTTTTAGGCTCTTGTTTGTTTACTCTTTTTGCTAGATTTGTATCTTTTAGGCCCAACACCCTTTGAATCTGGTGTCTGCTAAGTTCCGGACATTGGCTACAGCCCCCTGCCCCTTGACTGATGGACCCCCACCTTTTTGAGACAGGGACAGCACTACAACCTTTTTTTCAGAATGAAGCTGCTTGGGAAGCTGAGACCTTCGTCCCTTGTCCCCAAATGAATTTGTGTCTTATCCGTTAAGAGGGAATGATAAGATCTGGGATGCTTTGTTGTAACCTCAGTTTGTAAAATCTCACTTGTGTTCAGGCACCTATGTATGTAACATCAGTTTGTAATAAGCCTGTGTAATTAAGCTGTAAAAGTCACACTTTCCTTCAGCCATAAAGGCATTAACTTTAACTCTGCCTCTCCCCTGCCCCCAGCCTCTTCCCTGAGCTAGTGGCTTCTCATGAACACATTGTCCAAGCATTTAATCAACAAATGCTTAGTTTAGATACCCCATTGTTCTTAGTGGCCAGCTGTACTTAGGAACCTTGAAAAACACTATCAGAGAAATGACTCCCTCCCAAGATGGGACCTTCTGAAATCCCTAATCAGTCTAGCTTCCAGACTTGGCATCTCTTGAAACAACCAGGCCTATCCTCCTAATAAGCCATACTTGGACCTATGTCACTCATCCTTGACCAGAACTTACCTAGTGACATGTCAAGGCAAAAATCATACCCCTCACTCCCCTCCCCTCTGATTTTTTCCAGTGAATTATGGGCAATGCGTCTGCACAGTGAATATAGAAAGTGCCTGTCCCTTTAAGCCCCAACTCCTCCCTAACCTCTCCCCAACTCCTCCCTAACCCCTCCCAAACTCCACCCCCCACCCCCCTGGCTAGCATAAATTAACTCTTCTGCCCTGGGGCCTTGGCCTCCCCCCCTGGATTTTTCAGTGGTTGGACTGCCCGCTTCTCGCTAGATTCTAATAAAGAGACCTTTCTCTATTTTCACCTTGAGCTGTCTCTGAGTAATTTATTTAAGGATCTCTTTATCCCACACATTTGGTAAACATATACTATGGAAATGAAGTATTAATTACCACATGACAACAATTATCAGTCATGTCTTACTAAAATATAAAAATATCCATCACAATCACAGCACACTATCTGAAACTTAGTAGGTGCTTAGTAAGTACTTGTTGACTCACCTTGACTAAAGTAGTAATGAAGAAAAAGGATTTGAAAAGTTGGAAGGCCATAGATTTAGCATCAAGGAAGCTTAGTTAAAATTCTGACTGTACGACTTACTAATATGTGACCTTGAGTGAAACATTTAATATCACTGGGCCTCAATTTACTCATATATTAAATAAATGATTTGGATCTGATGTCCTCTAAGGTACTTTCACATACTTAAATCCTATGAAATACATACACACACACATATACATATATATATTAATGTATGCATAATACAGATATAAAATAGTCTCTGAGATGTATTTCTTGAACCCTGAAAGTAGTAGTAGCTGCCCTCTAAGGACCCAAATTGCAAATTTGAGCAAAAATTGGGGGAATGTTGTCATTATTTCCTCTCCTCCTCTTCTTCTTTCCTCACTACATGCAGTCCCGATCTCCATTTGGGGTATCAAATTCTTACATGTGGGTGCTCTGTCCACAGGAATATAAATTTTCTTTGCTCATATTTTGTAAGACATTTTGAGATGTAGGGGCTAGATTTTTAAAAATTTCTATTTTTAATTTTGTTCAAAAACATGGGACAATTTACTTTTTATACTATGCAGTTTTCATTTATAATTTCTTAAAACATAGCTCAGAAAAAAACAGGCTTTAAAAAAACCCACAAAAACAAAAATTGCATTTCAAAATTGAGCTACCTGACCAGGCTTGAATCTCTCTGGCTTTCATTCAATGACCAATAATAACCCTCCAGCCCAAGTCACTGTGACTTTAGACATGATGGCTTAGAATGCGTGTAAACAGTGATAATTTTCAAGTTATATGATTTGGTAACCCATTGCTCCCAGTCCTACTTGTAAATCAGAGTTGGAGAGGCAGGACTCAGTCCCCTGATAGTGGTCACCTAGCCAAGTCATCCACTACCTGTAACCTTTATACTCCTACCTGCAAATTAGCATATTGTTGGTAAGGAACCAATATGGCAGAGAAAAGACTGCAACTCACATGAGTTCTCCCCAAAACATCTCTGAACACCTTTAAATAATGCCATAAAAACAAAGACTGGAGCAGCAGAACCCACAAATGGATTACGTGATATAATTTTCCAGTCAAAAACAACTTAGAAGGTTGGCAGGAAAGGTCTGTCACACCTGGGTGAGAGTGGACCACAGTTCAGCATAAACCACACCAGTGCAGAGCAAGCTCCAGCAAATCAGGAGCAGCCCTTAGGAGCCACCAAATCAGCAGAAGCAGCAACTGCTTCTAAAGCTCTCAGTCAACAGACAGTAAGGGGTTTGAACAACTGGTCAGAAGGAGATTACATGGGACTCTTTTTTCTGGCACTGGGGATAGGATTCTGTTTATTTTCCCACATTCACATCTGGGTTGGAGTCCTAGGTGGCAGCCCCAGGGCAAGGAAGAACAATAGCACACCACAGGTTGTGGCCACATTGGAGCAGGGACCTTTGTCATAGTTCTAGAGCAGAAAGGAGTGATTATGATCACTCACAGTTGAGAGCACAGGCCAGGAGAGTAAACACACCACGCCTTAGGGCATAACACCTTAGAAGAACTGAAAACATACAGGTCCCTAGAAGTATTTCTGAAAACAGTTGCACAAAACCCCAGAAGCTTGGGACAGTGGGATCCCCAAAATGGAAACAGAATCCCACTTTCACAAAGAGTTAGAAGTCAAGAAATAGGCTGAGAATATGAGCAAACAACAGAAAAAACTCTGATCTTAGAAAGTTACTATGGTGACAAAGAAGATCAAAACACACACTCGAAAAAAGACAACAAAATTAAAGTTCCTACATCTAAAGCCTCTAAAAAATTATAAGTTGGTCTCAGGACATGGAAGAACTCAAAGAGAATTTTGAAAATCAATCAAGAGAGATAGAAGGAAAACTGGGAAAAGAAATTAAAGTGATATAAGAAAATCATACAAAAATGAGTCAACAGCTTATGGGAGAAAAAAAAAGATACTGAAAAATATAACACCTTAAAAAACAAATGAAGCCAAATGGCAAAAGAGTTCTAAAAAGCCAAAGAGGAGAAGAATGCCTTAAAAAGCAGAATTGGAGAAAAGGAAAAAGAGGCACAAAAATTCACTGAAGAAAAAAACTTAAAAAGAAGAACTGGCCAAAAGGAAAAGGGGATATAAAAGCTCAGTGGGGAAAATAATTCCTTAAAACTCAGAACTGAGCTAATAGAGGCTAATGACTTTATGAGAAAGCAAGAAAAAATAAAACAAAGCCAAAAGAATGAAGAAATCGAAGACAATATGAAATATCTCATTGAAAAAACAACTGACCTGGAAAACAGATCCAGGAGAGATCACTTAGAAAATTATTTGATCATGAAAGCCATGCTCAAAAAAAGAGCCTAGATACCATCTTTTAAGAAACTGTCAAGGAAAAGAGCCCTGATACTCGATAGCCAGAGGGCAAAATTAAAACTGAAAGAATCTGTCAATCACCTCCTGAAAGAGATCACAAAGTGAAAAGTGCCAGGAATATTATGGCCAAATTCCATATCTCCCAGGTTAAGGAAAAAATATTACAAGCAGTCAGCGAGAAACAATTCAACCATTGCAGAACCACAAGATAACACAAGATTTAACAGCTTCTACATTAAAGATTATAGGGCTTGGAATATGATATTCCAGAGGGCAAAGGAGTTAAGTTTACAACCAAGAATCACCTACCCAGCAAAATTACATATAATCCTTCAGTGGAAGACATCAACAATCAAAGAGATAGAGGACTTTCAAGCATTCTTGATGAAATTACCAAAGCTGAACAGAAAATTTGACTCTGAAATACAAGAACCAGGAGAACTATAAAAAGGTAAACACTAACGGGAAATCATAAAGTCAAACTGTTTACATTCCTACATGGTGAGATGATATTTAAAACTCACAAGAACTTTTTTTTTTTATTAGGGGCAGATAGAAGAAGTATACATAGACAGAGGGAACAGTATGAATTGAATATGAAGGAATTATATCTAAAAGAATAAAATTAAGGGGTGAGAGAGGAACATACTAAGAGAAATTGGGAAAGGGAGGGAAAGAATGGGGTAAATTATCTCACATAAAAGAGGTGAAAAAAAGTTTTTATGCTGGTGAGGAAGTGGGGGGGGAGGTGAGGGAGAGTAAGTGAACTTTACTCTCATCAGAACTATCTCAAAGAGGGAATAACATACACACTCAATTGGGTATAGAAATCTATCTTACCCAACAGGAAAGTAGAAGGGGAAGGGGATATGAGAGGGTAGGGATGATAGGAGAGAGGGCAGGCAGGGATGATAGGAGAGAGGGCAGATTGGGAGAAAGGATAATCGAAAGCTAAACACTTTGAGAAGGTACAGGATGAAAGGAGACAGAAAACAGAATAAAACAGTGGGAAGTAGAATGGAAGAAATAGTTAGAAATAATAATTACGAAAAACATTTTGAAATGTTTCTCTGTGAAAGGTCTCATTTCTCAAACATATAGGGAACTGAGTCAAATTTATGAAAATAAGAGTCATTCCCCAATTGATAAATGATCAAATGATATGATCAGTTTTCAGATGAAGTAATCAAAGCTATCTATAATCATATGAAAAAATGTTCTAACTCACTACTGATTGGAAAAATGTAAATTAAAACAATTCTGAGATACTACTTCGTACCTATTTGGTTAACTAAAAGGACGGAAAAGGAAAATGACCAGTGCTGGAGAGGATGTGGAAAAAATGAGACTTTAATTCACCATTGGTAGAGTTGTGAACTGATTCAACCATTTTGTAGAGCAATTTGGAACTTTGCCCAAATGGCTATAAAACCATGCATAACCCTTTGACCTAGCAATACCAATACTAGGTCTATATTCCAAAAGAGATTAAAAAAAACAAAAAGGAAAAGAACCTATACATACAAAAATATTTTTAGCAGCTTTTTTTTCTGGGGGTAAAAATTTGAGAATTGAGGGAATATCCATCAATTGGGGAATGGCTGAACAAACAAACTGTTATGTGATTATGATGTGTACTTCTAAAAGTTTCATTTCAACTTGACTCTAAACTTTATTGACTTGAAGGAAATGAAAGTAGAAAAAAAAGTTGATTTCTCCTTTCCATACTATTTGAATTGTGTTTATTAGAAACGGAACCATCTTGGACTTTAAGGAAGGGATAAAAGAGGATTTTTGTTTACACAGAATATTTGCTTATGCAAAAGAGATCAGTCAAAGAGCACTGATTGAAGGCCTATTGTGTTCCAAGGTAGTACCAGGGAATGCATCGTGGTGCTCAAAGATTATTCTGGTATGCTGGCTTTTGCATCCCTAAGATAGCATTTTTTTTTTTCTTTAACAGATACCCTTTTTAAAATAGTGTACACTATGGAAGTACCTCTAAGAATTTAAATGAGAATTTTTCAGAATAAGTAGTGTTGTGGAGTATTAACATTTAAACCTCTGCTAATCCCTGAATAGTTCAGAATATCAATTCTCCTGCATCAGGATCTTGTAATATGCACAAAGAACAGTAAAAAATGAGCAAGCAGCTTGGAAGACATAAATACATGGTATTTTCATAATACCAGTCTTGGTTGTTATGCCACCACTGTGAAGGCTGCTTCAGCAATAGGCTCTCAATGCAAAGCTCTGTTTTTTCCTGCATTGAGAACCTGAAAGTAAAAATTTGCTTCCAGCTGAAAATGCTAAAAGAATGGCTCAGCTAATAAAAATTAATGCTTAACTTATTTTTAAAATTTAACCTATTTTTAAGATGATATGTTTGACCATTAAAAAAGTAATGGAAATAAAATTCTAAATATTAAAAACCCTGCAGGATTTCCCTTTGTCCCACAATACAAAGGATTGAATAATTTTTATATAATTTAGTGGAAGAAAAATTAATTTTAACAGACTCAATTATACAGGACTTGCTATTCTAACACATATAAAATGTAAAATACCTACATTAAAAAAAAACTGTAAGAAGCTAAGAAACATTTTATTTAAATGCAGGGCATTCTTCTACATAATATACAAGAGTCTAGTAGAAGCCTTCTGCCATCAATATTTTAATTTCATTTTCTGTTGTAGAAGTATCTTGAGATTTGATGAAGTAGCAAGAAAGATTACGTATATTTATGTTTCATTTGTTTCAATGTCAACATATTTGATATGCTTCTGACAAGGGATAATGTCACTATGCTGAAACATATAGCTTCATGTAATTGTAATGCAATAGGAGGAAAAAATAGATGCACCAATCTGCCTGCCATTTCCTCATCCAGCATTTGCACTATCATTGAGATAAAATCCAAAGTGAGTGCTATAACCAGAGTTGAAAGGTTTTATAATGCTTCCTAAAATAAATGTCATGAAACTTGATTTATGTGACATATACTCCTCATATGTAAATTAACATATGGGTACTATACGTAAATCAGGGCTTCTGACATTTATTTCATGATACTCTACAAAATCTTTCAACTCTCCTTATTGTTGCTTTATATTTGTCTCAAATGAGCAAAATCCCACTCAATAAGAAAAACTCCACATAAACAATAATCAAGATGGGGTGCTCTGTATCTGAGACAATCTACACACACACACACACACACACACACATTTATCAGAGATGACATAATGGGATTTGATGAGCAGTTAAATGTTGAAATATTTTTGACCCTTTTCTTCTACATCTGATTCATTTTCAAGATCGGTTTAATCTTTCAATGTGATATATTATATTTTCTTCTCCCTACCCCCCAAGACATATCCACTTTCCTTCTACTTATGGAATCAACTTACTGGATTTTCTACTCTGGTGGTCACCTACTTTCTATTTTCTATTCATATTGTGTTCATTTATGCCTCTTCTATCTACTCGATGTGCCTTTGGGTCTACCACTGCCCCAACAGGGATGATGTCTCTCCTCCACTCCTCTTTATCAAGCCATGTCCATCACCTCCTTTCAAAACTCTATTTTCAATAATCCTTGATGAATGTCACCTGTCCTTTCCTCTACTCTGCATTTATCTAACATATACTTCCTCAGTTTGCACAAGCTTGTTTTGTGACAGACCACTGCTAATAAGATTTGATCCCTTTAATTAACGACTTTATTTTTTTTTTGCTTTTTGGAGGGGAGGCGGTAGGGTAATTGCGGTTAAGTGACTTGCCCAAGGTCACATTACTATTTTTTTTTTGAGTCAAATCTGAGGCCAGATTTGAACTCACATCCCCCTGACTCCAGGACCGGTACTGTATTCACTGAGCCACCTAGCCGCCCCAATAAGTTAACCTTTACAGATTGGTAGCCTCTACTGACATTGAATCTAACCCAGATGATTAAATAGTAAGGGCTGAGCGTGAGAATGGTTCAATGTAGTCTAACAACCTACCTACAACAAAAACACACGTTTGTGTGTGAACACACACAGTTAGAAATCCCACATACAGGAGGGACTATAGCATGGCTGACCATTCTAATGTCAGTTCCTTAAAGGCAGTGGCTATTATCATTTTTGTTTTTGTATAACCTATACTTAGCCTAGTGAGTGACCCATAGTAGGTCCTTAGTAAATATTTGTTCAGGAAAATAAAATTGTTAGGAGAACAATTACATAGCTCTACCTTAATAATTACAAAGGGAACAGTAGATTGAATCAGAAATATAAACTTTGTGTGAAGAAGATCTAGCCATCTATATTGAATGAAGCAATCAAATGCATTAAACTAAGTGTAAATAGCCTAGTTATTCAAATTGGGGAGGGGCAGTGTTTCAAATTATCTGGTAATGAAATGAAGCTGGATAGGGAATATATTGGGATTGGCTGAAGAAACTGATATGCCCAGTGGAGCTTTGTATAAAATAGCAAGCCATTTCCGCAACCTAGGCACTTGAGTTTCTGGCAGTCCAAAGGAGAGAAGAGAACGGTCCAGTCAAGCCCCTGAGAGGGAATCGCTTATGAAAACAGAGAGAAGTGCCTTTGACCCCTCCTAACTTTGACTAGAGGATAACCTGAGTTAGAGGTTGGAATTTTTGTTAGACTCCTGGCAATGACCAGGGGAAAGACAGCTGATGAGTGCATCTGAATCAAGAGCCCATATAAAAACTAGACATATTGAGATAAGAGAGTTTCAGACTTCTACAAGGAGTAGAAAGTAAGAAAATACCTAAGAGGGGGAAACATGGGAAAAGGAAGAGAAAAAGCATTTATTTTTAGTGTCTCCTAGATGCTAGGCACTATACTGAGCATCTTACAAATGTCTTGTGTGATCCTCACAATAAACCTGTGAGGTAGGTGCTGTTCTTTTCTTTCTTTCTTTTTATGTACTTTATAGTATTTTGTGTTGCTTTTTTTCCAATTACATGTAAAAACAGTTTTCAACATTCACTTTTGTAAGATTTTGAGTTCCAATTTTTTTCTCCCTCCCTCCCAAGCAATCTAATACTGATTATACATGTACAATCATATTAAACGTATTTCCACATTAATCATGTTTTGAAAAAAGAATCAGAACAAAAAAGGAAACCCACGTAAAAAAAAAAAATTGAAAATAATATGGTACAATCTGTATTCAGATTCCAAAGTTGTTTCTCTGGATGTAGATAACATTTTCCATCATAAGTCTTTTGTAATTGTCTTGGGTCACTATATTGCTGAGAAGAGCTAAGTCAATCATAGTTGATCATTGCACCATGTTGCTGTTACTGTGTACAATGTACTCCTAGTTCTGCTCACTTCACACAGCATCAGTTCATGTAAATTTTTCCAGATTTTTCTGAAATCCACCTGCTCATCATTTCTTATAACACAATAGTATTCCATTACATTCAAATACCACAACTTCTTCAACTATTCCCCAATTGGTGGGCACCCCCTCAATCTCTAATTCTTTGCCATCACAAAAAGAGCTGCTATAACTATTTTTGTACATATGGGTCCTTTCCGCCTTTTTTGATCTCTTTGGGATACAGACCTAGTAGTGGTATTGCTGGATCAAAGGGTATGTACAATTTTATAGCCCTTTGGACATAATTCCAAATTGCTCTCCAGAATGGTTGGATTAGTTCACAACTCCAATAGATGCTGCCCTTATCCCCACTTTAGATTTGAAGAAACTGAGGTAGACACTTCAAGTGGCTTTCCAAGAGTCACACAGCAAGTAATTATGAGACTGAATTTGAACTCACATCTTTTTGTTTCCAAAGCCTGTGTTTAATCAACAGTAATCCAACAGGCTGTAGGCACACCATAAGTAGTCCACAAAAGTAGGAAAGAAATTACTTCCAACCCTTTGTCCATATGCTCCATAAGCTTGAGTCAGAAAGTAAACAAGCATTTATCAGTAACTTACTATATGCCAGGCATTGTGCTAAGTTCTAGTGATTCAAAGAAAAGCCAAAATTTGGTCTATGCCCTCAAAGATCTCATAACGAATAAATATATACATCATATACACGATGCAAATGGAAAATAACCTCAAGGAAAGTACTGAGGTAGGTGGTAGGAGGGGAGACCAGGAACAACCTTTTAAGGGAGGTATGGATTGAACTGAATCCTGAAATGGGCTGGGAATGCTAAGATATGGAGTTAGAAAGGAGGAACATTCCAGAAAGGGAGGACAGCCAGTAAAAAAGTGCAAATTCTGAAAATGTAGTATCCTGTTCAAGGCACAGCAAGAAAATGACTGGATCACACAGTACATTGAAGAGAATGCAGTGTAAGAAGACTAGAAACACAGGGACAAAGTGGCAAAGGACGTTAAATGGCAAACGGAAAATTCTGTATTCGATCCTGGATCCAATTAGGAGCCACTGGAATTTATTGAGTACTGAGGTGACAAGGTCAGGCCTGTCCTTGAGGAAAATCACTTTGACAATTAAGCAGAAGATAGACTGGAATATGGACAGATATGAGACCAGGAGACTAAGCCAGTTTAATCCACATCTCTGGGTTTGGTATGGATTTTGTGGGGGAGAAGCGTACAGGTTGGTCAGAAGGGGCAGTGAGATAAAACAGTAGTTTTTATTTTTACCTTTTAAAATGGCTGCTTTTAAAAGTTGATTGTGGCTGACTAATGGATGTCAATTGATAATCACTGGTAGGGACACCCTGGGGCTTTACTCTGGAAATCTGATTTTTAGTATTATCAGAGGGCTGCAATTATAGCCCCAGAGCATGTGCTACATACTTACACATGCATATGTATGAATATACACATAATGTTTGTATATACATGTATGCATTTGTATACATATATACTTGTATGTATCTACACAGGTGTGTGGGATAAAGACCCCAAAGACCCTTACCCAAATAAACTCAGAGGTTTCTCCAGGTAGAAACAGAAGCTCTTTATTCTAAAGACAAGTCTCAAGAGAGTTGGGCATCACCTATTCCAGACAGGCCTGGTATAGGGAGGCACCCAACAAGAGTCAAGCAAGCAGTTATATACCCTTACACAAACAATTCTAAGAAAAACCCCCAAAATTCCCAGGAAAACCCCCAAAATCCCCAGCTCTCCTCTCATCACCCCTCCCCTAGACCTGGACCATCAGCCCATTAGTGTGGTTGTATGGCCTCAAAGTCTATGCAAGAACCCGGAAAATCCCTCTTACCCAATACCAAAATATATAGCTATGATTATCCATATTTAGCAGAAAGGGGCCATCACAAAAAGCCCCTTACAGGAAAAAGGGAGGGGGAGTAGGGGCATACCACCTGATTTCCCCGAAATCAGGTGATTTACAAGAACATGAAACTTAGGCCTAAAGAGGTCTAAGACCTAGCTCAAGTTTGGTGAATGTCTCTTTCATTTTATGAGAATGCTTTCACCCATTTCACTCACATGTCAGCATATACAAATATGTATATGTTTATATTCATATATACATACACATTTGTAATAGAGACTCTGCCAGAAACAACAAAAATTTCAGAATATGAGAAAGGTATTTTTATTTTATGAGCTTCTTGCTTTCTAATAAATGTTTGCAAGTAGGCTATTCTATGTTCTGTAAAACAAGTGCACATTTTTGTATTTATGCAAATGTTGACTGACTGTCAGAGTTAAACTTTGGGCCCTAGCTGCAGTGCTGAAAGATGGTAGTTTTCTTGGTTCCGGGAAAAAAAATATAAAAGAACATTATTGTACTATAGAAAAATCTGTGGTACTAATAGCACTATTATTCATGCAGAGAAACCCTAAGTTTAAATAACAAAGGGACTAATATTTAGTACCTCAAAATTAAATAATAAATATTGCAGATAGCCAGGAGATACTTTTCCTGTGTCAAAGAAAATCATTCCAGATTAATCAAAACAATGCCTTCTTTACAAATAACATCCAAGAAAAAATTGGAATATTATTTTTGGAAAAGCAACAGGTATTGGTATATTGTGAACTTAATAATTTTTTAAAGCAGTTTTCAGCAAAATAAAGAATTTAAGACATTCAGTCAGAACAAACCAAGAGATAAATAGGGTATTTGACAGGCATCCTCAAAAAACATAAGGTAAACAAATAGTGCTAGTGAGAAAAGACTAAGTAATTAAATAAATGATTTCATATTTCCAGTAGTAGAAAAAATTATTTGCTTTTTTTTGGGGGGGGGGGATGCGGCAGAGGGCCATGATCAAAGAGGCAACAAAGAGTCCATAGCCACGATTTCAAGTAAGAAAAGAAGTGGGGCTAGGTGGTATGAAAAAGGAGTGAACTAGATCAATATTTTCTTGCAATAAAACATCTTCCTTCTTACCTAATCAACATTTCGTGGGCTAGAAAAAAAGTGAGGGAAGAAACAAAAAGACTTAGCTTGGACTCAAAAGGTTTAGGAGTTGTTTATTTAAATATTTGTTTATTTGGGGAGGGGATGAGTTTTTCAGCCTAGATGAATCTATGACAGGAGGGAAAGGGCATTGAGTGCTGACAGAGGAGAATTGATAAAGCAATGGCTCACTTGGTATCATACAGCAGCTAGGTGGCCAAGCTTGGACCCCGGAAGATTGATCTCCCTGCGTTCAAAACTAATTAGCTTCGTGACCCTCTGCAAGTCACTTAATCCTTTTTGCCTCAATTTCCGCATTTGTAAAATGAGCTAGAGAAGGAAATTTAAAACTCAGATTTTTTGCCAAGAAAACGCCAAATAGGGTCATGAAGAGTTGGACACCACTGAAAAACAACTAAACAGGCTGGAGTTGGGCAGGGGAGGAGGGGAGAAGGGCCGCTGCTGTTGGGGTAGAGGATTATATCTGTCCAAAGCGTGAGTCTGAGTCCGATTTTATCCAAGAGCTTCTGGAAGAGACCAGAAATTCTGAAAATAGTCAAACTTTGCTACAGATCCCACGGACCAAAACAGACAACCCTTTGAGAACGTGGACCCGCATTTATTCACCTTGCCATAGGGCTATGGCCAGTGTTTCCTTGGGATTTCTGATGACTGCTTTGAATTTCCCACATTTTACTCTGGGGTGCTATCTGAGAACGCCAGGAGAGAGAACACCAGCCCTCCCTATGGCGCAGGGCAGCCACGCAGCTGCCTCCCGGCCCAGGGTACTGGAAGGGGTCCCTACATTAGAAGGCATTATTCATCGATTGTCAATGGAATTATTGCACCTGCAACAATACCAGACCTGGCATTGGGCCCTTGGAATGTTTTGCATTCAAATCGCACGGACTGGACGTTGCGAGGGGAGCTAATGGCCTGCATGCGATCATTACACAGCCCCTTAATCAGTCTGAAAACACCAGCCCCCGTCCCATCCCTGCCCCATCCGAAAAAGAGAAAATACAAGCCCTTCCCATGATACAAGTCCCAGAGGAACTCATAGGTTCAGGGTTTGAATGCCCTATAGTATAGTGCCTATACGCAAAGATATAACTAACTATATGCTGGGTGAGAATGTCCGGGAGTTACCTTGCAATCACTTATTACACGACGGCTGCATAGGCGCCTGGCCCGTGTGTTGGAAAACTTAGGCGGACTGCCACAAATCCTTTGAGACTGAGACGGGATGAATTTTCCTTCCTCCTCCTCCTCCTCCTCCAGTTCGCCAAGTAATGAAAACTCAACAAGCAACTCGTGAATCTCATCACCAGTCCAACCAACCACCGTTTTCCTTCTTTCCCCTTTGCCCCCAACCCTTTCTTGACCGTAGTCCATCTGCTTCCTGGTCAGAGGGAGTAGCTAATCTTCTCCCACCCCACATTGAACCCAGAAGACAGAGTGGGAGAAAGGGAAGGGGGCAGGAGAGACCCCAAGACCCCCCTTTTTTCTTTCTTTCTTTTTTTTTGGAGGGGGGAAGGAAGGGCAATTGGGGTTAAGTGACTTCCCCAGGTCACACGGCTAGTTATGTGTTAAGTGTCTGAGGTCAAATTTGAACTCAAGATCTCCTGAGCCCAGGGCCAGTGCTCTATTCACTGCGCCACCTACCCGTACCCCTTTCTTTCTTTTTTCTTCTTTTTTTTTTTTTTAAACAAGCTTTGATGGCACCAAACGCCTTTAGACCTTTTCCTCCCTCTCCACCCGTCAGTCCCCAACTCATCTGACGGTTCCAAGGAAGCTCTGTCTCTCCTTCCAATTGATGGCTACACTGCACTGGCTCTGGCTTATAAAGCCCCCAGGTCACGCTAGATCCTAGGAGGTACCAGGTTATTTAAAATGAAGGCTGCATGTGGCTAGGCCGTCTCTATGGTTGTAGATTTGAGATACTTTTTATTTTTCCCTTTCTCCTCAACACCTTCCTTAAGCTGTGATAGAGTTAACTCAGAGGGAACATAGATAATGCTCCCAGGTGGGAAGATCGGTGGAGTGTGATTGTTTCGTTGCCATCCAGCATGCCAACTGTCCGCTCCCCCCTTCAGGTGTGCTCTCCCCCATCAGCCTGTCTGTCTTTATAACCTCACTCTCTAATACTCAACAATGGAAAGGGTTTTAAATTATCACTGCTCTCAAATGAATAAAGGTTTTAGCTAAAAGAAGAAAAAAGAAAAAACTAAACAAATTTGATAGAAAAAGACAGAAGAAAATTATCAACAACCACCTGAAAAATAATACATATTACTACAAATTAGAAAAATACAAAACGACTCTTTAGTAACTCTTCATACCTATCAAATGGGCAAAGAAAATGAAAGAAGTTCAATGTGTTTCAAATCATAAACATTGTATATATTACTTCTAGTAGAGCTATAAATTATTCTAACCATTATGGCAAACATTTTGGAATTATGCAATAAAACTAAACATTATGTTTTCAGCCCTTAATCCAACAATCCCACAGGTCAGTGAATAGCTGAATGAAAGGTCACCTAAATGACAGAGTATTTGGAATAGTTCTTTGTTGTAGTAGCAAAGTATC
>CM053592.1:117954362-117974886 GCA_028646515.1 Pseudochirops corinnae | reverse complement strand
AAAAAAAAGAAAATGAAGGGATAATATCTAAAAAATAAAATTAAAGGATAAGAGAAGAATGTACTAGGAGAAAGAGAAAGGGAGAGATAGAATGGAATAAATTATCTCAAATAAAAGAGGCAAGAAAATGCTTCTACATTGGAGGGGAAGAGAAGGGAGGTGAGAGGGATTGAGTGAACCTTATTCTCATTGGATTTGACTTAAAAATGGAATAACATACACACTCCATTGGGTATGAAAATCTATCTTAACCTACAGGAAAGTAGGGGGAAGGGAATAAGAGAGTTGGGTATGATGGGAGGGCAAAAGGGAAGAGGGGGTAATCAGAAACAAACACTTTTGAGGAGGGACAGAGTTAAAGGAGACAATAGAATAAATTGAGGTTGGGGTGGGATGGAGGGAAATATAGTTAGTCTTTCACAACATGACTGTTATGGAAGTGTTTTGCATGACTACACATGTATAACCTACATCAATTGCTTGCCTTCTCAATGAGGGTGAGTGGGAAGGAAGGAAGGGAAAGAATGAGGAACTCAAAGTTTTAAAAACAAATGTTAAAAATTGTTTTTACATGCAACTTGGAAATAAGATGTACAGGCAAGGGGATATAGAACCCTACCTTGCCCTACAGGAAAATAGAAGGAAAGGGGATGAGAGAAGGAGGGGCATGATAGAAGGGAGGGCAGAATGGGGGAAGGGGTAATCAGAATACATATTGGGGTGGAGGGAGGGGAGACCGAGGGAGAAAATTTGGAACTCAAAATCTTGTGGAAGTAAATATTGAAAACTAAAAATAAATTAATAGGAATAATAATAAAAAAGAAAAAAACAAACTGACAGATTATAGTGTTGAAGGTATACCATGTTAATTTGGCAGCCAAAGCAATTACACACTTATCTAGGACTTATTCGTGAAGAAACAGTAATGTCTCATGTATATTGATAAAAGTTTACTATGCATACAGCAGAGGAATCTAAACTGAACCTCCTCTTGTTGGGAATTCTGCCATTGTACTTCCCCAAAGTATTAGACCATGGAATAAAATAGCAATTATTGTTACTATTCTACTCTTTTATTATTTCATTTAGAGGGCAGGTTGCTACATTTCTTCCCCTCTAGACTTCTTTTGTCTCCTTAGCACTGTGCTTTTTCATTTTATTTCTTTTTTTTCATTTTCAAATTATATACATTGTTTCTTGACACTCATCTCTCAGGACAATTAGGTGACACAGTGAAGAGTGCTGGGTCTGGAGACGGGAAGACTTGATTTCAAGTCTGGCCTCACACACTTACTAGCTGTGTCACCCAAGGTCAGTCACTTAACCACTGTTTGCCTCAGTTTTCTCATTTATAAAATGGGGATAATAATAACAGCTACTGCTTAAGGTTGTTGTGAAGATAAATTGGATATTTGTAAAGCTCTTAGCATAGTATCTAGTATATAGCAATCATTATAAATCTTATGTTGTCACCTCCACCATTACCATCACCATCATCTCTCATCCCATCTATGGATGGTAGAACCCATGAACTAAGTGCACAGTGAAGTATCCATGAACAAATACACTACCTAAATTAGGTTTACCCATGCTTTATGACAGTCAGTATTTCCAAGGTTATAAGGTTAACTTGTTTAAAAAATATCATTATCTGGGGGAGGGGTTATACAGTGGGATGGCTGTTTTCAGGTGTTGGGTAGGGGAAAGATGGGGAGAAAATTTGTAATTCAAAATCTCATGTAAATGAATGATGTAAACAAGAAAATAAATAAATTAATTTTAAAAATAAATAAAAAAATATCATTATCATAGACATTTTGACTTGTCAAAGAGATACATCACTTTGCCCCTAAAACAGTTTGTAGGCTCATTTGACTTTTTTGTAATGGGAATTTATTTATTTTTATTATGAAATGGCAATAACCAGTATCAATGTCTATTATTTTATCCATTCCCAATTTTTCAACATCAGTCAATAGACCTATGTGCAAGGCATTGTGTTAAGCACCAATATATTGCTTTAAAAAAGTTATATTAGAGATTCTCTGATTGCATGTCATAACAAGTTTTTCTTTTTTATTCTTCTACTTTTGTATTGATTTTATGCACTTTTTAAAAAACAAATTAATGATCTAACTCTACATATTAACCTGATATTAAAATGATTCCCAATTTGATAATGAGATACTTTGTCTGATAGGACATAATAAAGTTCCTTTTTTGAGTGTGGTATTATATGATAAGCACCATGTATGAGTTTTTCTATTAACTTTGTAAATAAAATGCTCCTTATATACAAGAATCAAGCTTCTGTATACTTTAAAAGCTTTATTTTATATAATATTCATTTCTTATTACTGATCTTTGTTTTGCAACATACTTTTCACTATCCTCCTCTACGAACACATATACTGAAGTCATTGAGTATTAAAATATATGCTAATTTAATTAGAAATATCTTATTGAGTTCTTCTTAGGCTTTTTTTTTTTCTTTTAGCTCATTATCCTTAATGGTCATATTACCATGACATCTGTGTTGTTCTTTTTGCAAATATTTAAGGTGGATATATTGCAATTTAGGGAGTATTTTTGATAGACTAAAATGACAAATTAAATATTGTCCTCAACCAATATACATACTCTAAAAGATACAAGACACAGAGAAAGACGTAACAGAAAGAGATTTTTCAATGGATCTATGGTCATTGAACTTCTAGCAAAGTTTACAAAAGGTATGGTTCTTAACTGCATTTGCTACAATCGTGAGTGTCATGTCTACCACAGAGTACAAATGGACAGGAGTAAGCAGGTCTAATATAGAGGAAACTGTGCTTAATGGAAATCAGGTGACCTTAGTTCAAATTTTATCTTTGGCACCAGGTGTGTGATATTTAGAAAGCCATTTAGCCTTCCTAGGTCCTCTGTTTACTTATCTGTCAAATGAGAGTAGTTGGAATTGGTTGCTTTCTTTAGTATTTGCTAACTCTGAATCTATGATCTTATGATCCCTGTACATGATGAGGGATTACAGAAGCTCCTGCTTGCAGATAATATTGTGCTGATTGTTACAAGTCTGTGACTAAAATTTCTTTAATCAAAATATCCACACAAGAAAAAAAAAATGAAGAATGTCTATGAAATTAAGAATGCCTTAATGAAGAAAGACTGTGACATATTGTTTTATGGACAACCTTTAGAACTAATCAGTAATAAGTAAATCTTGAACAGGTCTGAGTATGAACTAGGCCCATGATTTATTAGGTAGAAGAGAGAAAGCTGTATTGCATTTGAGAAACATTTTTAATGATTACAAGCTTATCACTTAAAAAAAATACACCATAAGACCAATATTATTCTAATTTTGCTGCAAGTCAGTTCACCATAAAGTATTACAGCCTTCTAAAAATTAACTTTACAGATTACCTGAAGGACAGCGAAGGGCCAGAATATGAGTTTAAATAGGCAATAGCTTATTATCAATAAGGAATTTCAAAATGTTAATGGTGAAAAGAATGTCATCAGCAAGACAGATGATGAGACAGGAGGTAATACAACCATGATATATAACTGAGAAATAACCAGTGTTTATTGGTCAGTTTCCATTGGCATCAGCTCTATGTTAGCACTTTTAAGGGAAGGTTCCCACCATTATACTAGAACTCCTGTGAAGGACTTACAGGAGAAAATGAAAGCATCTGATAGGATAAGAAAGTGTGAATGGATTGCTATGTGTAGCTTTGTAGAGAATACCCAGAGTGATAACAAGATGGATATATCCAAGCACCAAAGTCTGGTATATATTTTAGGATCCATTTCATATTGAGAAAAGAATAAAAGACGTTATTGGGGATAAAACGTACCTGTCTATAGATATTTAATGGACTAATTTCAGAAAAGAATTTAGGCATGCCCTTTAAAATCTGTTTTACCCTAAAGATCAGTAGATAAAAGATGCAGAAAAAATTATTTGTATAAACAAATTTGTATCTGTATAAACAAAGACACTTTCTAACAATTAGATCTGTCTCACTATGCAATGACCAGCCTCTAGAAGTAGTGTGTTGTTTTGTTTTTTCCTGTCACTAATGGTCTTCAACCAAATCTATGTGATAATCCTGGCCCAGAGGAGATTCTTCTTCAGTGCTGGAGCAGACTAGATAGCCTTTAATGGTGTTTCCAACTCTAGGACTCTATAATCATTCTTTCTAAAATCCGTGTACCTATACATACACACACATATGGTATAATTTTTTTTTTTTGCCTTTTTTTGGGGGAGGACAATTGGGGTTAAGTGACTTGCCCAAGGTCACATGGCTAGTTTTTGTGTTAAGTGTCTGATGCTGGATTTGAACTCAGGTACTCCTGACTGCAGGACCAGTGCTCTATTCACTGCACCGCCTAGCCACCCCCTAGTAGAAATTTTAAAATACATATATTTCATTTTTCACAAAGATGATTTTTTTTTCTCATACACGTAAGTGAGGCTACTAATAGTAGTAATAGTATAATATGTGGGTCTCTACTGAGGGTTCTAATATTCTGAAATCCATTATGTCTGTTGTAATACTCCATGTAAATGGGCAGGTATTTTAACATAAAATGGAAGTAGCTTTTTTCTCAGTCTTCACCATAGTTCTTAAAAAGACTTTAATACCTTCCTGTAACATCCATATGTTTTTTATATGTGTTATTCTTGTTCTTGGTTTTTTTGTTTTTTTGTTAATTTGGTTGTTTGTTTTGCTTTTTTGTTTCATCCTACTTCAAAATCTCATTGCATTGGTACATGGAGGTGAACTTGGTTTCTGAAAGACTGAAAGTAGAGTACTAGCTTTTGCAACTCTTAACAAAATGGAAAGGCTTCAAGAACAGTCCTGATGACCAGGTGTATGTTAGTTATTCCAAAGAGGTCTAACTTTCTCCAGTTAAAGTTTAACAATGAGAGGATAATTCTTGTTGTTCATAGAATCTCATGAAGATTATCTTCTAAGGTATAGAGGGATCATCATTTATATGATTTCTTGGAAATACTGAAGTAGTGTCTTGCCACAGAATTTGACCTTCTGGACAGTGATAAACATTTTTTTTTTTAATATTCAGGGAAAGATAAAGGAAAACATCTGGACAAGTCATAGCTGTTGGATGATAATCATCCCAATAAAAATTTTGTTTGCTTCTATAATTTCATTAATTTGTATATTCAAAGAGAAACCTGATTAAGGGCAAACACAGATTGTCACCTTTAACATCATCTCCACTGAAGTAACCATGGTTTATGTGTAATAGCAGAGGTTGTGACAGGTGATTTTCAATAATGTAGAAAAGTTATTGCTCCCATTTGTGCCTTTTCCTAATATCTATGTAAGAGAATTTTCATAAGGTAAAATGCAAGATTGAGACAATTAGCTCTATCATACAGCCCCAAAAGAATTTTGGTTTCAATTATTTGGATAATTCAGGCAAAAATAGGAACTTAAAAAAAATTTCTTTGTCAGATATCTCGATCTCCCATTTCTCTTTCGTTGTGTGGGCATAACTTTGTTTTTGTTTTTTTAATGATACAAAATGTAAATTTTGAATTGCATTGTGATGTTGTGATATAGTAGAAAAACAACAACAATGCTCAGTCAATCTGGGTTCAGATTATACTTCTGATCAACTAGCTGGGAAACCCTACACAAACACTTTACTACTACAATATCTTCATCTGTAAAATGAAAAAAGTCTAAATAGATCATCCCTGAGGTAAGAACTAACCTCAAATATATGAACTGTGAAATATTGGGAGTATTAATGAGCTATGTCAAAAACACAAATCTCATTTTTTTTTAAATATGAAGTGTTTTTTTTCTAGAAGTAATCAGTAAGTCACTTTCATTCTCCCTTGTTGACCTTGAAAAACACAGACAATAATGCCCCAGGAAAAAATCCTGGGATAGTAGAGATAGCAGAAAGATGGTATACAGCAGTCTTTTAGCTTGGGAAGCTAGGGAAATTAACAGGGAAGGTCCTGTGGCTAAAGGAGACCAGTACAGAACAGGAGGCATCCCAACAAGCCGGAAGCAAGCCCCACCTCAGTGAACCAGTGGGAGATCCTGAGCTGCAGGGTGGAGGAGCAGGTAAGTACCAACACTAGGCACACACTACCTCCAGCTCAGCACCAGATAAACTACTAGACCACTACAACATCCAACTGCCAGCACCTGAGGCCCCAGCGCTGAAAACCAGTAACCAGGTCCTTTGCCCCCAGCACAAAAAGTCTGGGACAGTGCTCCCTGTGCCCCAGAAGAAGAGATCAAATTTAAAAGCCAGAAAAAAAGGCAAACAACATAAGCAAGAATAATTTTTAAAAAATCAGTGACCAAAGAGAAATATCTAGGTGACAGGAAGATCAAAACACAAATCCAGAAGAGGACAACATCGTCAATATACCCACATCCAAAACCTCAAAGGGGAAGATGAATTGGTCTCAAGCCCAAAAACCCTTCTTGGAAGAGCTCAGGAAGGACTTTAAAAGTCAAATAAGAGACGTAGAAGAAAAATTTAAAAATACAATTGACAAAATGGAAAAAAAAATTATAGTAAAGTGCCTTTATCAAAAAGTCATTACCAGAAAAATATTATTTCTTACTTGACAACTTTTTAGAGTGTGTGTGTTTTTCTTCTGATGAATTTCCACATTGACAGTCTTCAAGACTGATGTCCTTTAACCCCCTAATAGGCATGTCACAACAGTTTCAAGGTGAACTTCTCAACTTCTGCCTTCAAATGCACCCTGCAGGAACTTCCTCCTTACTAAGTGAAAATTAAACACATCTATTTGAGTGTCCTTTGGGAATGGAGACTCATATTAGCAGATACTTGACACTTGAGATGGGTGGTAAAGTGAACTGTATTGAAACAGCTTATTCACAGAATATTAGGCTGTCTTCAGATATTAAAAGATATTATGAGACCCAAATCTTTAGATTGAGGGCTTCCTCATACCAGGGAGATCAGGGCTTATCAGAAGTGTTACCACTGGATTATAACTCCATCAAGATCTTTTTCAAGTCTATTGGGGATTTATCTCACTACCAAAGAAGGAAGGTCAGCCTATTATAGTATAATGTGAGTTTGTGTGAATCAGCATACATAACTCGTGAGTTATGTAATATTAATTTTTGCCTACATCCTTAGTTTACAATTATATTCAGAGGTTTCCCTAGAGCCTCAGGATTTCAATTGGCCATGCTTTACAAAAATATTATCTCATTTAATACAACCATGCTGGAAGGAGTTGAATAAACTGAGGCAAATCAGTAAGTGATTTCCCCAGAGTCATATAGCTAATAAGTGCCTGAGGTAACATTTGAACTCAGGTCTTCCTGACCTTGGGGAGGGGGATTTATCTCCTACCTGTCAGGAAAAAAGAAGGCCTGAGCTCAAATTTGACCTCAGATATTTACTAGCTTGGAAGTGACTTAACCTCTCTCTGCCTCAGTTTGCTTAACTACAAAACAGGAATCATAACAGTCCTTACCTTCTATGGTTGTTGAAAGGATCAAATGAGTTATTATATTTAAGGTATATAGCACAGTGCCTGGAACTTAGTAGGTACTTAATAATTGTTTATTTTCTACCTTCCTCTTCTCCTTTTGGGGGGCATGTGCTCTGTTATGAGGGAAAAAATAAGACTGGGGTAGGATATAAGGTAGACACTATTTGGTTAACAACCATTGAAGACAGAAGCAGAAGCAACATTGTCATCAGACTATACTATAGATCACATTGACAGGAAAAATATAATCTTAGGGAAATGATCAAATCCTGGCCCAGGGATATGGTATGGTTGCAAAAGGGTTTCAATTATTGAAGCATAACCTATAATTCTTCCTCATAATTTCTTGATTTGTTTTAATGAAAATTTCTCCCTAAAAAAGGTAAATGAAGAGGTAAGGATATTTTTTTGAGTCTGATTCTCATTAACTAAAACTATTCTGGTTTAGAAATGATGGGAATGACAAGAAGATATCACTCTCTCTTAGAATTTATGATAGAAGAACAGCAGGGTATAATCTGTCATACAACCTAGATATTGAGAGATCTCGGTGGCACAATGGCTAGTGAGCTGGGTTTGAAGTTAAGAAGACTAATCTTTCTGAGTTCAAATCTGGCCTCAGATACTTACTAGCTGTTCTACCCTGGGCAAGTAATTTAACCTTATTTGCTTCAGTTCCTATCTATAAATGAACTGGAGAAGAAAATGGCAAATCACTCCTGTCTCTTTGCCAAGAAAACCCCAAATGGAGTCCTGAACAACATGCTTGAACAACAACAATAAACTTTTACATCTATTCTGGAAAAGGATAAATAGGAGCCCATATTTGGAAAATCTATAATAGAAGCCAGTCTTAGAAGGCTAAAAAGCCCTCAAGAATGAAATTCTGAGATAAAAAGAGAAACAAACTCAAATCAGGAGGAAAAGAGTTATGTAAAATGAAAATCTGTATACACAGAACACTGACTTAGATTTTAAAAAGCCATATATAGTAGATAAAAGTAAGGACAAGTAAAATAATATGAATATATAACAAAAATGCTCAATATGTCATCAAGTAGGAACCCAATACCACTCTACCCATGTCACAAGTCACCCTGAGACACCAATGTGGGAATTTATACATTAAATGAAGCAGAATCCAAGTGTCACCCTCCCTTTTCCCTTTTTCTTCTTCAGATCATTTCCTGTGATTATGAAATGATGGCATCAGATGAAGCTAGCACCAAACAACATCCTTATGCCTTTCCCTGCTCTCAGGTCCAACATCAGCATGCTTGCCTATATATCCACTCCTTTCCCACTCTCTAGCAAAACATAGACCCATCATTTTCCAACTCTGTAACAAGAAACTTAGAATCTCCTATCCATACTGATGCTTAAGTTCATGCTTTCCTTTTTATTGGCAGGAGTCACTGATGAAGTCACAAATATTCCATTGCATCTTATGAATTTCAAGACCTTGCTATCCATCCAGTATTTTCACTCTTAAGCCCTCCAAGCTTTTCATTTAACCTGCAGTTGATCTCTTCCATCCCTTTCTCTCTCTCTCTCTCTCTCTTTCTCCCCCATCTCTCTCTCTCTCCCCCATCTCTCTCTCTCTCCCTTCCATCTCTCTCTCTCTCTCCTTCTCTCTCAGACTATAGGCTATTTGAAACCAAAGATTTTTTTTTTCTAATTCTATGCCAAGTGTTTAGCATATAGTATGTGCTTAAGGAATTTTTTTGTTTCTCAATAATACAAAAATCTGATAAGGTCTTGCAAGTGAATATCACTGATATTAAAACTCAGAGAGAACTGTGACTGATGGAAAAATCTAAGAACAAATAAGGAGGGAGTAAGCTGTATTGATGGGAAAATAGAGGATCAAACAAAGGATATACACCCTGTTCAAGAATAATGAGCAAATGAGATTATACTATCAAAGAAAGACCTACAGAATATTTAGATTCTGTATTTTCTAAACAGGAGTATAATTTTGGGACTAAAAAGGTCTGAATAAAAAATGATTAATGTAAAATTGATTCCCAAGATAAGTAAGGAGATGGCAAGGAGCTTCTTCCTGCTTTACTTATCTTATCAAGAGTCACTTATGAAGAGTTCAAGTTGCCAAATCCAGATAAGCAACATCCACTGATACTCAACAGAATGGCTAATGTGATTGCTGAATCACTGTCAATTATATTTAAAAGACTATAGAAAGTGAAAGAACAACTCCAAGTTTGGAGAAGGGAAAACTTGCTCAGCTTTTTGTTTATTTGTTTTACGTAAGACATTTTTCTGGAAACTATAGGTTAATAAGCTTGCCTTCAATTCCTTGAAAAATTCTGTAATATATTGTGAAACTGATAGTGAACAGTGAGAAAAGGAAATATGATCACAAAGATCCTGTGTGAATTTAAAACAAGGTCACTGAAGACTAATGACATTTTCTTTTAAACAGCAATACCACACTGATAAATCATGGAGAAATCTACAGATAAATTTTTCTATTTTTTTTTATCAGTGTACATTGTCAAAGTCTATTATACTGTTCTTGGGAAAAAAATGAAGAAATATTGACAAGATGATAGTAATATCAGGTGAATTCAGAATTGATCGAATAGTCACACCAAATAGTAGTCATCAGTAGTACAATGTCAGTTTAAAGGTCTCCAGTGAATTGCTGCAGGGATCTATATAATTGAACACATGCTGTTGACTATTAATCCAAAATCTGGATTAAAAAAAAACAAAAACAAGCAAAGCAAACAAATCAAAAAATAAACAAAAACGACAACAACAACAAAACACCACAGATGGCATGCTCGTCAAATTCCACATGATACAAGCAAGGGACAGATAATTATTATCATCTTGGATGATAAGCAGTGTCAGGATTTTCTTTATAGGCTTGGATAATAGGTCAAATTTATTAAGATTACAATATGGATAAATATAATGTCATAATAGGGTTCAAAAAAAATCAACTTTAAAAAAGCATATGGTGAGAGAGTTACAGTCAATTATCTAAAAAAAGCATCTTCTGTGATTTAAAAGTGAATAGGAGGTGAGCATATAATAGTGAAGTTAAATAAAGTCAGCAAACATTCATTAAGCAGCTACAATGTGCCAGGCATTGTTCTAACTACTGAGTTTATAAAGAAAAGCAAAAACTGTCTCTACCCTCAAGGAGCTTACAAATCTAATGGAGAAACCAACAGAAGAACAATTTTATACACACAACATACATACACACATATATACGTATACACTGTATACATACTTGTCAGGGTTCCACAGCCCTGCCCTAAGGTTTGTCAGTATGGCAGCCCTGCCCTAAGGGACAGAAGGTACTTACTTACCTTTTCAATGGAGATGATGCTGGTGTTTTCTCGTTAATGAAAGTAATGCCAAAGGATAGATGTTTTTAAGAAGGTTTATTAAAGTTGCACCAAGGAAGTCTTACCGCAGGACTCTAAGGCCGCCCTCCCCTCCAAGGCTTGGATCCTTTTATCTACCCCAGATCCCCACCCCACACGTGACACAGCCCAGCTGAACGCAATTAAGAGAGGCGAGGTAAATTGTAATTACAATGGCATGAAGACCCCAAGGTGTGGAGACATCCATCAGGAACCTCAGGCGTCCCACGCAAGAAAGTTCTGAGCAATGCAACATCCCCTCACCAGGGACTGCGCAATGTGCTCTGACCTCCACGTGACCCAACTAATTCCCGGGCCTCAAACACATCCCTGTGTCTCAACATTACCAATTGCAATCTGGCACTATTTTGTGACCCTTACACATACTTGTCTCTACATACATTATATATGCGTGTGTGTGTGTACATATAGTATATATGTATAGGTATGTATGTATAATCTGTGCATAATTGTACATTAGTTCACCCATCTCTACATTCATTGTATGTATACATTATATATATGCACATATATGCATACATATATGGATATGTATATATCCATAAATGGATATGGATTTGTGTATGGATAAGGATATGTGTATGTATATATGGATATGTGTAGATATGTATATATATATATATGTATATGCATATATAATGCATACAGATAATGTATGGAAAAGGTATAATTATATCTCAGATAGCAAGGAACCAAGGGAAGCCAGGAAGCAAAGATAAGGAGGTAGAAATTCTAGGCATGAGTGATAGAATGAAAATTCACATTCAGAAGATAGAGTTTTGTGGGTGAGTATAATGGGAATGGGAATTTGAAGATCTTCCCTGCACCTTAATAGATCTAGGTGGGAGTTTGAAGACCTTCCCTACTTTGAAAGTAAACTCTGCCCCCTAAGGCTGAATGTAATCACATGGAGCCTGTGCTTGAGGGAATTTGCTGAAGGGTGTGGCAGAACCCACAGGAAGCTTCCCTGATGTGAAGATAAACTCTGCCCCCTGACAGGCTGAATATAGTCACATGGAGCCTGTAGTGGGAGGAGTTTTGCTGAAGGGAAGCAGAGTCCACAGGAAGCTGGTAGTGAGAGCAAGCCAGATGTGTTGGGGAGAGAACACTCAGTCAAGGAGTCAGATAAACTCATGAGTAGATATTAATTCTATATTGGTTTGTGGGAAGGCTGAAGGATGCTGTGACTCTAAGTGTTATTATGACTTCTGAATATCTTTGGTACCATGATGGAATTGGCTTACTGGTTTTGCGATTTGGCTTCCTGGTGTCTATATAAGTGTTTCAGTTCTATCCTCTATCTGGAGAATTTGGTATTTTTTGTGATCAAACATCATGTGATACATAAGTACACACAAGTCATGGTCTTTATGATGATTGTGGGCACTGTAAATATTGCATACTCTACAGTGGGGAATAGCAAGGAGTGGAAGATGTAAGCAGGTTGGAAAAGGAGGAAGGAACCAGGTTGTGAAGAATTTTAAAAGCCATATAGAAGATTTTATATTTGATCCTAGAAGTAATAGGGAATCATTAGGGTTTATTGGGAAAAAAAAAGAGTGATGAGACAACAGTACAAAAAAAGCTAATGAAATTTTTATCAGTGGTATTAAGAGAAAGATATAGTGTACAAAACTTTCAAGGAGATATATAAACCTGTTGTTCACTGTTCTTCTCAAATCCCATCTGGATTAATGGGTTGATTTCTAGGCAACATCTTTTGGAAAATAACTGGATAAAAGTATCTGTAGAAGGGCAACCAAGATGTTGAAATATCTTGATGTCATACCATAGAGGATCAGTTGATATAAATAGGAATGGTTGGCCTAGAAAATAGGAATCAGGGATAAATATGATATCTACCACAGGAAGAGACATGAATATTTTGTTTGTTTTTTGTCCTTGAACCTAGAACTAAGAACAATTAGATGTAACAAAGAGAAAATTTAGTCTTTCTATAAGTAAAAACTTCCTAATAATTGTTCACCCCAAAGTGAAATGGGCTACTTCAGGAGGAATGAGTTCCTTCTGTCTGAGGTGTTCAAGCAAAAGCTAAATGAATAATTTTCATCTAGATTAAAATTCTCATACAAGTGTGACTTGGAGTGGAAAGTTCCTGAAATTACATCCCACTCTGATAATCTGTGATTGTGTTGGTTATTGGTTGTTGGTTATAGAGAGTTACTCTTGTTCGATGGTAGTTTTTGTTTGTTGTTAAATTGTTTGAGAGAACTGGACCTGGAATGCAATAAATGTAGGAGATTCCTAGTGAGGAAATTTCTTATAGAAATGCAGGTTTGTAACTGCTTTGCAAATTACATTGAGTTGCCTGGGGGTAGATATGTAAAATAACTTGCAAAATGTCACAAAACCCGTATTTGTCAGTAATCAGAAGACTGAGGGGTAGAAAGAAATTTAGAGATTTTTCTAGTCAAAGTTGACTCTGTTGCTTGTTATCTATATGAACCTGGTCAAATTGTTTAATTTTCCTGTATCTCAGTTTCCTCATTTTCAAAATGAGGGAATTTCACTAGAGAATATCTCAGGCTTCTTTAAACTCTAAATCTATGATTCTGTTGTTCTAAAGCTTGCTGAGGTGGGTACTACCATTTCAGCGAATACAAAATTTACCACATTTTAGCACATACAAAATTTGTGGGAAGTGTTCTGGAAGGAAAATCTAAAGGAAGTTTCCAAAGGAAAATAAGCTGTTTTCAACAGGATTAATTGAAATATACCAACAAGAAATTTTGATTCTATTTAGAGGTCAGAAATATTTTAAACCAAAAATGTTACCAAACCTTTATTTTGTAGATAAAGAAATACAGAGAGTTAAAGCAACTTGTTCTCAAGTTCAAATAACTGAGTTGGTATCAGTTAGAACTAGGCTAGAACTTTCAATTCCAGTAGCATCAACATGACAGCTATGCCAGTGACTCCCAAATATTATCTTTATCTAGGAATCTCTTCTGAGTACTGATTTATACCTCTGGCTACCACAAAGATAACATTTAAATATCTCTCGGGAACCACCAATTCAACATACATAAAACCAAGATCATTATTTTTTCCACTAACCCTCTGACTATTGTTTGTCAGTAACTACACAATTCACCAGTCTCTCTTTTTCATATCCTTTCTATGTTCAAACTGTAGTGCTCCATCACTCTCATACTCACTCTTAGTCAGCAAATATGTATTTAATACTTACTATGTACAAGATACTCATATTAAGCAATGGATATGAAAGTTAAAAATGAAACCTTCTTGATGCTTGATTCTATTAGAACATACACACACAGTAGAGGATAGAGAGTGAAGAGTCTATTGAATGGAAAAAGAGAAATAAAAAGTATCGGTATTGGAAATAGAACAAGAATAATCTTAGTTACAGTTATTACAAGACTAGTGAAGGTCATGATGATGATTATAATAATTAACATTTATATAGTGATTTAAGGTTAGAAAAGTTCCTGAAATGATTGGCACCTAAGCTGAAAATAGAAGTGAAGGATTGGATTTCAGCTACAGAGGATAATGGATTTATTAAAGTGGGGAATGCCATGTCATGTTTTGGGAATGGCAAATAGTCTAGGTTTGCTAAGGATTTTTTTTTTAAGTCTGGAGAGGAATTATGGAGTGCCTTAACTGTCAGAATAATGCATTCATAATTCATCTTAGTGGAAAGCAAGAGGCATCAAATATTTTTTAGCCAGGAAGTGGCATCATGAGACATCAGCCTTAGGAATATTATTTTGGTACATCTGAGAAAGATTAACTGGAAAGAAGGGCAATGGATGGCAGATACTGCTGGGTAATTGGAAGCCCATTACAAAAGGATAGAATAGAGGAAATCAGTACCTGAGCTGCAAATTGAAGAAAAAGAAGTGGGTATGAGAAATGTTACAGAAGTAAAGATGAAAGGATGGGTCAACTGACTAGAAAACATTGGTAGTGGTAGAAATGAAATAAAAGGAGAAAATGATGAAGAAGAAGAATCAGTAAAGGGTCTAAAAATTTGTATGAATTAGAGGATGGAGAAGGGAATTTGGAGGAGATACGGGTTTTGAAGAAAAGATGGTAAGATCATCTTTGGATACCAAGAGTTTAATGTATTATTTAACAAATTGCCTTCTCTCGTAAATTCTTCCTCTTTTATTGGCCCTTAATGTCACCTATTTGGACCATAGCAACAGCCTCCAAATAATCTTGCTGTTGTTTCAACTCTGCCTCTCTTCAAATCCATCTTTCACAATATCACCAGACTAAATTTTATGCATGACATTTCCACAACTTTAGAGGTCCTCCCTAACTTAGTGTCACTATAACTTTCCAGATTTTTGTTTTTTGAACTAATCTCCATGTATATTGGAGTGCTCAAACTGCACTGAATATTTTTTGTTCTCTCAATATACGCTTTGTTTTCCTTCTTATAGGCCTTTGCTTACACCCTTTCCTATGACCAGAATGTTTTGGATTTTTGGAATTTCTATCCATCCCCTTACCAAACACAGCATGGTACAATAGAAAGAAAATGGGTTCTAGAATAAGAGAACTTGAGTTAAAATTCTGCCTGTGACACTTAAGAGACTTTGGTAAACCATTTAAATACACTTCTCCTCTGTTTCTTCAATTGTTGAATTAATTAGCATTTAATAATCGTATCACTTCTATGTGTATAATCCTATAAATTATCAATTCGAGTGCTACCTCCTTCCTGATTTTTTTCCCAACTAAGTTGGCAAGGATATTTTGTTCCCTCAGATGTCATGAAGAACTTTATATACCATATTTATCTAATTATGTATTATACATTTCAGTGTAAGTACCACATCATCTTACTAGAAAGGAAGCTTTATGAAGGAAGGGGCTATGACTTTATTGGACATTCTATCTCCCACAACACCAACTTTATCATCAAATTATAAATAAATGAATATCATCAACTAATAAATAATTGTTGAATTCAATTATAAATATGTGATTAATCTTCAACAGTCTTTTAAGATATGCAACAATTAAAATAAAAAATTTGAAAGTGATAATTCTGTATGTATTAAGCTTGCAATAGTGCAAAATGTGGTGAATAGCTCTTTTGTATATCTAATAATTGAGATGCATGTTAAGTATGTTGCAGAACATTTCACTTCTCATTCCATAGTATATTTTTAAAATGTTAATTTTATATGTGAAGGATAAAATCCCTTTTATCAATCTGTAATATCAGCCCATATCACTCAGAATGAAGGGGTCAGCCTTTAGATGACACTCACATTTCCTGAAGAATAAGCATATCTGATCTTTGCTGGGCCTAATCCACAAGGTATTCCGGAAGAGCAGGAAGTTTAAGACTAATAAGGTCATCAAAAACAAATAAGTATGTTTATGAAATACATAAATTAATATATTGTGAAAAGTTTCATGTATATATGAACATTTTACATCAATTTCTTATAATCTATACATTTTGAAAATCATTGGTATTCTGGCATCAATGCTGCCATGGCAATTAATGGAATAAACGTTCTCCTCATTATATTTTCAAAAGTAGTGAGGAAATGCTAGATTGAGCCTTGGGGAACAAAATGTATTACAGGCCTGAAAAATGTTTCATTTCTGATAGTGTTTTCAAATGACAGCATAATATGTTATGGATCATTTGATTTTTTGTATGAAAACGCTATTCAGCACCCAAAAAGGCATATGCTGCTCACGGCATGTGTTGCAGTCCTTTTTTATGACAGCTGGCAACTAGCAAATGCCAGTCAAAACACAAAATGTCAAGCAGAAATTTTCCCAATAAAAGTATTAGTTTGTATAATCACACATAAATAAGCTTTACTATATTGGCTTTCATGAATTCCAAACATCATTAATCCTAAGCAATTTTTAAAAATGACAGAAAATCATGACCTGAAATTGTGAGAGAAAAAAAAGGAGAAGCAAACTTAAAATCCTTTACAATTAATTTTGGTAATATTTTTTTTAATTCCCCTCTAAAAGTTCATGTCCTGAAACTCTATTTTGACATGATCCAAATGATGAAATTTAGGTCTTTCCCTTTGGAGAATTTTCTGTATTCTCCTATCCCTTATTTTTGAAAACTTCTTCAAAATATTCATCCTTATCCTATTATTTTATTCTCCTTATAGTTGAAATCATAGATGCCTATAAACAATATTTAATTCAATTAAAAATATAACCTTTAAAAAGTTTGTGTATTATTCCTTTGTCATGTAAATTTTCTTTGCCCAGTTGTTCAGTTACAATGAGCCAAGCTCTCCCTCCCTCTCTTTTTAAAATTTTTTCTTCACAAAATGTTCAATATTAATTTCTGAAGATTCATGGCTGTTGTTAGGTTTTGTAATATATTGGAATCAGAAAAAAAGCAGGAAGCCACCTGGTAAGTTAGACTATTGTTTCATTTTATTTTTACTTTAACTGCAGCAGTTTTTTTTTCTATTCCATCTAATTAAAAAGAACAGCGGAATTTTAAAAGAAAACAACAAAAAAGCAAACAGTTAATTCTACCATATTTCTTGACCAGGACTAGGTATTTTTATCATCCTTATTCCTTATTAAAACTATGTGCAATGGTAATGTGCAATGGTAATCCTTTTTGTAAGAAAAGCAATAAAGGAATACATGACAAATGGTGGTTGATATTTATTCCCAAAAGTGAATTAATTATGGACATAAATAATATCTTACATTTATATAACATCCAATTAATATTCAATTTATAAAGTATCCTCACAGCACCCATATTCATTCTTATCCCCTTTTAAAATAAAGGGAACAGAGTCTCAAGGAGATTATGCAATTTACTCAGCATGATAAAACGAAGAAGTACTGGAGCAGAGACAAGAATCCAAGTCTTTTGGTTGAACACCAAGATTCATTGGTAAATAGAAGGGTGACAAAAGTTGAGAACAGTGACTGCCAAAGTGGCTCTGGAAAGATAGTACATGAAAACTTTCTCAATAGAGCTGGGAGTTCATTTAGATATTCAGGAAAACAATTTGAAATTGTGCTAAGAAACTGACAAATATTTTCATATCCTTTGAATCTGAGATGCTACTGATGGGCATATAATTCAAAAGGAGGACATAAGCAGCAACATTAAAATACTCAAGTTACCTATTAGTGACATGACCCCCAACACAGAAAACTAGTAATATGCCTAGAAGTCAATACAGTGACAGTCAGAATGTCTGTACTGTTAAAATGAGTCATAAAATAAATCAAGTTTTTAGTAAGTACTAAATTTGTATCAGGCAGGGTGCTAAACCCTTAAAAAAAGAAAGATAGAAAACAGTACCTACCTAAGGTCCTGACATTCTGATGAGGTAGAGAGCATAAATAAATAAATAGAAACTAAATCCATACAAAATTGTCATTCAGTTGTTTCAGTAACATCTGACTCTTTCTGGCCCTATTTGAGATTTTCTTGGTGAAGATACTGGAGTGGTTTGCCATTTTCTCTTCTAGCTAATTTTATAGATGGGGAAATGGTGGCAAACAGGATTAGTGACTTGTCCAGGGTTAACACAGGTAATAAGTATTTGAGATCAGATTTGAAAACAGGAAAATACATCTTCCTGACCCCTGCCCTAGCACTGTGTCTACTGTGCCATCCAGCTGCCTCATAAACAAAGTAAATGGAAAGTAATCTCAGAGGGAAGCCCCAAGATGCTGAAGGGACCATAAAAGGCTTCTTGCTAAATATTAGACTGGAGATAAGCCTTGAAGAAAGTCAGAGAAATTCAGAGCCATAGATGAATGGGCAGAGAGTTCCAGGATATCCATGGAGCCTGTTCAAATGCATAGAGATGTGCAATAGAATGTCTTGTTTAGGAGCATTAAATAGGAAAGTGTAGGTGGATCATAGTATGTATGGAGGGGAGAAGAGTCTAAAAGAGAAAGAAGAGGTCAAGTTATAAAGAGCTTTAAATGCCAAACAGGGAGACAATGGACCATATTAAGGAGGCAGTGATATGATAAGACCTATGTTTAAAAAAAAAAAGTATTGTGAGGTGAATAGATGGGATATTTGATTGGAGAGCAATATGGGTTAGGAAAACTAACCAGAATGTTAATACAATAGTCCAGGTACAAGAATCTAATATTCCAGAGCCAGATGGATGACAGTAAGAAAAATAACTAGAATTTATGCTGTTCTTTTAGCTTTGCCAAGTACCTTACAAATATCTTATTTTGTCCTTACAGCAACTTTGGAAGGTAGGTACTATTATTATCTCAAATTTGCAGATGAGGAAACTGAAGCAGACAAAAATTCCATACGTGTGGACTTTGGAAGACACCCGCAAGCAGGGGGTGTGATGTGGATGAAGGATCAATTCTATAGGAAGACTGAGAAGGAAAAGTTTTATAGGTAAAATACCAACAGTAGAGAGTGAAATATCATGAAAACATATATATTGTGGAGCTAAGGATAAAAAATGACAAATGCTACAGAGTGGTCACCAAGGATATAGCTTGAGAAATAAACATTGGACTTGGAAATTAAGCAAACATTGATAAATTTTGGGAAAAGAAGTTGAATAAAGAGATTACAAGGCAGATTGCAGAGGCTTTTGAAGAATGAAAAGGAAGTAAAAGTAAATCAAATCAAGTCAATAAGCAATTAAGCACCTACTATGTAAAAGAGACTGTGACAAATACTGGAGACATGAAAGAAAAACAAAACAAAAAAGGAATAAACTTATGCAGTCTCTGTTCTTAAGGAATTTCAAATCAAATGAGTTAGACAACATGTAAACCACCATGAGCAAACAAGCTATATATAGGACAAATGGGAGATAATTTCAGAGGGAAGGTGGAATTTTATTTTTTTTAATTTTATTTTATTTGGTAATTAACTTTTGTTTATTTTTAGTTTACATCAATGATTTCCACAAGATTTTAAGTTACTAATTTTATTCTCATCTTTCCCCTAGCCGCCCCCCCCCAAAGCAGTGATCCCACTGTATAACCCCTCCCCCAATGTGCTCTCTCTATATCCTCCCCCAACACTCCTCTGACCTTCTGGTAGAGCAAGATGGATCTCCCTATCCCAGTGCCTGTATATCTTATTTCGCAGTTGCATGTAAATAATAACAATAATTACACACACACACACACACACACACACACATATGTATACACATTTATATTCCCTTTACCTATCCTCATATTGAGAAAAGTTTCTTAAGTTAAAATTCTCATTTTTCCATGTTGGCATGCAAATAATTCAACTTTCATAAGTTCCTTATGATTTCTTTTCCATGTTTACCTTCTCATGCTTCTTGTGTTTGAATGTCAAATTTTCTGTTCAGTTCTGGTTTTTCCCTCAAGAATGCTTGAAATTACTCCACCTCATTGAATGACCATATTTTCCCCTGAAACAATATACTCAGTTTTGCTGGGTAAGTGATTCTTGGTTTTAATCGTAGCTCCCTTGATCTCTGGAATATCATATTCCAGGCCCTTTGATCTCTTAACGTAGAAGCTGCTAGATCCTGGGTTATCCTAATTGTGTTTCCACAGTATTCAAATTATTTCT
>CM053592.1:117923162-117953862 GCA_028646515.1 Pseudochirops corinnae | reverse complement strand
TCAGTTCTTTACTTTCCTTTGTTATTCTTTTTTAACAATAAATTTAATTTTTTAAAATAGTATTTTGTTCCCCAATTTCACATCAAGACGATTTTTATCATTCATTTTTATAAGATTTTGAGGTCCAAATACTTCTCTCTCCCTCCTTGCTCTCCCCTTTCCTCTTCCTACAATGGTAGGCAATTTGACATAGGTCATACATGTGCTATCATGTAAAATATATTTCCATGTTAGTCACAATTGTGAAAGAAGAAACAAATCAAAAGAAAAAAACAAAAAAATAAAAAAGTGAAAGAAATATATTTCAATTGGCACTCAGAGTCCAGTCCTTCATACTTGTCTTAGATCATTGTGATTCTGGGAAGAACTGAATTATTCATAGTTGATCATCACACAATGTGGCTGATACTGTGCACAATGTTTTCTTCATTCTGCTTATTTCACTTTGTATCAATTTGTACAAGTCTTTCAAGGTTTTTCTGAAATCTACCTGTTCATCATTTTTAATGCACAATACTTTCCATTGCATTCATATTTTACACCTTGTTCAGTCATTCCCCAATTGATGGGCATTTCCTCAATTTCCAATATTTTGCCATGGCAAAAATAGCTGCTATAAGTATTGTTTTCATATGTAGGACCTTTTCCCTTTTTAGTGATCTTTTTGGGATACAGACCTATTAGTGTTATTGCTGAATCAAAGGGTATGCACAGTTTGCTTGCCCTTTGGGAATAGTTCCAAATTGCTTTCCAGAATGGTTGGATCAAGGGAGGTGGAGTCAAGATGACACAGTAAAGGCATGTACTCACCTGAGTTCTCTCCCAAACCACTTTAAATAACTTAAAAATGACTCTAAACAAATTCTAAAACAACAGAATCTACAAAAAGATAAAATGAGACAAATTTCCAGCCTAAGATAATTTGGGAGGTTGGCAGGCATGGTCTGTTGCACCAGGATGAGAGAGGAGCACAATCCAATGCAATCATGCCCTTGCAGACTGGGCCACAGCAAACTTGGAATTGGCCTTGGGACAACTGATTCAGTTTCAGCATTTGTGGTTTCGAGACCTCTCAGCCCATAGAAATGAAAGAAAACTTAGAAAGTCAGCAGGAAAGGTCTGTCATACCTGAGTGAGAGTGGAGAGTAGTCCAGTGCAGGCTGTTCCAGCATAGCCCCAGCCCTGGCAAACCAAGAGCACACTTTGGGGTAACTTAATCAGCAGCAACAGTGGCAGCAGCTACTTCCAGAACTCATAGCCCACAGATGGTAAGGGGATTGAACTAATGGTCAGAAGGAGGTTACGGGGGTTTTTTGTTAGCATTGAGGCAGGACCCTAGTTCTTTGCCCATACACAGATCCAGGTTGTAGTCATAGGTGGCAGTCCCAGGGCCAGGAGGAGCATTAGAAAAGCAAAGCTTGCAGAAGGTGAAGGGGGAACCCTCTTCACAGTTCCAGGGCAGAAAAGAGTGCTTGTGCTTACTCACAGACCAGAACACAGGCCATGAGAATAGCAAACACATCTCTCCTTAGATCAGGCCTGTGTGCCATTTGGCCTGTGTAATGGCAAACAAAGAAGTACTTAGCACCTTGTTTCAGCTATTTAATTATTTAGCATCTTGTTTCAGTTAAAGTTTCTTTTAAGCCTTGCCCACCATTATATCAAGTCTTTGTTAAGAAACAGAACTTGTGAACCTCACAGTGGGAGGAGTTTGCTGATGCAAAGGAAGGGGAGGAACAGGGAACAGCTAATAACCACATATAAGGAGAAGCCCAAGCTGGGAAGGAGCAGAATTGAGAAGAGGAACTTTGTGGTGGCCAGGCACTCAGTTTGTCTGTTCTGTTTGTGTTGATTTTTGTTTGTGATACTTTGTATAGAAGTCCTGGGACCTTACTGGAAGCCCTTAGTAAGGATTTTCTAGTTGTCTGTTTAGAGAAGTCCTGGAGGAGGAATTCAGAAGTCCTGGGACTGTACTGATGATTTGTGTTGAGTTCTCAGCCCTTGTATGTGGGTCTTTGTTGAGTTCATAGGCATAAAATGAATTGATGATGGTGCCAGCAATGTGAATAAATGTTATTTTGGCTTTGTTAAGCTTTTTCTTCCCAGACACGGAAACTGTGAAGAACTTGAGGTGGAGTGGACACAGTGAGCTTCAACATGTAACTGAGAAAGGAGCTAGATGAGGAGCTGGACAAGGAGCTGGATGAGGAGCTGAGAGCTGCCTACCTTTGAATCCAGGTGACAGTTTGGTAGATTCAGGATCTGGACCCATGGAAGAGGGACCATGGAATTTAAGAATCAGCTTCAAGTCAAGATGAAAAGAGGTCTCCTTGCGTATGTAATGCTGATGGATCATGATTGACTTTGTCCTAGGGGTGGGAGAACCATGTACTCTGTGCCTTGTACCTCTTAAGGATGATTGAGTTGAGGATGATTGGAAACTAATTTAAAATTAAGAAGAAAGAAGACTTTTTGACTGAGAGATTAAGACAATGTGACCTAGGGGGAGAACTTTGACCTTTGTACTTTCTGTCCCTTAAGGAGCCTGCTCCTTAAGGATGATTGAGTTAAGGAGTTACTGAATGATATCTCTTCTTTAAAACTGTGTGCCCACTTTGGTAAAAATTGTATGGCCACTTTACTGATAACTTGATATATTATAATATTGTGAATGCTGTACTTTGGTTTCTGTGAATGTTTTGCTTTAATTTACTGCTGAATAAATAGAATTCACTATACTATGTAATCAGAATCTTAAAGCTGTTCAGAGCAGCAGTCCTTTGGAAAGCTGCTTGCACTTGGCTTTACAGACTTGGGAGCCTTTAATGGCCTGGGCACCATTTGTGGGCCACCTAAAGATTTTAGTGGCCCATGAAAAACATGGAAGATGTAAAATGGGCATGCACAACATACCGCCCACAGTCTGCTTTAGAGGGCAGCAAGGAGCCCATGGATTGTATGTTGTGCAGGCCTGCTTAGATCATGCCACCTTGGAAGAACCAAAAACTTATAGGCCTTTAGAACTATTTCTGAACATAGCTGTCCAAAACTATGAAGCTTGGGACAGTGCTCCCTCTACCAGGTAAGAAGAGCCCTACTTTAACAAAGAGCTAAAAGTCAAGTAATAGGCTGGGAAAATGAGTAAACAATGATTTTTTTTAAACTGACTATTCAAAGTTACTATGGTAACAAAGAAGATCAAAACACACACACTCAGAAGGCAACAAAGTCAAAGTTTCTCATACAAAGTCCTCAGAATGGTTGGATAAGTATACAACTCCATCAGTAATTCATTGTGTCCCAATTTTCCTACATCCTCTCCAACATTTATCATTTTCCTTTTCATCATATTAGCCAATCTTATAGTATGTGGCAGTACCTCAGAGTTGTTTTACTTTGCTTTTCTCTAATCAAAAGTGGTTTAGAGCACTTCTTCATATGCCTATAGATAGCTTTGATTCCTTCATCTGAAAACTATCTATTCATATATTTTGACCATATTTCAATTGAGGAATGACTCATATCCTTATACATTTGAGTCACTTCTCTTTGTATGTGAAAAACAAGGTCTTTAATCAGAGATACTTGCTGTAAAGATTGTCCCAGTTTTCTCCTTTCCTTCTAATCTTGGTTGCATTGGTTCTGTTTGTAAAAAAGCTTTTAAATTTAGTATACCCAAAATTATCTATTTTACCTTTTGTAATGCTTTCTATCTCTTGTTTGGTCATGAATCTGTAACTCACATAATTTTTCCTTTAAGAATTTGGATGCTATACTACTGGTGCATATATGTTTAGTATTGCTATTACATCATTGCTTATGGCACCTTTTTAGCAAGATGTGGTTACTTTCCTTATATCTTTTAATTTGACCTATTTTTGCTCTTGCTTTATCTGAGATCAGTATTGCAAATCCTGATTTGTTTGTTTGCTTGTTTGTTTTCTTACTTCATCTAAAGCATAACAGATTCTGCTCTAGTCCCTTACCTTTAATCTGTGTGTGTGTGTCTCTGCTTGAAGAGTGTTTCTTTTAAGTTGTAGGTTTCTGCTTTTTGATCTACTCTGCTATATACTTCTATTTTATGGGAGAATTCTTCCCATTCACATTCAGTGTTATGATTGCTACCTGTGTGTTTCCCTCCATCCTATTTTTCCTCCTGTTTGTTTTCTCTGCTTTCCCCTTTTCCCTCCTCAACAGTGTTTTGATTCTATCTATTACCTCCCCAAGTCTGTCCTCTCTTCTGTCAGTCTCTCCCTGCCCTTTACTTAATCTCCTACTTCCTTGTCAGGTAAGTTAGATTTCTGTATGCAACTGTTTGTGCACATTGCTCTCTTTTTGAGCCAATACTAATGAGAGAAAAGGTTCAAGCCATGTCCATTATCCACTCTTCCATTTCCCCTTCTTGTAGGTTTTTCCTGCCTCTTCCCATGAAAAAAAAAAAAGACCCCATTCTACCTCTCCCTTCCTTCTGTACCCAGTGTACTCCTCTTTCTCATCACTTTATTTTTTTATGTCATTCCCTTGAATTCAGTTTACACCAGCTCTGTCTGTCTATGCATACTCCTTCTAACTGCAATATTAGTGATGCAATTTTTAGGAATTATCATTATCATCTTATGATGTACGAAGGTAAACAGTTCAGCACTTTTGAATCCATTATGTTTTCTTTTACCATTTTAGGCTTCTCTTGGGTCTTGATATAGGAGATTAAATTTTTTGTTCAATTCCGGTTTTTACCTTATGAAAGGTTGAAATCTTTCTATTTCATCAAATGACCACTTTTTTCTTTGAAGTATTATGCTTATTATTTCTGGGTTAGTAATTCTTGATTGTAGTGCTAGTTTCTTTGCCTTCTAGAATATCATGCTCCATGATGTCTGATCTTTTAACATTACAGTTGCGAAATCCTATGTAATCCCAAGTGGGTCGCCAATATGTTTTTTTTTTTTTTCTGGTCATTTGCAGTATTTTTTCCTTGATTGGATAGTTCTGGAATTTGGCTGTAATGTTCCTTAGGATTTCTTTCCTGACGTGATTGGTGGATTCTTTCAATGCCTATTTTGTTTTCTATTTCTAGGACATCATGGCAGTTTTCCTTGATAATTTCTTGAAAGATGCTGTCCAGGTCCCCCTTTTGATTATGGCTTTCAGATAGTCCATTGATTATGACACTATTTCTCCCAGATCTGTTATCTGGGTCACTTGTTTTTTTCCAGTGAGGTACTTTACATTGTCTTCTATTATTTTTCATTCTTTTGAATTTCTTTGATTCTTGATGTCTCATTGAGTCATTGGCTTACATTTGCCCACTTTTAACATTTAAAGAGTTATCTTCCTTAGTTATCTTCTACACTTCTTTTTCATTTGGTCAATTAAACTTTTTAAGGAGTTGTCTTCTTTAGTAGTTTTTTTTATCTCCTTTTCCATTTGTCTGATCTTATTTTTTAATCATTTTTCCTTTCCCAACCTGTTAAGACTTTTTAAGTAATCCTCTTGTATCACTCTCAGTTCTTTTCCCAATTTTTCTTCTACCTCGGTCATATGATTTTTAAGTTCCCTTTTGAGTTCTTTCATGAGTTTTTTTTTTTCTGGGCTTGAGTCCACTTCCCCTTTTTCTTTGGGGTTTTGCCCATGTTGTTTGGACATTTTTCTCTTCTAAGTTTATGTCTTAATCTTCCCTGTTACCATAATAACATTTTATGGTTAGATTCTTTTTGTTATTTTTTTCTTTATCTTTTTTTTTTTTTTGGCTTTTTCTTTTCTTTTAAATTTGAACTTTGCTCCTGGAGTGGAAGGGGTACTGTTTCAGGCTTCTTTTGCAGGCTCTAACTATTTACTTGGTACCGCACTAGTGTTGCCCTGTGGCCCATTAGATATCTGTAAGTCTGGTGCTGGGTTGAGGAGATGGTATAGAGGTTGGCTGGTACTTTTGGAGGGCAAAGAGGTCTGACAGCTTAACTAGTGCAGAGCTAGGGTCCTAGTGCTGGTGTGTGCTGAGGTCAGTGAGGTGTTTCTGCATTTCCCCAGGGCTACAGAGGAGAGTATGATGGTCTGGCCATTGGAGGCTGTCTGTTTGGCTGGAGCTGTGCTGAAGCATGTGAAAGGGGCCTAGTAGTGGTGGCTGCCTGTTTGCTCAGGCACCTGGTGGTTGGAGTCTACCTGTTTCCCTAGGGCTGAAGCACATGGTGGTTCTCAGAATTGGAGTTTGTCTATTTGCCTGGCTATGTTGATGCACATAGGGCATCATATCATCCCATAGGGAGTCCTGGTATTGACATTTGCCTGTTCCACTACACTGGGGCCCAGGATTTCTCATTGATTTGCTGAGGTGGGGCTTGCTGTTGGCTTACTGGGGCACTTCTTGTCCTGGACTTTTCCCTGAGTGGAAGAGACCTTTCTTGCTGATCTTTCATATTTCTTAGGCCAATATGTTGTTTCACCCCATCATTTGCTGGTTCTACTGTTCAGGATTTGTTTTTGGGCACTATTTTATGGTTGTTTGGAGTATTGAAAATGGGAGGGTTATGGTGATTTAATGCTACTCATTTACTCCTACTCATATTTGATTCTGAAAATACGTTATTGCCTTTTCTGGAATCTTATTAGGCTTATTCTAATTCACATTCTCCTTCCCCCTGCCTTGAGATTTTCATTGTAGCTGTTTTGACCTCATTGTCTTATCCTGATTTTCTTTCTTAATCTACCTTGTTACCCTAAGAGCTTTTTTTATGGTCAGGTTCTTTTTCTGTTGTTTGTTCATTTTCCCACTATATTCCTTGATTTTGAACTTTATATTAAAGTAAGATTCTATTCTAAGTGGGTTTTTTTTGGGTGGAGGTGTAGACAGTGTTTCAATCTTTTTTCAATATTTGCACTATTTGCAAGCTAATTTGCATTATTGAAAGAATTTTCTGCACTTAGGACCATTATTTTGACTGTCACTATTTATGTTTACCTTTCATACATGTGTAAGTATATTGCAACTTGATGAAATTGTGATAATCAGTATAATAAGATGTTTGTCCCACTGGATTTAAAAGGCTACAACTTCTTATATAAGAGTAAATGAATAAATTTAACATTCAATACACAAATACATCCATGAACTCATTAAAGGGACTACTCCAGTCTTGTTAAAGGCAACTGATCCAGGCTGCCATTTTTGTAGGACTGAAGTTCCCATTCTAATTTTCATAAATGGCCAGCAAACCTTCAGTTTTTTAGTATCTTCCCTCACTTTTACTTCATTCCCAACTTGCACTGCAACAACAGAATGGAATCAGATATGATTAATGGTTTTTTTTTCTTTATTCCATATAGGTAAAGAAATGAAAACTATATCACCAGCCTACCTGTGTTGAAAATCTTCATATTGTCGTTGGCTAATACTCAGAAACAACATCTAATTTCTTATCAAGATCTTATTCAAAGCTTTTCAGCATGATGGTAGAATTCATCAGAGTTTGTTCTAGGGATTCCTGCAAGCCCTCTGTCATCTTAATGCCATTATGTGACAACAGAGTTGGATGTGGTAGTTTCCTAAAATAGCTTAAATAAGGACTACATTTCCTGAAGAGGCAGCAAGGAGGAATACTGGGTAAGAGCATTGGGTTTGAAGTTTGGAACATCATGCTTCCAATCCTTTCTCAGATATTGACTATGGAAGTCATTTAACTTTGGAGGCAGGTAGGTGGTCCAGTGGGTAGAACACTCAGTCTGGAGACAAGGACACCTAAATTCAAATCTGGCCTTAGAAATTTGCTAGCTATGTAACCCTGGGCAAGTCACTTAGCCTCTGTTTTTCTGAATGCAGTGGAAAAGGAAATGGCAAATCACTTTGATATCTTCATGATATCCCACAGATAGCATTGGCATTCCATGATCCATGGTATCACAAAGAATCAGACTACTACAGCAACCATATTTCCTGCACTTAAAAAACAATAAGACATCAATTTTCTCATTATATCAAATCTCATAACACAGGAGTGTGGAACCCATGGCCTTGAGGTGAAATGTGGCCTTCTAGGTGCTTGGGTGTGGTCTTCTGACTGAGCCCAAGTATTACAGAACAAATCCTTTTATTAAGGATTATTTTATTTATTATTATTTAACATATTCAGTAATTGATGTACTCAAATGACAATGACACTTGAAAACTGAAATCAGGAAAATGGCAGCACTTGACTAAAAACAAACAGAAGAGTAACTTTTCTGCTTGGCCCCAGAAGGGAGATAAGAGCAATAAATAGAGGATGTAAAGAGGATATTTAAGGCTGGAGGTAAGGAAAAATAGAATTCATAACAATTAGAATTATCCAGGAGGAATGGGATTCTTCCTCACTGGTAGACTTCAAATATAGGCTGTTATCTTATAAAATTGATTGTTTTTCAGACATAAACTGGGTTAAATGATCTTTGAGTTTCAGGTCAGTCCTGCATTCAGGGACTCTGTAATTCATTCAAATATCTTGTTTCATTGTTTTTCTTCTTCCACTTACATCTATAAATGATCTAATTTGTCTAGATCTCACAAGGCTCCTTTTCTTTTCTGATATTCTTTGTTCTTTTATGAACAAAGTGATAGAGCTTTACCATTCTCCTCTGTATTATTTTTCATAGGCATTTATACCACAGTCCCATACATCTGGCTGCTATTAATCTCCACTTGGCAACTAAATTAAGCATTTACTAGTTTAGGCAGTTTCATAGTTCTTTCCACATCATCATCATCATCATCATCATCATCATCATCATCATCATCATCATCATCATAATTTATATGGAGCTTACTATGTGCCAGGAACTATGCTAAACACTTTAGCAACCATTTTATATTTGCTGTGGTTAAGTTGCTAAACAATGGAAAATAGTAGAATGAAAAAGGGGAAAGGGGAATTTCTTTTGAATACCCCACATAAACAGCATATTTAATTGACACCTTTTGAAGGGAGAAATGTTTCTTTTTTCTTTTCTCATTTTTGTTTTTCAGCCCTTTTTATTTCTAGGGTATCTTAAAAGTTGATTACTAAGTATTCAACTGGATTTCTACATGTGAAGACCAATTTATTAATTGAGAAATGTCAATTATTTCTAGGTCTTAAGATAACACAGACTTGAAGGATGATCACCATAGGCACATGGATGTGGCCATCACAGTGGTAATTAAGAAACTGGTGGTTATATTCATACAACCAATTTTTTGTATGTGTTTTTTTTTAGTTTGCTCTAATTTCAGATATTTATGGTGATCATCTTAAAAATCTGTGTTTTCATAAAGTCTAATTTAATGCTTATTAATAATTTTTATGATACCTTAGAAATAAACATCCACTGCATCCCAGGCCATTCCTAATTGTCCTGACTTTTGTCTGACTAGTAGACTTTAAGGACCCTGGAGGAAAGAGTGAGGCTGACAACTTTGTGCACCTCTGTCTCACTTAAATCCAATTCACAAACCAGTCAAGATATTACCCCATGATGTCATCAGTCCTTTTCAAAAACTAAAGACAAACAGTACTATTGTAAGTCTTAAAAGACTTTGTAATGTATGTGTTTCTGAAATAGCTAGTACTTAGAGTGAATATGATTACACACTCTAGATAATATTTTTAAAGTCAGGACAATTAGGAATGACCTGGGAGGCAGTGGAATACCTTGGCATCTTCATTGTCTAGGCTTTCCACAGTGCCTGCTTTAGCCACCTTCATGGCCATTGGAACAAATTGTTCTTATCCACTCATTCCATTAGGGGAAGTCTACGTGCGGTACACTCTTTGTCAACTCACCAGTAGGTTTAAGGTCTGTCATTAGCCTCAACATTGTAATTTAGCCTGTCTTCCAAGACAGTTTACTGGGGGTGGGGCTGCTGTGCTTGCTACAGCTTCTTGGAGCCATAGGTAAGAGCTGAGTGCCGGTAGACAATAAAGTTGGATGAACAGCCCTGGAAAGGGCTGGGCAAGCCTTCACACCAAAAGTGCTTGTCCCCCTTGAACAATACATACATTCCAAGACTACTTTTCCCTATAGGAAGAAGTCTGAACCCTTTTGCTTGGTTGTCATCTCTCCCTTTAATCTAACCATAGTCTATCCATTCTCCCTTTTCTCCTGTAGTCCATTATACAACCTTATATTCTGCTCATTTTGTTGCTAAAACAATATTTTTTTTCTGCATTGTCTTTATCCTAGCTTGGGGTCAGAATTCTAAGTCTACTAGATTTTTAGCCCCTTATTTTGCTTTTCTGTTTCTAGAATTTTAGCATTACTGCAAAGGACCATGGTTAGGTAAGGCATTGCCATACTGAAGGAATGAAAGGAAATTATCCGATGCTAGGCAGAATGATGAAAAACTTTGTACAATTTACTTTTTGTGACTTGCTCTGATTCATTAGCTATTAATATTTTATCTTTTTATTTTTTTATCCTAGAAGGCCTTCACTTAAAAATTCTTGGACAAAGGATATACATCCTATTGTTGGCTATGGTTACATCCTATGTGTTGGTTACATATACATGTGTGTATCTCTCTCTCTCTGTCTCTCTGAAATTTAATCCAACTTGGTCATGGGTAGAAGACAATGAACTTTTCCTATTTTATCACCTTTTATTAGTACCTATATTTTATATACACATACTCACACAAACACATGCATGCATGCACGCACGCACGCACACACACATGCACACACACACACATGCACACAAACACTACAACAAAAGAGTTTCTACCCTGAAAGATGTTAGTTTTTTGGGGGGTGAAACAATGTGAATGGAGAATATTAGTCAAAACATTTTAAAAAACTTTTAAATTAAGAATTCCTTCAGGATAATTCTTTTGTTTGATAGTTAAAGGACAATAGTTACATGTAGGACAAACATTATTGTAACGAACTGAAGTAATACTTCAGTCCAAGACTGACGGTTTTTCCATATCTATAGAATTTTATTTCATTTCTTACTCTGACTTGAGAAAAGTATATTAGATTAGAAGTATAGCAAAAAAGGGTAGATTCTGGTAATAAAGTAACTAAATATTATCCATTTTATTAATAACACCATATTCAATACATTATATAATGTAAAAGTTTTTTGATGCAAGAAAACAAGAAAGTTGTCCATGTGTTAGTGGCCTATAAAATGATTCAAAATAACTTTGATTTGCCCTGTTAATGAAGAAGAACAGAGACCATTTTCCTTATAAGACCAATGGCAATTAACCAAGCATTTCAATTCTATTATAAAGTCTTACATACTTCATCAGAAATAGAGGGGGAGGATATGCTCCCTGATTTCTGCAAAGGGCCATTCATTCCATGCTTACTCTAGATGATTGATTGGGTGGGGAAGTTTCCTTTCCATTAGAAGGCATCAAATTAGCAATTAACTAGCTGTCTTGTAGTTTGAAGAAGCCTAGGCTTAGTGAAATTTTTAAGGTCTTCCAATATGAGGATTTAGAATTATTGCCCTAATGTTGAATGAGGCTAAATGAAGAGATTAATCTGAGTCAGGGACCAAAATACCAATAAATATCTACATAGGAGCAAAGATACAGAGTTGTAAAGGACCACAGAAGCCATCTAGTACAATTCTTTTATCTGCTTATGAGTAATCTCTGGTATAAAGGGGGAGGGGTAGGGATTTGAGTGTGAATTGGGCATTAGGGTAAGGTAATATGTTATGGGAATGAAGATGGGAGTAAAGTGAGTTACCTGAAATTATATTGGATTCTATAAAACATTTTTAATAAACACTTGAATGACCTAGGAGGAGAAATGTTTCACATTTTTTTTTCTTTTTGTAGAGAATAGCATGTTAAAAGCTCTCATTATCATTTGACTTGGGAAATGCTATATTCATTAAATTGCAAACTTCTCTGTTAGTCAAGACATCAACTAGAATTCAATCTAAATTTTTTTAAAAGTTAGCAAAACTTAAGAAAGTTGAAAATACATGCAATTTCATAATAAAGTAATAGATTTTTTAAAAAATAGCATTTAGAATGTTCCAGATTTGATTTTTGTCTAATGAAAGGAACAACTTAGAAAGTAGGATATATAAATTTCTCTTATTTGAGTTTCATCTAGTCTATATTTTTAATCTAGAACATTCTCTACTATTATTGCTACAAAATTTCTCTTTGAGGTATATTTTCTTAGCAGATTGATATGTAGATTCCTTTTCTTACCTCTTCTTTACCTTCCCCTGAAGCAAGGAATAACACTATAACTCTCAGTCAAATTCCAAAACCGTTTCCCCAGGCAATTCAATCTATTCCCCTCCCTCCTAGCCCCCTCCACTCCCTCCTATGTACTTGGTCTTTTATTTACTCACAGTTGCAAATTTGACATTTTCAGCCTTCACTTTTTTAGTGAGAGATGGACTAGTTTACACTAAAGAACTTCCCCAATTTTTTTTTAACATCTCACTTAATTGTATTTTAATTATTTTTTGCTTTTTGGAGGGGGGGAGGCAAGGCAATTGCGGTTAAGTGAAACTTGCCCAAGGACACAGGGCTAGTAAGTTTTAAGTATCCGAGCCTGGATTTGAAGTCAGGTCCTCCTGACTCCAGTGCTGGTGCTCTATTTACTCTGCCACCTAGCTACCCCCATATCACTTATTTTAAATGACATTTATCTGTAACTAAAAACATATTATTACTATCCCTTACATATTTACATACTTCTATGTTGGAAAATTTCCTTGGTGTGTGTGTATGTGTATACGTTTATGCATATGTATTCAGGTAGGTTAAGAGATTTCCTTACAAATATTATCATGATTTTATTTTGTTTTGTTTTATTAGAAAATAATAGTGGCATATAAAAAAATTGATTATGGAAGCTTTGTTGTGTCGTGCATTCTTAAGGTTGCTGGTCATGATAGGATAGATTCAATTAATCATTGTTTCAGTTTATTTATCAAAAAAGATGAAGAGTATATTCTAAAGTCTTAGGTCAAGCTCTCCATGTGCACTCTATGAACCTCATACCATGGTGGCATGCCTTTAGAGCAGCGGTTCTCAACCTGTGGGTTATGTTCAATTTAAATACATCCTGTATATCAGATATTTACATTACAATTCATAACAGTAGCAAAATTACAGTTATGAAGTAGCAACGAAAATAATTTTAAGGTTGGGGGTCACCACAACATGAGGATCTGTATTAAAGGGTGGCAGCATTAGGAAGGTTGAGAACCATTGCTTTAGAGTATCTTTGCCTTTAAGTAATACAGCTGAACTGCCACAAAACTGTGAGACATCATCTTGTTGATTTTTAAACGCATAATCTCATTAATCCAGGTATGAGCTCTGGAGGAGGGGAAATAAGAAGATAAAATGGTCCGTGGGGATTTTGACATGAAATTCTATTTGTATTTTGTTCAGTAGCCTTTTGAATTTATAGACATTTATTTTGCTCTGCCCTATGTAAGGATGATCTCCAATTTAAAACATGGGCTTAAATCCAGGCAGCTGGCAGGATCCAGCTACCTCTTTAGAGCAAGCTGAGCAAATTCATGTGATGCAAGGTCAGGAGTCAGAGGGCTCAGTGTAAAAAGGTTAAATGTGACAGTTCCCTTGGAGGGTCCTGGATAAATACTCAATCAACCTCTGGGGCATATTCACCCAAACTGTAATGGTAGAAGAGTTAGCAAAATAGGGAATGTAGGCTTATTTTTATTGATATGTAGGCTGTTGCTACAACTAGGGCCCAAGGCAAAAATGCAAAATAAGCAGCATTTGTCTATTGGACTTTGACTCAACCACTTCCTTTCAATACTAGTCTCCCACTTCTTTTTTACATTCCTTTGGGCAGAACATCCACAAGTAAGGGAGAGGATGGAGGGAGAAGAGAGGAGGGAGAGAGAGGAGGGAGAGAGAAGGAAGGAAGGAAAGAAGGAAGGAAGAAAGGAAGGAAGGAAGGAAGGAAGTAAGAAAGTAAGGAAGAAAGGAAGGAAGGAAGGAAGGAAGGTTGCCTTAGTTAGGTGGTAGACTTGTTATCTGATTTAAAGCACTCCCCACTCCCCTGGAAATGGCCAGTTGGATCCCCAGTGGGCAGCCCCTACTACTCACAGTTTCTTTGTCCTTCCTTCTTAAAGAGGACCATGACTTGCAAGTGAGTTGAATTTAAGTTAGGGAGGGCTGTGCAAATTCGCCAGCCTTACTCTCTCCTCCAGAGCCATCTGATTCCAGGGCAAGATATGGATAAGGATAACTGGAGATGGCCAGATGCAGTGGAAGATCTTTGATGAGGTCCGAAAAAGAGTAACTTAAGAACAAGGTCTTCCACTGCATCTGGCCATCTTCAGTTGTTCTGTTGATCAGTTGATCTATATTTTGCCATTGGAACTGATGGGGTTTAGAATCTGAGAATCCTCTTGAATCTTCCCACTTGATGAAGTATTTGCCTGAGCCCATAAATCTTTCATTATTGCTATGCTCAAATCTCTGTTACTCTTAACCTAGACTAGCCCTCTATTGTCCAACTACTTCCCATCATTGATCCTATCAAAATATCTTTACCTAAATCTGTTATCCTTAAACTAGCACAATCTTCACTTGTCTATCACCTCTAAGTAGCCTTTAGCTATTTCCTACCCTTAATCCCATTCCTAGAGTTTAACCTCATTTCTTCAAGATCCTCCTTAGACTTTCACTCAAAACCCTCCCCAAACCCCTCCTCTAGACCACCTATAGAGCCTTCCCACAGTCTTTCTGTAAATAAGATCCATCTTGCCTCCATGAAAGTGCTGAGACTCATTCTGTGAGTTCTGGTCTACTTGTCAATACAAGCTCACAAATACTTAGGCTCCTTAAAAGACTATCCCATTATGGTGAATCTTTAATAAACTTTGCCTTTCTTTGGCTGAGAGAAGGCTCAAGTAAAGTTCATTTGGCAGAACTCAGTGTGTTGGTATTTTGGGGTCTCAAACCCCCTAAACCCCCAAACCTCAAAAGAACCAGATGACTCTGGAGGAGAGAGTGAGGCTGGTGACTTTGCACAAACCTCCTTCACTTAAATACAATTCATTTGCAAATCATAGCATCACCTTTCTGATGCTATGGCCTTTGTTGAGAACAAAGGACAAACAATAACCCACATTTTTTTGCCTTCTTCCCCAGTCATCTGATTGCTCTTTTGTCTTCTAAAATACCCACCATAGCACCTCACTCAGTAAGGCTTTTCCCTGCTCCACCTCTTCTCCAAGGTTACCTTGTTCCTTCTTTACCTTTTCTGAAAACTCCCTTTGCCTTTAAGTGGGCTGCCTTGGTTAGATGGTAGATAAGCTATCTGATTTAAAGCACTCCCCACAAATTTCAAATAACAACTCCAAGCTCAGTGCACCATTCACTGTTCTGTCAAGTTGCTGGTGTGAGGGTAGGGGTGAGAAAGGGGTTTGCAATGTATAGTTATCCCATCCAAATCATGGCACTAGGAGCAAAGCACCACCACAATCTGGAACATTCACATAATTTTTTTTTGCCCTTCCCTTTTTCACTGGAGAAGAAGCCTTGAATTTTTTCTTTTTCTTTTATGAGATGTTTACAGTATCTTATTAAAAGGCACTTGATTTTTGAGCTCTTTGCCACAGTAGAATTATGCTTCCAGAGGGGAGAGCTTTTTCGCAAATTGCTGGGGTTTTTGCAGCTGCCAGACCATTAGGAGGGCGCCTTCTCTACAGACCCCACCAGCTCTGGCTCATTGGTCACATTCCTCAGGACTACCACCCAAGATCACCATCCACATCCAGGCAGGTTAAAGCAAGTGTGATTACCTTCTGAATGGTTGCTTGGCCCCCCACGATCTGTAGGCTGGCTGCTCTGAAGCAGCCATGCAGAGATGGCTGCATGGCTGTCATGCCTGTGCTGCTTCTTGCTCTGGGGGCAGAAGCAGGACAGCGCCTCTGTCCCCCCTGCTTCCAACAGAATTCTACATTGACCTTTTACTTTGTCTTTGGCATTTATGGGTTGATATTTCTGGCAAATGTCACAGCTACTGGTGATCCGCTCTCCTGAGGTCCGCTCCAGCCACTGCTGGTTGGGCCACCCTGGCGCTAAAACTGCAGGCTCATGTGGGGCTGGGCTCTGCTCTCAGTACATTGTGACGGACCCTTCCTGCCAGCCTGCTGGTCATCCTTCAGTGGGAGATTTATTTCTCTCTGTCACTTTGTGGGTTCTGTATCTCTAAAACTTATTTAGAGTCACATTTTATAGGTTTTTGAGGTGGTTATGGGGGGAGTCACGGAGTTTTCCTTCTTCTATCTTGACTCTGCTCCTCTCTCCAGCTCATTTTAAAGGCAAACAGGGTTCAATGCCTTGTCCAGGGTCACACAGCTAGATGTATCTGAGGACACATTTGAACTCAAGAAGAATAGCCTTCCTGACTCTAGGCCATGAACTGTAGCCACTGAACTACCCAGTTCTCTATTCCTGAAATCTCACATTCATTGGAATATTGGAAAAATCCCCTAGAAAATCAGTTTAGCTTTAATAAAGAGGACACTTTAAGGAATCTTTTAAGTAAAGCTATGCAATCCTTGTAGTTGAAAAACAACAACAAATGCACCCCACCGTGTGGTCTAGTAATATGCTAATATCCTGTAGAAATACACTGATAATGATGAATGTTAATAATAGCAATTTAGACATAAAAAGCTCCTGACGTTTTACCAAGTACTTTTCTTATAACAAACCCATAAAGAAATGAGAAATGTGAGCATGCAGAGTAAGTTAATTTTAAACCATATTCTAATCTAGAAGGTTAGTTATAACATGTATCAGAATTTGCACATTTAAACAAAAAGAGAGAATGGTAGCTATGACTTCTCTTATGGTAAAATAGGGGTAGAGTGTCTTGTTTCTCTGTTTTTAAAAAGTTGATCTTTCCTTTAAAGACCTCTGACATGTTAGTAGCTTTATAGACCTAGTTATGTGGACACAGTATTGATAAAAATCAATCATGCTTTTAAGATATTTCTGGAGAAGATTCTGCTTAGCAATCTTTTGCTGTAGCTGTCCTCCAGACATACTTTTATCATTGTAAGTAGGCACTTAGGGTAGTCTTTTGATCCATGTGAAGCTACCATTTTCATGAATTGGTGTTCTGGTCACAGAGAACTAGTAAATGGATAGTTCTTAATGCTTAATGCCTTGTGTTCAAACAGACCACTAAGAAGTTCAATATTTCTATATGTGTTATGTGTACCAAATGTATCATAATACAAATGCAAGGTTACATTTTTGTCTTTTGCCTCAGAGAGGAAAATAAAAGACTATGAAATCAATTTGTCTGCTCAACTGGCTATCTTCAAAGCACAACTGCATATATGCAAATATACACATATACACACATCCATACATACACAGTTCAGCCCTTCTACTATGTGTGTTTTTTCTTTAGTCCTTTTTCAGTTCTGTCTGACTGTAAACACATTTGGTGTTTTCCTAGCAAAGATACTGGAGTGGTTTCCAATTTCCTTCTTCAGCTCACTTTACAGATGAGAAAACTAAAGAAAATTGAATTAAGTGACTTGTCCATGGTCACATGGCTAATAAATGTCTGAGGCTGGATTTGAACTCAGGTCTTCTTTACTTGAGACTAGGTGCTCTATCCACTGTACCATGTAGTGCCCTATATGTGTATGTAACTGTGCATGTATATCTATATGTATGTGTGTACACGCATGTATTTATGTGTGTACACATATTTATGTGTATGCATGCACACACATATCAACATATATGTGCATATATATGTACACATGTGCACATTTTCAAGCTATTTTAATTATTTTTTCATTGTTAAAGAACCTAAAGGAAATCACAGCCCTGAATCCTCATAAAATAAGAGTCAGTAGAGAGCACATGTAACTAGAATAAGGGAGTAAAAACAGACAGTGAGGGGCGGCTAAGTGGTGCAGTGAATAGAGCACTGGCCCTGAAGTCAGGAGGACCTGAGTTCAAATCCGAGCTCAGACACTCAATACACACACAAACGCACACACACAAAACTAGCCATGTGACTGTTGGCAAGTCACTTAACCCCAACTGCCCTCCAAAAAGCAAAAAACAAAAACAAACAAAAACAGACAGTGGGTACTGTGGAAAAGAACTCAGATTTGAAGTGAGGAGATCTAGATTTGAGTTGAAACTCCATTCCTTACTCTCTGTGTGACCGTGGGGAAAGTATTAATACCTATGTCTTAATTTCCTTATCTGTGAAATAGAGATACAAATACTTGCAGTATTTAACAGAGTTGTGACGATTCAATGAAATGTTGCACATGAAGTTTCTTTGAAAGCCAGAACATAGAGATTGTGGTGTTTAGTGAATTCTTATATCAAAAAATATTTTAGTTAATATTCAATTTACCTCAGTTAGGAGAATCAAATGACAGAGTTGTCCCTAAGTTGGATAAGATATATAATAAAGCTCTTTTTGCATAACTACAAAAAGTTATATTCAGCACATTATCATCACAAGTTCATTTAGAAATCACTTAGGGATGGGAGGCTAGGTGGCACAGTGAATAGAGCACTGGCCCTGGAGTCAGGAGGACCTGAGTTCAAATCCGGACTCAGACACAACACAAAACTACCTTTGTGACCTTGGGCAAGTCACTTAACCCCAATTGCCCTCCAAAAACAAAACAAGTCACTTAGGGATCTGTGTGAAATCACATAAATACTTTTGAAATTTTCATTGTAAAATTGTTTTCTTTGAACTAAAAAATATAAACTTATACACAGACACTAGTTATATGACCTTTTTGAATTATCACTTCTAATTTTCATATTCCTCTTTTTAAGTAATATGGAACTACAGTGTCAGTGATGCTTATAGAATAAAAGATCTAGAGTAGTTGGCCAGGGGATATCACAATTTTCTTCATTAGGCTTTCTAATTTTGACTGGTAAATCCAATGTTCTGACAACAGCTCTGTATGTAAAGAAAGTTACCTTCAAAAAATGTAACTGTTATTGATGGAAAAAGAGAATCTAAGGCTAACGTATTGTGTCAAAATAAATTCTAGTATTTCTAATGGCAATATAGTAGCCTCCTGAATTAACATTTTGTCAGGGTTCTTTATTAGGGTTCTCCTAACTTGCCTGAAGAGACAGCTGGTTACTTACCCTAATGGAGAAGGCCCCGGCATTTTCTCCCGAATAGAAAAGTCATGGCTCAAAGGTATATGCAAAGAAGGTTTATTGAGGTCTCCTTTAGGAAGCCTTACAGCCAGATCTTAAGGCAGGCTTCCCCTTCCCTCCAAGGCTTGGGTCTTATATCTATCCCAGATCCACACATCACACGTGACACAGCCCAGCTGAGCAGAATTGTGAGAGGGGAGGTAAATTGTAAGAGGGAAAGTGCAATTAAAGGCCCCACAGTGTGGAGACACTAGTCGGGAACCTCAGGTATCCCATGTAAGAGAATCTTGAGCAATGCAATACCCCCTGGCCAGGGATGGTGCAATATGCTCTGACTTCCACGTGACCCAACTAATTCCTGGGACTCACACTTCCCTGTGACTCGACATCACCACTTGCAATCTTGCACATATTTTGTGATGCTCACAACATTTGTCACAGTTCCAGGTCCAATTTAAGGGTTCCTCTCAATGAAGAAATTAGCACTTATGATGCCTTGGGCTAAAAAATACAGAATGTGTCCGAGGGCAAGAACCTGAGTGGAGTGTGAAGAGATCCACATTTAATACAAGTTCTGTTGACTATAAGTAGATTGCCCAAGATTGGAATTTAGCAGCTGCTCAAGCAAGGATAGGCAAAGAAGCAGTGAGCTAGGGCAGCTCAGTTTAGAAGGCCATCTGGTGCTCTGCCCAGATACTGCATTTGGAGTAACTTAGCCATCCTCCTTTGAAGTTTATCTAAATGGCCTCGTGAGTGGATGGGTACCTATGCTTATGTATGACCATCAGAACTTAATTTGAAACGTGTTATGCATTCATTCATTAAACAAATATTTACTAATCCCTTTCTATGCTGACAACTGCTCTAGGGCTATATTTTTCTTCTCCCTCAAGTTCAAACAGCCAATCAATAGACATTTTTTATAGCGCCAGGCACTGTGCTAAGTCTTAGGACCTAGGGATAGGAAAAGAGGCAAAAGACAGTCCCTGGTCTCAAGGAAGCCACAACTGAATGGGGGAAACAACACGCGAACAACTATGTACAAAGCAAACTACATATAAGTTAAAGGGGAAATAAGTAACAGAGGGAAGGTGCTCAGGTTAAAAAGGGATTGGGGAAAATTTCTTTTAGAAGATAGGATTTTAATTGAGACTATAAAAGGAAATCTGTGTGTGTGTGTGTGTGTGTGTGTGTGTGTGTGTGTATGTGTGTGAGAGAGACTGAGAGAGAGAGAGAGAGAGAGAGAGAGAGGTGACTCAGTAGGCAGAATGAAGGAGGTAGATTGTTCCAGTAGTGGGGGACAATTAGAGAAAATGCCCAGAGCAAAGAGATGGAATGTCTTGTTCATGGAACATCCAGGAGACTAGTGTCTTTGGATTTAAAAGTACATGTAGGGGAGGAAGGTATAAGAAGACTGGAAAGGTAGGAAGACGATAGCGTGTAAAGTGCCTTGAATGCCAAACACAGCATTTTGGTATTTGATTCTGGAGCCGGTAGGAAACCACTGGAGTTTACTGATTGTGTGTGTGTTGTGTGTGTGTGTGTGTGTGTGTGTGTGTGTGTGTGATATGGTTGAACCTACAATTTAGAAAAGTTACTTTGGTTGCTGAATGGAGGACAGATTGCAGTGGGGAGACACTTAAAGGAAACAGACTCAGTAGTATCCTAATGAGTAACTTAGAGGTTAAATGATGAGGGCCTACATTAGAGTGATGGGATGATAACAAAGTATACGTTATCCCCTATATTTCAGGACCTTATAATAAAGTAACAGTAATATACATACATAGAATACTTTAAATTTTCTAGTATTTTTCTTCCAACAAAATTATAAAGCTGATAATATATGTAATAAACAATTTTACAGATGAATCAACTGTGGCTCAGAGAAATTAAGCAACTTGCAAGTCTGGATAGAGACATTGCCTGACAAGTTCTCTGATTCCATGCCCAGGCTCCTTTGTGGTAGCACACTTCTCTCTTTCTACTATATTACCTATCTATTACATTTTTAGTATCTAGTGAAGTAAACATTACATCCATTTTTCCCCCTTCCTATGAAATGATTTTCTGTGCAATTAATATTTTTAACAGGATGGATTCATCCCACTTTTTTCAGTGATAATCCATTGGGTCTCATTACTGGCCAGATCTGTAATGATTGCTGGATTAATTTGTCACACTATCCATATGTTCCAGACTGGTTGATGCAGGTATAATGATCCCTACCACCTCTCCCTTTGTTGCAGATGGTGACAATGTGGCTGTTAGGATTTCATTTCTTTCTAGTGTCTTTTGCAATTTGAGATCATCTGAAACATTTATAGTCTGCTCAAGGAGTACTCATCTTTCTAAGACCTGAAAGGAAAAGGAGATATACAGTGGCATGTTTTCAGCCCTTTATTTATGAGACCATTGTTCCAACTATCTCTCCCTATATGTGGCAGTAGCATGATGTCAATATGGTCAAAGAGACATGAATCAACTATCTTGCCAAAGCAATTTTTTTTTCCCTTTGAAATATCTCACTGATATTCAAGCCCAGAGAAAGTGGAAATGCTGGGCCTTTTGCCAGAGTGTTTGAATCACTGTTCCTTTGCTTTCACAGCTAATGCAGGCTAAGACATGACATGCAAGGCCTACCTCAAACTACATCTTCCATGATGCTTTATGAACAAGCTATTCTTGGGGGCTAAAATATAGTAACCATATTACCAGTTGAGAAATTTCAGTGGGTTCTGGTGGGGATGAACTGTCTTCATGAGATAATGGTGAAAGAAAAAACTCCTCCCATTATCTGCATAAGGAAAAGAGAGCAAGCATTTCTCAGTTTATTAAAGGCTCATTTTAATTATTTCAGAAATCTCTCTGATATCTCTTAGACTAAGAAAAAAATTGACTGAAAATGGATTTTAGTGCCTGAACTATTTCCTTGCAGCTGAGTTATGATTTGGTTTTGTGATAGTTCTAGTGCAAAATCATCTCATATGCTCTCAATTTAAAACTTAAAAATGGTAGAGACATAAGTAACATGCTTTGGAGTATGGTGTTTAAATGTTTGCATATGAAAATTATTAAAAAGAGCTGACTGACACTGAAAAAGAATTATCAAATTCTATGCTTTGTAGCTCTTAGCTTGATATTTCCAAAGCACAGTTTCATTAAAGTAAGAGTTTCTACAATGAAAGTAAACAAAAATGCTTAACTTCTTTGTTTCCTTTACACAAAATAATAGCTGAAATTTAAAAATCATTCTGTGAGATATGCTTGATTTTGAAACCACTCTATTTTATAGACTTTGATTTACATACCCTCTGCTTTGTTCGACCAAATTTGGGCGATATCGACAGTATCAGTAATGGTAAGTGCAAGTCATAATCTGGGAAATGTTTGCTTTTTGCACACTTTGTTTTCCAAAGGTTAATGACCAGTTAATCTCTTGTGAATAAACGTAGATTTCATTTGTAAAGTCTTTAAAAGTTCCCGAGTTTAGGGGTGGCTAGGTGGTGCAGTGAATAGAGCACCAGCCCTGGAATCAGGAGGACCTGAGTTCAAATCCAGCCTGAGACACTTAACACACTTACTAGCTGTGTGACTTTGGGCAAGTCACTTAACTCCAATTGCCCTCCAAAAAGCAAAAAAAAAAAAAAAAAAGGAGTTCTAGAGTTTGATAAAATCCATACAGTGATTCAGTCAGTCAGCTAGCATTTACTAAGCACCTACTATGTGCCAAGGAACTGTTAAGAATTGACAAAAAGAGGAAATTTGGAGAAGCTCTCTATGCCATGGTTTCTTGTTTCACCTGAGGTTGATGAATTTGACTATTTCAATATAATTTATTTTCTTTATAATTCTTTCTATTTTATCCAATACCATTAAAAAAAAAACCCATTATTTTGTGAACCAGTACACAAGATTCACCAGATAGCACACACGTGCAAAAATTAGGAAACCTCGTTTATGTACTATGCTCAAAATTACTGTATTAGAGGCTAGAAGAACAAAGATTAAAAAAAATAAAAATATACCTACATTAAAAAAAAAACCTTTAAAAATGTACTAGGGTCTATATGACATGTAATATGGCAGAAGTCCAAACGTGGAGTAAAAAAACCTTTTTTTCCAAGTCCTATCCCTGACACCTGCTGGCTGAGTAAATATGAATAAACCACTGGACCTCCTAGTGTCCCCAGACAACTTTCTCTGCCACATATAATGCGACTGTGAGTAATTATAAAACAAAATAAAGTAGCATAAGATAAATGTAGATAAAATCCTCAGAAATGTTGGAGGAGAGAACAGCAATTTTTAAGTGTCTACTATGTGTCAAGCAAAGTGTTAAGTACTTTGCAAATATCTCTTTTAATCCTCACAACAAGTAGAGGAAGATTCTTTTATTGACCCCATTTTAGAGCTGAGGAAACTGAGGTAGATAGAGATTAAGTGACTTGCCCAGGGTCACATAGCTAGTAAGTGTCTAAGGTCAGATTTGAGCTCAGGTCTACCTGACTTCAGGTCTAGCTGAATTTATTTGTCAACTCTTTAATATGCATACTCCTTTTGATGATGTAGATCATGGTTCTTCTATGCCCATTCATTCTGTGAGACAATTGTATAAGTCCTATATGTTCACTAAAAACACACCACTTTGCCAGGTATCTTTCACGCTTTCACTTAATATGATGAAGATACTATATTAGCGGAAGACACAGTCCACTGATTATTCTTGCCTCATTGCATGGCTAACATATCTTCCCTTCTGTCCATACATTTCTTTGATAAAATACTCCATTGACTCAAATGATTATACTATTAGTAAAATATCTACATACTTTTTTTTTCTAGCTTATCTATTATATAGAAGGAAATATTTAGGAAATCAGCAGTCAAGTTTTCAAATGTATGTCTTTTCTGCAAAAGAGAGATGGAAGATGGGAGAAAGAGAGTGAGAGATAATTGTAATTCCCTCTGATTCCTTTTATAGTGCTGGGAATCAGTAAACTGTATACTTTTTAACAGATGGTTTGCAAAGGAATATTTGCCATGCAATATAGATGAGTAAAAAGTACCCATGGAATTGACGAAGTATTTGCTGGAAACCATAGCAAAGGGCAAAACACTAGTCCCCAATCAGCTTTGTATGTGCTTATTCCAAATATATGCAGCTGAATAATTTGGAGAGTATTATGTTAAGACCACTGTTTGAGGAAAAAAAGGAAAAAATAAAACAATGGCCTTGATTTGCATGCAATTGAAAAGCTGCCTAAGAGTTTATTTCCAGGTGTTATTCCCTGAAATGTAAGTAAAGATAAATAAATTGAAAGAAATTCAGCTTGCCTAAAAAACAAAAACAGAAAATAGACCAAAAACAAAAACAGAAAATAGACCTAAAAAACAAAAACAGACCATGCAGAAAGAATGTATTTTAGTTCTCTTTTGAATTAATTTTGGAAAAGATGGGAATAACACAATAAGAACTTATCATTAGAACTTAGTTGGTTTGAGAAAATATGAGAGAACATGTGATGAGACTTATTGAAATTGAATTCTCGTAGTATGCAACTATCATTTTCTCTGGCCTAGTTGACTGAATTTTGAAGTATTTTTTTTAATTGTCCAGTTTTATATAAGTTAAATTTGTTAAGATACCACAAATGCAGATCAGAAATAGATAGGCATACATTCTAAATGAATTAATAAATGAAAGCAACATTTTAATTTTTTAGTTCAAAGTTAGATGGAGAAAGAATATGAATGAAATGTAACTGTTCAGGAAAGAAATAAAAAAAAAACCCTTTCCCCTTTTGTCCTAATTTATTAATGCAACATGTAATCTCTCCAAGCCTTCCATACATGTTAAAATAGAAGATTGGATTGAATGACCTTTGATGCTCTTTCTAGCTCTCTTCTGGTTCTCGTATAGCCCTGGAGAACTCCTCCCCTTCCCAGTCACAGAGCAGGGCTCCTCGCTGATAGATACCGGAGGTATTAGTTACTTTGTGGACTAAATCCCTACAGCCATGTAATGGGAATTTGAAGATCTTCCCTGTCCCTTGTATTTGCAATCAAACAAGTACTCAGCACCTTGTTCCAAGTTCATCATTGTGTCAAGTATTAAGACCCAGAACTTGTGAATTCCACGGTGTCATGGACTTGCTGATGTAGTGGGAAGGGGCAGAACAGGGAGGAGCTAATACCATATATAAGGAAAAGCCCAAGCTAGGGAGCCAGAACTTCTGGGAGCAAGCAGCATGGAGTCTGAGGAGCTAAGAATTGAGAAGAGAACTGAGAACTGAATGGAAAACTGAGAAGAACTGTGAAGAGGATTGAGAAGAACTGAGAAATGAGAAGAGAGAAGATTTTGAGAACAGAACTTGTGGTGGAAGAACTTTTTCTGAAAGCTGGTAAGAACTTCTGAGGGCCAGCCAGAGCTGCCAAGAATGAGATCTGCTGGGAGCCAGAACTGCTGGGAGCAGCAGTGTGGATGCTGAGGAGCTACTTTGAGTGAGGAGAGAAGAATCCTTTCTTGAGGGACAGTGTGAGGAGATAAGGATCCTTGCTTGAGTGAGCCTGTTTTGTTTTGAAGGTTTGAGAATGTGGGTATTTGCTGCATTGACCATATGCACCAACTTTGTGGTTACTATAATGACTTCGACCTTCTGGTTTGGGGATTCAGTTTTCTGGTATTTGAATAAAGGCTTTGGTTCTCTCCTCCATGTGGAGAGCCTGTTACATTTTGTGCTTCACAACTATACCAGTATATTCATAGCCACTGTTGGTGTTGTGAATATTGCATTGTTGTTACACCATAACTCATGAGGAAGCTTTGAATAGTCAGAGAGGGGGCACAATTTATTGACAAAAGGTAATTAATGATTTTCCCCATAAATTTAAGGTTTGGTATCCTATACCTGTATACATTATTAATGGGAAGAGAGAACACTTGGAGGGAACATACATGTTCAGGTTACCCATGTGAGCATGTGTGGTCAGAACATATTCACGGAAGGATATCCTATGTCTCTGATACTACATTGATTCTTTGGACATTCTATCTTGGCAGCAGCAGCCTCGTTCCACTTTGGATATATCTACACTTAGGTTTACTCCCAGGTTGATGAATCCATGTCTGGGGCTGCCATTTCATGAGCAGCCTCAGACATACTTCACTCCTAACACAACTTACACTCTAGACTGATCCATCTCTTCATATGTTTCCTCATAGTTATCCTTTTACCTCCATCTACTTTCCAGATATTCTTTATGTTTTGTTTCCTCCTGGTACAATATAATTTCCTTAAAAGTAGGGACTCTTGCGGGGTGGAGCCAAAAGGGTGGAGAAAAGACAGGGACTTCCCAGAGCTCTTCCCCAAACTTTTCTAAACAACTTTAAGTTATGCCCCCAAACAAATTCTTAAAGAGTAAAACCCATAAAAGGGCAGGGTAAAACAATTTTCCAGTCCAAGACAACTTAGAAGCTCAGCAATAAAGGTCTATTGCACCCTGGTATTTGGAGCACAGTCCAACACAGGCTATAACCCAGTAAACAAGCAGCAGGCATTGGGGGTGACTGAATCAGTAGTGGCAATAGTAGTTCCTGTCCTTCTCAGTCCATAGATAGTAAAGTATCAAACTGGTCCATAAGGAGATTGCAACTGTCCCTTTGCTGTCACTGGAGGCAAGACTCTTGCATTGCCCATACTTGGATCTGGGTCACTTTCCTAAGTTGGAATCCCAGGGTAATGAGGATCACTAGCACACCAGAGCTTACAGCCTCAGGGAAGCTGAGGCCCTGGTCACAATTCCAATGTGAAAAAGAGTGCTTGTGGTCACTCAAAGACCATAGCACAGGCCAGGAGAGTTGTAAATATGCCTCTCCCTAGATGATGGTAGCTTGGAAGAACTAAAAATGTTTATTGAAAAATAGCCTGGGAAAATGAGCAAATAGTAGAAAACTATCTTACTATAGAAAGTTACTATGGTGATGGGAAAGATTAAAACACAAACAGAAAATAAAAAAAAAAACAAAAAAGTCAAAATTCTTACATTCAAAGCCTAAAAGAAAAAAAATGAAAATGATATGAAGTCACCTCAAACCATGGAAGAATTCAAAAAGGATTTTCAAGATCAAGTAAGAGAAGCTGAGGAAAAGCTGGGAAAAGAAATGTAAATGATGAAAGAAAATCATGAAAAAAGAATCAACAGCTTGGCAAAGGAGGCACAAGAAATACTAAAGAAAACACCTTAAAAAACAAAATAGACCAAATGGTAAAAGAGGCACAAAAGTCCAATGAAGAAAAGAATGCCTTGAAAAGCAGGATTGGTCAAAGAGATAAAAACTTAACTTAAGAACTCCTTAGAAAGTTAAATTAGCAAAATGGAAAAGTAAAGACAAAAGTTCAGTAAAGAAAATAATTCCTTAATAATTAGAATTTGGCAGCGGAACCTAAAAACTTTATGAGACATCAAGAAACAATAAAACAAAATCAAAAGAAAGAAAAAATAGAAGAAAATGTGAAATATCTCATTGAAAAGCAACTGACCTGAAAATAGATGCAGGAGAGATAATTTTAAAATTATTGGAATACCTGAAAGCCATAATTTTAAAAAGAGCCTAGATATAATCTTTAAAGTAATTATCAAGGAAACCTGTGCTGATATTTAAGACCAGAGGGGAATATGGAAATGGAAAGAACCCACTAATTAACTCCTAAAATAAGTCTTAAAATAGAAACTTCCAGGACATTTAAAGCCAAATTCCAGGCTCCCAGGTCAAGAAGAAAATATTGCAAGCAGTTAAAAACTATATAAATATCATAGAGTCACATTCAGATAACACATGATTTAGTAGCTAGTACATGAAGGGTTCTGAGGGCCTGGAAGATGATATTCTGGAAGTCAAAGAGCTAAGATCACTTGCCCAGCAAAAATGAGTATAATCCTTCAGGGTAAAAATGGATTTTCAATGAAATAGAAGACTTTCAACCATTCCTGATAAAAAGATCAGGGCTGAATAGGAAATTCCACTTTCACTTTTTTCTGGAGGGGGGAGGGCAGGGCATTTGGGGTTAAGTGACTTGCCCAAGGTCACATGGCTATTAAGTGTGTCTAGTGTCTGAGACTGGATTTGAAGTGAGATCCTCCTAATTCCAGGGCCAGTGCTTTATTTACTGTGCCACCTAACCACCCTGAAATTTGACTTTTAAATATAAGATTCAAGAGAAGCATAAAAAGGCAAACAGGAAAGAGAAATTATAAGGGATTCAATAAGGTTAAATTTTTTTCTTCTCTACTTGTAACTCCTAAAAAAAAAATTCTCACTATTTGGACTGTTAGAAGGAATACATATAAACAGAAGACATGATTGTGAGTTGAATATGATAGGATGAATGTCTTAAAAAAAATAAAATTAATGAGCAAGAAATAAAAATGCACTGGCAGAGGAGAAAGGGAGAGATAGAATGAGGTAAATTATCTGACATAAAAGAGGTCTGAAAGAGCTTTTACAGTGGAGGTGAAGATAAAGGACATAGGGGAGTGTGTGAACCTTACTTTCATCAAAATTGGTTCAAAGAAGGAAGAACATACACACCCAGGTGCAGAAATCTGTCTTACCAGGATGAAAGTAGGAGGTGAAATAGATAAAAGAGGTGGGGGCAGAGGGGAACTAATAGAAAGGAGGAGAGAAGGAATAATAGAAATGGAGGTTATAGTCCAAATATTTTTTTCTTCACTCTTTTTTTTTTTTTACAACATGACTTAGAGAGAAATGTTTTATATGACTACACATGTATAACCCACGTCAAATTACTTGTCTTCTCAATGGGATGGAGAGAGGAATGGAAGGAGAGAATTTGGAACTCAAAATTTGAAATAAAAAGAATGTTTAAGTTGTTTTTGTTTATAACTGGGGAAAATAAAATATTAAGTTAAAAAAACAAAGTATTTCCAATCATGATTTTCCTATTCTTGTCCATGGTTAAGATACTCCAGGATTTGTTCATCTACATTATGGCAACTGATATAATTTGTGATTAGTACCTTCTGTACTGACCAATCAGGAATAAAAAACACACATGCTGCTCAAGATTTTGTTGTTTTTCATAGTTGTTCTTTACTGACTATAAGAAAGCTCTGTAAAATCTCCATGAGGTCCTTGGTTACTAAAGAACCTCAGATCCCAGTTGCTAACCCTACTAATAAATAGAATGTGCTTGGAACTTTGTTGCTTCTTTATCACAGATTACTCTTTATTGCTCTTTATCACAGATTTCAATCCCAACAACATTCACTACTGGTCATAATGCAATAATATTAAATTTAAAGAATGCAGAAAAAGGTATGAAAAGTCAATTACATACTAAATAATTTAATCATGGAGAATTGATATATCAAAGAACAAAACATAGATTGATAACTATTGATATTACAGATGATCTAATCACATTTTTGGGGACCTAGACAAAAAAAAATTCTTGGAGTAAAATGTATGCCTTTAAAATGTTTTTAATGATAAAAAAGAGAGAGTACCTCAACAACTGGCAATGCAACTAAACCTAATAACCAATAGATTAAAAGTATCAAATAAACACAAAAATAGAAATCAGGAAAATCAAAGAAGAGATTAACAATTAAGAACAAAAAAGAAAATTTTGAATTAAAAAAAATAAATGTTTTCTTTGTTAGTCATTTCATTTGTAAGAAATTCTTTGTGGCCCCAACTGAGGGTATGGATATGGATATGCCATTTCCTTTTCCAGTTCATTCTACAGATGCTGAACCAAGGCACACATGGTTAAGTGACTTGCCCAAGGTCATACAGTTAGGATCTAAGGCCAAATTCATACTCAGGAAGAGGAGTCTTCCTGACATTAGGCCCAGCACTCTATCCAATGTACCACACAGCTGTGCAAAATAAATGTATGATTTAAAAAAAGAAAAACAGATAAACCACTAGGTATTTTAATTATGAAGGAAAAAGAGGGAAATTTACTTATTTGTATTTTATTAAATTAGAAAAATAATAAAATCCATATGTAGGCAAAAAATAGATCAAGAATCTGAAAGGTAACTAGGAAAAGAAGTAGGAATGAAGGATCTCTCATATAACAGTGACAGATCTAAAAGTATATTGCAAAGCAACAATTTTCAAAAACAATTTGGTATTGGTTAAAAAATAGGTCCATTGGTGGAACAGATTATGTACATAACATATACAGTTAGTGGTCTCTCAACAGATAGAGTCTTCCACCTGGAGTCAAGAAGACTTCAGGTCAAATCTGAATTCAACAGTTTGTTACTCTGGGCACACAGGGCACTTAAGTATCTGTATGACCTCTCCCTGCCTCAGATGCCTTAACTGTAAAGCATGGGAAATAATAACCTCCATCTTCCAGTATTGCAACAATATGAGATAATATTAATAAAAAGTTTTGCAAACATTGAAACATTATATGGATCATAGCTATAATAACAATATGTTCTATGACAAGACAATAAATGATATATATTTGTTTTATAATTATTATAAAATATTTATTTTATAATTATTAT
>CM053592.1:117905148-117922662 GCA_028646515.1 Pseudochirops corinnae | reverse complement strand
AGAGTGCTTTTGAGATTCTTTCTCCATCTGGCAAAGGCGACTTTTTAAAGGCATTCTTCTCCTCATTGGCTTTTTGGGGCTCTTTTGTCATTTGAGTTAATCTATTTTTTAGGGTGTTGATTTCTTCAGTCATACTGCTGACTCTCTTTTCATGATTTTCCTGCAACATTCTTATTTCCCTTCCTAATTTTTCTTCCACTTCCCTTATTTGGTTTTGAAAATCCTTCTTCAGCTCATCTCTAGCTTTAAGGCATTCTTCATGTTTATTGGAGGCCCCTGGTGGGGGTGCTCTGGCTGCACTCTCCTCCTCCCTCTCTCTCCCATGATCTTTCTTTTCCCCAAAGAAGGAATCTAGGGTTTTTGAGCTGTTCTTACTTTGCTTCTTATGCTTATTCTTACTCATGGTTGTTCAGGCCGTGATTTTTTTAAAAATCTCTGTGGGGTTCTGCTTGCAGAAGGGAAAGCTCTGTCCCAAATTGCTGGGTTCCTCCCGGCTGCCATAGCTCTCAGGAAAATGCTGTCACTCTTCCTATTTACTTCCGGCTGACTGGATTGTGAAGACTACAGAAGCGAGGCCGAAGACGGCGATACAGATCCAGGCAGCTCAACACGAGAGCTCTTGGCCTGAGAACAATCGCTTAGTCCCCCTGCTGTCTGCAGCCCACGGGAGGTAAGCAGCAACGCGGAGTCTGGTGCAAAACCTCTGCCTTTCGCTTTTCCGCTCTGGAGGCCTTTAGGCCATCTGCTTATCTCCCCTTTTCACAATCCCCACTCACAGCTGCTGCTAATCCACTCACCAGAGAGGCTCCTTTGCTTCTCCTGCCCAGCCACCTCCGGGGCACAGTCGCGGCTTCAGGCCATGCTGGTTTTGGTTCGCAGTGCTGATATGGTTCCTCATAGCTGAGCTGACTTTAGTGGGAAGTATCTTTGTGTGCGTTTTGGAGTTCTAGGATTGGTTTAGAATCCTATTTTATGGGTATTTTGGGGTGGCTATGTGAGAGCTGCGATATGTTGCTGCTGCTATGCCACCATCTTGTCTCTGCCCCCCCTCTGCCCCTCATTTTCAACACTTAAATTGCACTGTCACTTAGCAGGATAATTCAGATAAATTTAAGTTTCTGCTAAATTAGTTTAGTTTCAGCAAATAAAGTTGAGTTTGTCACAGAAAACTACTTGGACCCTCTCTGCATGACATAAAAGGAATCACTGAAAAACAGTCAAATAATATTTTATAATACAAAAAAATTGGCTCTCATGTGTGAATAATTATTTTAAAAATGTGTTATTTTTCCATTGCATAAAAAGTATATCCTTACTATTGCATTTCAGTTTATGGAGAATTTATCAATAAACTAAGCTTGTCAGATGTTACCTTAAAAATTAATGTTTTGGAGTGGCTACGTAGTACAGTGAATAGAACACTGGCCCTTGAGTCAGGAGGAGCTGAGTTCAAATCCATCCTGAGACACTTAACACTTACTAGCTGTATGACCTTGGGCAAGTCACTGAACTTGATTTGCCTCTCCCTCCCCCCCCAAAAAAAATAATGTTTCATTTTGTTGGTAATATAGATGCATAAAAGACTGAACTTTCTGGAGACAATATCTTAACCCAAAGAAATTATTTTAATGTTGAGAATTTCAGGCACTAGAACAGCTATTGGGGGAAAAAAGTCCCATGTAATGCCTTAAGTATCTAATCTGACTGCCCAACATCCTTATTGGTTACTTTGACAAAAATATTTAATTTTTTTTCTCTCTTCCCCACAGCAATAATCAGTTTCTTGTTTCCTATCACTTTTATTCCCAAGTTTTAAATATTTTTTTTCCATTTTCTCAGAAAAACATTCTTTAATTTATTTTACAATGGAATCAATTTATAAAGATAAATACAATGTAAATATATTTTTATATAAAAAGTTTCACAAGAATGATTATTGATTCCTACATGTAAGTCACCAAAAAACCCCAAAACACAAACAGACATGAGCAGAGGGGAGATACAGCTAGGCATTTCACGTAAAAAAGTATTCATGATGGTTTGGCAACTGTAAATTCAATAAGAACCATTAATATAATATGGATACACAAAAAGGTAAATCTTCCTTTTATCTATATTAATAGAAATAAACTTTCCAAAAGGAAGGAAGCAAGAGTCCCCCTTTTTTCTGTAGTAGCCCAAGTTCATGTGGAAATGATATTGGGCATAACATTAGAAAAGAGACACTGACAAGCTGTCTTCATAGAGACAGAAGGCTGGCATGTGTGAAAAAAGAAAGAAAAAGAAATATATTGTATAACTTTAATAGAACTAATGAGGGAGAAGGAGAGAATTTATAGGAATTCTGATTTTAGCTAATCTCAAGATAGAACTTTTTATTAAATGTGGATTGCAAAGATTCAATGAAATAGTTATACACAGAGGTATCTCCAAACACAAATTAGGTGACCCAAGTCAGAGTGACTGCAGAAGAGGTTCATTCACTGGGTGGGGGTCTCTGCTAGAGAACTTCAAAGAGTATTTGGAATATTGGTATTTGTTAAACTCCCTTAGGCATCAATAAACAATTTTTTTGTAAATAGTATTTTTTTCTAATTACATGTAAAGACAGTTTTCAACGTTCATTCTTGTAAAACTTTGAGTTTCAAATTTCTCTCTCTTCCTTCCTCCCCAAACACTCCTCAAGACAGCAATTAATCTGATAAAGGTTATATATGTGCAATCATGTTAAACATATTTCCACATTAGTTATGTTATGAAAGAAGAATCAGAACAAAAGGGGAAAATATGAGAAAGATAAAAGCAAAATAAAAGTCAAAATAGTATGATTTGATCTGCATTCAGATTCCATATTTTTTCCTCTTGATATGGTTAGCATTTTCCATCACAAGTCGTTTGATATTATTTTGGATCACTGTATCACTGAGAAGAATTAAGCCTATCATAATTAATCATTAAGCAACAGCATCTTTTACCATTTTAAATACCTGAGTTGGAATTCTATCACCTTCGTTATCTTTCTTGTTGGTAGTGCTTCCAGAAGCCCACTTGAATTCATTCTCCAGAAGGTCTCCCTATAATCAGCAACCACACTATCATGATTACTGGTGATGCTAAGATTTCTCTTACATAGTTATTTTGTGTGTTCTTGTCACCTCTTCTTCATCTCTTCTGCTTCTGCTAAATCTGTAAAATTTTTGTCTTTCATCATGCCCATTTTTGCATGAAACAATTTCATCATGTCTCTAATATTCCTGAAGACACCTCTTGTGTTTGCCCTTATATTATTTTCCTCTAGTTCTTTGCATTGATCATTCAAGAAAACCTTATCTCTCCTTGCTATTTTCTTGAATTCTTCATTCAGTTGGGTATATTTTTCCTTTCCCATTCCTTTTCCATTTCCCTTTTCTTCTTTCCTCAACATAAAGGATAAATAGGAAATGATTGAAAGAAGGAGGGCACTGGAATTAAGAAGGTTGGAGAAGACTTCCAGTAGCAGGTGAAATTTTAATTTATGCTTAAAGAAACTAGGAATGCTAAAGACAGGACAAGAGGAGGGAGATAGTTCCAGGTATGGGGGAAAGACAGATAAAATGATCAGAGCTGAGAACAGTGTCTTGTTCGCAGATCTGCCAGCAAGTCAGTTTCATCACAGGATGGAAGAATACATGTAAGAGCACTAGGTGTAAGAAAACTGGGAAGTTAGGAAGTGGTTTAGGTTATAAAGAGTTTTTAATGTCAAACAGAATATTTTTGTATGTGATATTAGAGGCAACAGGAAGCCAGTGAAAATTACTGAGCTTATAGAGTATGCGGGGGGGGAGTGATGGGGATAGGGAGGTGTCTGTGTGTCTGTGTGTGTCTGTGTCAGTGTCTGTGTCTGTATCTATGACATGATCAGACTTGTGCTTTAAGAAAATCACATTAGTGGCTGACTGGAGGATAGATTGGGGCCAGTTAAATGGCACAGTAGATATATCACTAGGATGGAAATTAGGAAAACTCATTTTCTTGAGTCCAAAGTCGGCTTCAGATACTTGCTACGTGGAACAGTGAATAGAGTGTCAGCCTGGAATGAGGAAGACTTAAATTCAAATATAGCCTCAGACTTTGGGCAAGTCACTTAACCCTGTTTACCTCAGTTTCTTCAATGTAAGATGAACTAGAGAAGAAAATGGTAAACCATTCTAGTATCTTTGCCAAGAAAACTCCAAATGGGGTCATGGTGAGTTCACATGACTAAAAGTGAGCAACGACAACAAAGGATGATAAACTGAAATGGGGAAGAACTCAAGGAAGGCATACCTCCTGACAGGTTATTGCAACAATCTAAGTATTAGGTGATGGGAACCTAAATAGAGTTGTGGCAGCGTCAGAGGAGAGAAAGGGGCATGTTTGAGAGATGTTGCAAAGGTAGAATGATGAGATGGTGGTAGTGAGAAATAGTGAGGAATTCAAGATTACTCCTAGATTACAAGCCCAAAAAGTATCACAGTATTCAAATCTAATTTGTTGTTGTTGCATTGTTTCATTTTTTTCTCTGATTCTTTGTGACCTCATTTGGGGTTTTCTTGGCAAAGATGCTAGAATGGTTTGCCATTTCCTTCTCTAGTTCATATTACAGATGAGGAAACTGAAGCAAAGTGGGTTAAGTGACTTGCCCAGGGTCACAAAACTAGTAAGTTTCTGAGGCTAGATTTGAACTGAGGAAGAGGAGTCTTCCTGACTTCAGGCCTGGAACACTATCTACCATGCCATCTAGCTGCCCCAAATCTAATTTAACAGCTAGTTAATTTTTTACCAAGATGCGCTATAGATAAATTTTGGAGACTCAAAAACATAAGGAACTGTAACATTTCGTGAAATGGAGATGGTTTCTAATAGTCAGCCCCAGGTTTCTCTTCTCTTGATCATCTCATTTAAATGTTAATTTTGATCCCTTTGTGCACTCCAATCAAATAAGTTGCCCAACTACAACTTCATTAAATAGATGTACCTTAAAGGTTTCATGATAGATACCAAATAATGTATAAATGATTCAAAATGTTTTCAAGTCTTAAGTGCTCCTGAATACCGATTTTGACACATTTGACACAGGAATATTTTCACACATTATTTTTTGTCCTGGAACTTATATACTTCTATGTTAAATATTTTAGAACACTGATTGAATTACAACTAATCTAAATTAAATTTATCTCTTAAAGTTTTAGGTTTTCCATCTCTTAGATATATTTTACATTGAACTCATTTTCATCTTATTAATCTTAGGGGTAGATCATGAAAATATATAATAATTAATATTAATTAGATTAGATTTTAATCATATATTGTCATTAAATGATTCTTAATAAGGTAGAGCAGCTTATAAAGATCAGTTTGCTAGTTAATTTTTTTTTTAAATGTACTTTTTATAATATGATATAATTAAAAATATGGCTCCATTTATAGAAATAAAATCTGGGTGGTATTAGTAGGAAGATCACTGGAATGGGTAAAAATATAGCTAGCATGGGTTAAATAAGTTCCTGGATCTTGGCATGATGGGAGGGTAGGCATTTCCTAAAACAGAGGACCACCATTCTCAGACCTTTCTCATTTTCCTGTGAACTTTTGTCACTGAATTATGCAGCCAACCTCCAGGCACCAAACCTACATTTCCATTGTCATGATCCATTTCTTGGTGTCTGCTATCACCTCCAACATAGAGAGAATTTAAGACTAGACATTTTGGACAACGGCAAGCATACTTTTATAAAATTGTTTTTGCCCCAGGTGAAGAGATTCTAAATTAATTCCTAAGTCAATTAAATTACTACCAATTTTGTTTATAAACATTCTAACAGTTCAGGTTTTCAGTCCATCAACATTTTAAATTTCTTTCATTATGGCTGCTTGCTAGCCATTATTAATCTTCATCTTACTGCTTCAAATAATGACTGTATCATCTAATTTGAATTGAACGAACTGCTTTAGAATTGTCATATGCCACCCATCTACCACTTTTGGCCCAGCCCTTCTTCTTTACCTTGATAAGGGAAAGGTTATGAATATTTGTGAAAACAATAGTTGGGAAATATCAATGAGTTTGGTTACTCAGTAACAAGGGTGGTAGAAAGAGTGAATAATAAGAAAAAGGTGGCATTTCACTTAACTCCATAGATCTTCCAAATTTTATCGATCCTTTACTTCTGTCCTGATGTTTCCATATCTAAAACATAGGAAATACTTAGTAAATAGATATGTCTCCAAAAGAAATTTCAATAAACTCTCCAATCTATTCTAGCTTATTGTTACTTTTCCTGTCCTCACATTATCTTATATTAATCTCATTGTTTACATATTGCCTTGCTTCAGAGAAGTAGAAATGCTGGAAAGGCAGGGAATTTTTCATCTTTGTCTTTGAATCTCTTGCCTGGAGTGTAGTAGACAGGCCGTAAATTAAATTGAATTCTTTAAGAGGAAAAATAAAACAAGATTTTGCCCATGAGACTGTTAAGTAATTGATGTCAGGAATCATCATCCCGTATAATTTTTATATTTCCCACAAACCATGCACATAAGAGGTCTTTAAGAAAAAATAGTTTATTTAATTTGAATTGAAATTTAGAGAAGCAACAGCATTTCAAATGACTCTGAATTTACTTAAATTTAGTAGCAATAATAGTTTCTTTAACATCTTCAAGAAATAAAAAGTCGAGAAATTATTTCAATAAATGAAAAAGACCATAACTGGGATTTTAATGAACTAGAAATCCCCTTTTGCAATAAAATCAAAGAGTAAGAATGCTAAAAATTGCAATGGCATTTTGAAAAATCAGAGGTTTTAATGTTTTATTTAGAGATAGAAAGGAAGCGAAAATGTATGGAAATGTGTTTCTAGGATTTACTCTCACCTATGCAAATTCTTTACTGGTATATAAATGATTTAACAGCTAAAGTTCTCACAGTAAATAATTTACTTTTCCACTATATACTTTATGTGAGCTATACACACACTTTATGAGTTCGCAATAAAATGCAGTAGGTTTCTTTATTTGACTTCCTCACTTCATTCATAGAAGTGACACATACACCAAAATGCTTTTTCTAGAGATAATTCTGTTCCCCAGCACTCCAAATCTAACAGTTTGGAGAATGAAATATTCTGGTTAGTGAAGTATTCAACTACAACTCATGGCATCATTTAGAGATTAATTCATATGAGAGGTGGCTACCATCTTATGATTACCAGACTGGGTACTCCTAAAATGAAAGCTTAAAAGTCCTCAGTTTTGCATATAACTTTAACAGTCAGCTCATAGGCATAAGTAGCTCAAAGCAAAGGCTTTTACTAAAATAGGAGAGTAGCTAAGAGGCAGAGCCAAGATGAAAGAATGGGGGCAGACCTTGCCTGAGATCTCCCTCAAACCCCTACAAATATCTCAAAAACTACTCTGAACAAATTTTAAAGCAACAGAACCCACAAAAAGATGGAATCAAACTAATTTCCAAACCAAGACAACTTTGAAGATAGACAGGAAAGATCTTTTGCACCAGGGAGAAAGCAACAAAGTCCAGTGCAGGCCTGGCCTCAGCAAACCCAGAGCAGGCCTCAGGATCACTGAATCGCTGGCAGAAGTGGTGGTTTCTGGAACTCTCAGCCCACAGACACCAAAGACAACTTAGAAGGTAAATAGCAAAGGCCTGTCACACCAGAGTGAGAGTGAAGTGTAGTCTAGCCCAGAAAATGCCGGCATACCCTGAGCCACAGCAAACCAGAAGCAAGTCTTGGAAATAACTGGATCAGCAGTGGCAATAGCAGGTAGAGCAGCTGTTTCCAGAATTCTTAGCCCACAGATGGTAAAGGGGTCAAACAACTGATCAGAAAGAGGTTATAGGGGTTTCTTTGCTAGCACTGAGGGAAGACTCTGTTCCTTTGCTCACAGTCCTGGGTGGAAGTCCCAGGGCAAGAAGGAGCACTAGCACAAAAGAGCTTGTGGCCACACTGGAGTGGGGACCTCTCTCACAGTTCCAGGGCAGAAAAGTGTTTTTGGTTGCTCACAAACCAGAGCACAGGCCAGGAGAGTTGTAAGCACCACTTCTTAGATCATACCACTTTAGAAGAACTGAAAACATACAGGTCCCTAGTAATATCTCTGAAAACAGCTACCTAAAACCCCTGAAATTTGGGGCAGTGCACAGTTCACCCTGAAAACAGCTCTACTTTAACAAAGAGCTAAAAGTTAAGTAATAGGCTGGGAAAATGAGCAAACAATGAAAAAAAAACACTTTTGGCTAAACAAAGTTATTACGTTCACAAGGAAGATCAAAACACACACTCAGAAGAAGATAACAAAGTCAAAGCTCCTACATCCAAAGCCTCCAAGAAAAATATCAATTGGTCTCAGGCTATCAAAGAGCTCAAAACAGATTTTGAAAATCAAGTAGGAGAGATAGAGGAAAAATTTGGAAAAGAAATGGGAATGACACTGTTCTTTTTCTTAAAAACAAACAAACAAACAATAGTTATACAACATTTTCTCCATAATGTCATTCTTTCTAGGATCTTCATGCTGCTATCACCTGGAACCAATGCTTTTGGCAGAAGAGGTATTCGTGTCAGCTAGGGTCCTTAGCCCTAATTCTCCTCATATCTCAACTCCTAATACTAGGATTAATATTCCTTTAAATATCTCCTCTGCTACCAGGTGTCATGCCACCTAAAGATGCTTCCTGCTCCTAACTCTCTGTCTCTATATCTTGCGGTCTCTCTGTCTTGTTTTCTCTATCTGTCTGCCTGTCTTTGTTGACCATTGTGACTTCTAGTGGGTGAATAGCTCTGTTGAGTAATTTTAAGTAGGAAGGGCACAATTTCCAGACTTTACAAGGTTATATAAATTTGTTATGATTAGTATAATGTAGGAGTATGCCAGTAAAAGTTTTGAAAATTGGTTCTCAACAATAACAACAAAAAAAGTTGACATGAGACACTTGTAAGTTTAAACTACATTATAATCATTTCCTTAATAATGACTTCCTGAAATCTAGAAACCAATAAAATGATAAATCAAGCTCTGATTTGCATAATTTGCTCATTTCTGATGTATAAATGCTCACATGGAAAATTTAGCAATTGACTCTCAAGAGTTGGCTTTAGAACATCACTAGTAAAATATAAGCATGAGGGTTTGCTCAGGGCAATCCCAGATCAATTTGGTGCTATTCAGGGAAATCTCAGATCAATGTGATACATTCCCCACTCAATCTGATGATCTTACAAATAGTGGTCTTTTGTAGTCATCTCTATGATATTTCTCAGAAGAGTTTGGTTATGCCCACTGGCACCTTGCTAAAGAAGACAAAGGGAACTATTGATGATTTTCTGACTAAGGATCAAGAGGACAGCCTAGGAAGAGATGCTACTCTTTATAAACATAAACTTCCCTATCAGCAGATTTTCATCTTCTTTCTCTTTTTTCCTCTTTCTTGATTTTCTTAAAGTATAACATACTGTTCAAGTCATGATAGCTGTTAGTGTATGATAACTGTTATTTTAGAGGTCACTTATATCTGCTATCCATAGTACTCAAATCCATGCTTAAAACAGACACACTTCCATCTTGACATGCCCCTTTCTGGATTACATGGCAATCACAGCACAATTCATCTTTCTGAGCCTCAGTTTCCTCCTTTGTAATATACAATGAAACCTATATTTTCTTCACAGGCTTTTTTGTAAGGCTCAAATGTGATAATGTAATGTGATACTATTAATCACTTTGTACACTTTATTGTGGCATATCAATGTATTACTATCAATAGGCTAGCCCTTAAGGAAATATGCTTTATCAACGTGTCAATTGTAATTATTCTTTTTCTGTCACCACTAACAGTATGAAAATGATAATATTTTATATATATATATATGTATTTCTTTTTTATTTTTTTTTGAGAATAGAATCATGCTAAATACCAAGAATAGTCTTAATACCAAATCAAATATACCATTATCAATAGCCATAGTCATTTGAATTGCTAGTAATTCTTCATATTTTGGTCATGGTTTTTTTTGTTTGTTTGTTTTTTTGTTTTGGTTTTCCCCTAGGATCCTTTTAGAGAAATAAAGATAACATAGTATTTAGTGAAGATATTAGTGAAACATTAGTGCTAGTTGATGGCAATAAATTCTTCTGCCAGTGACAGATACCTTTATTTGATATCTGCTCCCCAAATACTGATAAGGACTCACATGCATACCTCCTTTATCCATTGCCCTACAGCTATAGATGTTAGAGCCAAGTCATTCCTTTCTATTCCTGGTTCTTTCTTCCATACACCTAGGGGCATTTGAAAGTTTCATAGTATATTTAGCTGTGGACCTTGAAAGGGATACCCCAATACAATTTGTTATTATCACTAATCTTTAACCTCACCATACCTTTCACTTATGTAATCTGTATTCCTTCATTTATTCCATAAATACTATTTAAGTATGTGCAAGGTAATATGTTAATGGAGTACTATCTCAGATAATATATTTACTTTTTAAGTAAAAAAAAAAAACTGTTCCCTAGGAACAATGATTTTGGAGTTAATTTAAAGGTTGAAATTTTAGCTACCATGACATTTCAGGCTTTGGGGCAGTGGTGCTTACAACTCTCCTGGCCTGTGCTCTGGTTTGTGAGCAACCAAAAACACTCTTTTCTGCCCTGGGACTGTGAGTAAGTTCCCACTCCAATGTGGCCACAAGCTCTTTTGTGCTAGTGCTCCTCCTTGCCCTGGGACTTCCACCCAGGACTGTGACCAGGATCTGAGTATGGGGAAAGGAACAGAGTCATCCCTCATTGCTAGCAAAGAAACCCCTATAACCTCTTTCTGACCAGTTGTTTGACCCCTTTACCATCTGTGGGCTAAGAATTCTAAAAGCAGCTGCTACAGCTTCCAAGACATTGCCAAGACCTGCTTCTGTTTGCTGTGGCTAAAGCTATGCTGGCATTGTCTGGGCTGGATTACACTCCACTCTCACTCTGGTGCGACAGACATTTCCTATTTACCTTGTAAGTTGTCATTGGTGTCTGTGGGCTGAAAGTTCTGGAAACCACCACTTCTGCCAGTGATTCAGTCACCCTGATGCTTGCTCTAGGTTTGCTGGGGCCAGGTCTGCACTGGTGTGGCCTGTGCTGGATTTTGCTCCTTTTTCACCCTGGTATAACAGACCTTTCTTGCTGACCTTGCAAGTTGTTTGGAAGTTGGAAATTCTTTCTTTTTGGGAAAGCAACACATGAAAAGTTGATGGGGGAGAGATTTCATATTATGGAACACTTTTAAATATCTCATAATAATAGTTAGAATTTAGATAACACCTACTATATTCCAATGTCTGTCATAAGCACTTTACACATATCATATCTTTTAATCCTCACAATAGCCCTGAGAGACAGGTGTTATTTTCTCCATTTTACAGTTGAGGTAACTGTCATCTAGCTAGTAAGTATCTGAGATCTGATTTGAACACATCTTCCTCACTCCTGACCTAGTGCTATAGCCACTGCATCACATATTTGCTTAACACATAATTCTAATGGCATATACAAACTTTAAAGTTCAGAGAGTATTCTACATACATCGACTCTCTTATTTTCACATGACAACAAATGTAGGAAGTGAGTTGTGCCAAAAGTTTTATTCCCATTTTACAGGTAAAGAAATGGATGCTCAAAGATTTGAATACATTTACCTAGTGACACACCTAGCACATAGCAGAACCAGGATTGAAATCTGTGGCTCTTCTGACACAAAATAGGGAGTTCCTTTCAATATTCCATAGCCATCTTTGTTTCTCTATATGTGAGAAAAGTCAACCATTGATCAGATGGAAAGAATTAGGAAAGCGTGTTGCTAGGTCTTACTAGAAACCTGCTCACACATAGAAGCAGATATCATTTTGAGAATTTTAAATGCTCAAATTAAGGGTAATTAAAATATCTCTTCTTAAATTTGATATAAAAATATTAGTGACTTTTTTGGGGGAGGGATAATATATTGTGACTGATACAGAATGAAAGACCCCAAGTGAGTAAACTTCTTTGCTATTTATTATATTGAATAGTCATTAAGGGTTATGTATTCACTTCACAGAGAAACTGCTCACAGAAATATCTATGACACCCTGAAATATCTAATGTAATGCTCAAAAATCCAAACTTTTAAAAACTTTGTTTTCATTTGTCTGCTTTAGCTTTGTCTCCATCTCATCCCCAGAAAGCTACCCGAGGCAGATTGAATCTCAAAGATAAAAAAACAATTCATTTCTGGAATACTTTTCTTGGTACATTAAAAACAGCTTTTAAAAATCTATTTTCTGGTTACATGTCATTTTTATCTTATCATCTAACAAATGTAATATTAAGGAAATGTATTGTGTAGCCCAGGGCTTTGGAGGACAGTATTGGAATTCGACATAACAAGCTTTGAGGTTAAGGCAAACACTGTCTATGTGAGGTTCAGTTGAGACAAGAACAACGTATAAGGTAAAAGTTTAGATGTCAGAGAAGGTAGAATACCTGTGATAATGGTGGAAATTTATACTCAATGAAGAATTCTGTATTTCTATTACGAGAGAGGAATCCTTGTACTTACAAAGGTCTTTGGATATAGGACTGGTTAGATAAACTCACTTAACCATTTAATTGGTTTTGACTCGATTCAACATAACAAAGTTTTACAGGCAAATTGCAATATTCACCTGAGCACCTCCAAAGAGTAGAAATCAGTTTGTATAGACTTTTTCATAACAAAGAATTTATTTCTAAAATAGAATGCATGAAAAATAAGTCAGCCCTGCAGGAAGCTGAGAAGATTGAACCAAACCATCCAAAGGGTCACAACTGAACATTCATCCATAAGTTCCATCAGGATTTTGTTTGGAGCAATTGTATTCTCCAAGTGAAGAGGAAACCCATATCACATCTTGAGTTGGCTTAGATTCTTGATTTTTTCCTAGAGGTTAAACTATAACAGTATTTTATTTTATTTTACCAAAACTGATCATAGTGAAAATGGTTCCCAAAGTAGGCAATGCTTTGCCTTCTCTGAAGTTTTCATTAAAACTTGCTATTGCTGATCTTACGTGGGAAGAGGCTGAAATATGGGGGAAAGTATAGCTTATTTGGAGAAATGACAGCAGCAGGGATAGTGACATGAAATAAACTTCACAAATAAATATTGTTTTTTCTTGATTTTGCAGGTTTATTACCTCCACAAAAGGCACTTAACACAGAGGTCATGATGACCCTAGTGGAGGCTATTTTCCTTGAACTAAGAAACTCTTTTTTCATCCTCTTCAAACAGTTGTTTGTCCTGAATGTACTTGGCTAGGTTAGGAAATAGAGGAGATGAGAGAGAAATAAAAGACAGCTCTTGCTTTAAGGAATATATCTATTGGAAGGAACTAGACATTCACAAAAAACAGGTCACCATCTGGTCCCAAACTAATGTTTCAGCCTTATTTCACATTCTTCACCTTATACTCTATACTCCAGTCTCACTAACTTGTGTGCTATTCCCCAAACACAGCAGCACATCTCTTTCCTCTATGGCTTTTCTTTTCTTCACCTGCCTCCTGCAAAACATTCCATTGCTTAGAATGGTGTAGAACATCTGTAATTTTCTTATATCTTCTAAAAGATACTTATTTTCTTTTAAGGTACAAATGACATATCTCTACCTCTATGAATTCTTTCTTCTTTGTATTTAATACTCTTTCCATTCCCAATTTATTTTTGCCAATTGTGTACATGTCATATACCACTTGTAAATTTCTTGAGAGTAAAGACTGGTGCATTATTGTAACTCCAGAGATGAATTCAATGCCTAATGTATAGTACATGCATAATTATTGTTTATTTGTTTGTTTTTTATAATTTGAATTGAATTTAGGAGACTTAGAGCACCAGAAAAAATACTTATAAGTTATACTTCCAATAAATAAAATACATTTCAAAAACACATTCCTTTTTCTTTTGGCAGAAATTCAGTTACTATGGATGAAACCCCCCCAACAGAGACAGTCAATAAGTCACTTCAACAATCATTACTAAAGTATATTTTGTGTGCATTGAGAAGCAGTAGTGGAATTGATAAGCAGTTCATCTCAGACTCAGGAAGCCCCTGGTTCTAGTATTGGATCTGCCACATTATGGGTCAGAACCTCCATACAACTTTTTAAACCCATGAATTACAGACCAGTTGGAGATCTCCTTTAACAGAGGAAATTTGCTAAGTGGGAGTTCCCTACCCCAATGTTGTGCTAGGTCTAGAGAGTACATGGGAGAGGATGGGGAAGGATAACATTTCTGTGAAAATATGCAAAAACTTGCTACATGATGGAGATTCAAAACCAAAAGAAGAAAAAAGAAAAAGAGAAAAATTATTTGCCCTCAGGAAGCTTTTATTGTAATAGGAGAAGAGAATTTTTAACTCATTCATGAAGGAGAGGGAATAGATTTACCTCAATTTCCTCCTCTGCCAAATGAGGAATTGGATTGAATTTTGTTACATCTCTAAAATTCTATATATCCTTTCTTGCCACCCCCTAGTGAGGGTACTTCCTTCCTCCTTCTCCAAAAACTGTGGCCTATGTCTCTTGGGCTCCTTGAGTTAATGAAGAGAACATTCAAATCTTTCTTGAAATGGTTCCCTTCTATTGATATGTTCACTATATGGCCCAGTTGTAACAGTGGGGATCTCCCCTAGGACAGACCTAGTATATGGGATCATCCTATCCTATAGCTGCTACCCAGAGATAAGACAACCAGACTCTCATACCTCCACATGGACCATTAAAAGGGGATAAGTTCATAGAGAATTTATAAATTAAGGATCACTCTAGAGGGTTGAGACTAAATTGGAAATGAACAAAGAATTATAAAAGCTATGAATAGATGGCTGATGGGAAAACTGACATGTTGTTATATCTCCATTGCTACTAAGCCACGTAAATCGTAGTCACATCTCCTTTAAACTTTAGTCAAATTCCAAAGAGTATATCAAACCATGAGGGAATTCAGGAGAATTTTAGACAAGGGTAGATTTAGTTTATTAATTAATTGAATACCATGTAGCTTCATGCTCCCAGGCAACACGGAATTGAGAGGTCTGCTTTTCAGACTGAATGATGAGGATATATTTCTTCACAGTTCAGCTAAAGTCTAGCAATGTGTAATGTGGATAGTTTTCATCTGTCACTGAAGAGAGAACTTTTTGCCAAAAAGTGATGAAAATTTGTAGAGAAAAAATATCAAATCTAATATGTTATGAGCTATCCACAGTATTTACCTAATCATTTTTCCCCAAAAAATGGTGTGCCCATTTTCTTTCGGAATACCAGCAATCTCCTCTCCACTTTCCTGTGCATGTTTGTATGTTTGCATACATACATACATACATACATGTGTATGATATAATCAGAGGCATCTAGAAATTGGAATACATACATTCACACATGCAAATATGTATATATGTATATATACATATATGCATACAGAGAGAGAGAGAGTTCACTTTATGAAGACATTTTCAGAAATATCTGTATGCCTTCTACACACTGAGGAATACCTACAGCACTACTGTTTTGATATATAGAGAGAATTCAGAACAGCCTTATAGGTCTTGCCTCCAGGAGGCAACATAGCCATCTCTTTAAGAATACAAGAATAATTGACTGTTCTTCTGTAGGGCTGATTGCCTGAAGCAACTCTTAGTATTATTATTTTGGACATATTTGCTGAGTTATGCAATCACATCGTAACTTATTGTTTCATGGGGAATTTTAACGTGTGAGATTTCTTTGTAGATGGTTCTACTTGTGTTCTATGGTAATGCCAGAGGTGTAAATCTTATTTTTTTTCCTCCCATGGATCTCTCCTCATTTGTACAAATGATGTCCTCAGTTATTACTTTCCTGTAGATAATTTTCAGACATGGGAAATGGAACAGCAAGATTTTGACTAGATTTGGTTCTGTTTTTCAGGATCTTTTGGTTTAAAAATAATCTTATTTTCTTGCTACACTGTGCTCTCTCCCTCTCTCTGTCTCTGTCCCTGTCTGTCTGTCTCTGTCTCTGTCTCTGTCTCTGTCTCTGTCTCTCTCTCTCTCTCTCACACACACACACACACACACACACACACACACACACACACACCTCTTTATAAAGTGTTTTGGTACTTAAAGAAAAAAAAGTTTGGTATGGTAGAAAATAAATAATTATATTCATATGGTACATCACAAGATTATGAATCATAGCCCTATATATATGGACCAGGATCTTTATGGTTTATCAGGTCATGATGAAGAAGCACCAAATTAAAACAATTTTCCTAAGAGCAAAAAATGTCAGGAAAGATGTTCAGAAGACAAGTAGATGAATTGCTTCACGGAAAATTCAGTTCTCCACAGATTTCACTAATCTGGGTCTTCCCTTGAAATCTAGTAAACTCTACCTCTCCTGGATAACTGTCATCCATTTCCTCCTATAAATTTGAGATATGGTATCTACCCAGTACTTTTGTTACCTTCCATGAGTTCTTTTCATTGGGCAGATATCAATGGATTACAAGATCTGACCACTGTCTACTCTCACTATGTTACATGCCCATCTCTTTTCATGCCAAAAAAAGGCTCTGAGACTTTTCCCAAATCTTCTGAATCTTCCCTTTTTCAAGATGCCTTAAGCAAGTATCCTGCAGTACCTTCAAAACTGTATTTGCTCCAATAAAGACATCTTTTATGTATATTTTCTTTTTCCATTTATGTTTTCCTCAGAATCATTTTACATCTATTTTTAATTATACCTGGAGAAATGATACGGTCATTCTACCATCCTTAATGGTGAAAAGAGATTGTTATAGAAATCTTTACATATTATTTTCATCTTTAGCCTTTATTTTCCCCTTCTATTTTCATCTTTAACGCCCTTGGAGTAACTTTCTTAGCTGATTCTTAATGGGACTTATAAACTTTAAAGAAAAATATCATTATTCACTGATTTAAGAAACTGTACAGCTCACACACAGAATGTAAGCATCTTGAGGGAAGGGAATATTTCATTTTAATTTTTGCATTCCTAGCATCTACCTCAATGGCTGATATGTAATAGGCACCTAATAAATGATTGTTGATTATCTTCCAACATTCTTCTCCATAGGATTTTACAAATGAATTAAAGCTTTAAACCCATGTATCCCTTGACTACCATAGTTCTTGATTTAGGAAGTAGTTTAAGTATGTTTTTGGTCATTGCTGTTCTTTAATATTTTCTCTTTCTTGGAGTTGACTTGAATCTCAAACTTCTGCATAAATTTTTTATAATTACTGTTCATTTTTTCTTAATATTTCCCATACTTTGTGTCATTAACAATATATTTAATTAAGTTAGGATGGAATTATTGTAATTGGTACCATATATTCTTCTCATTTTATTCTAGTTTTGATTTAGTTTTTATCTTTATCAATTGTTTGACTATATACTACATA
>CM053592.1:117883371-117904648 GCA_028646515.1 Pseudochirops corinnae | reverse complement strand
ATACAAGGGGCATGAGAAGGTATACATGGAAAAGAAATCATAAGGAATTTATCAAAGTTGAAACATTTACATGCCAACATGGAAAAACAAAAATTGTAACTTACAAAACATTTTTTCAGTATGAGGATAGGTGAAGGGAATACAAATGTATATATGTATACGCACACATATGTCTATATAGAAGGGTATATATATTTGTGCATGAATACATATCTGAGTATGTGTATGTATGTGTACATAGAGGGTACCAGATCAATTGAATAGGAAGTGATGATACTTTTAAAGGTGAAATTCTGAGGTGGGAAAGGAATAGAATGAGAGGAGATAGGGAGAGACAGAATGGGGTTAATCGTCTCATACAGAAGAGGCAAGGGATAACTGTTAAAATGAAGGGGAGAAACAGGAAGGCAAAAGGGAAAGAGTCAACCTTACTCTCACAAAATTTGGCTTAGGGAAAAATGACATATACTCTAAACTGGGTATCTTGCTATACAGGAGAGTAGGGGGGATGGGGATGAGAGGCGGGATGATGGAGGGGAGGGCAAGATGGGGGAGAGGGTTGCTGGAAGCACATACTTCTGTAAAGGGATACGGACAGGGTAAAGAATAGAACAAGGATGGGGCATGATAGGAAGGAGGGACATATAATCAGTCTCTCACAATATGTCCATTGTGGAGATGTCCTGTGTAACTACACATGTATGGCCTGTATTGAATTGCTTGTCTTTCCAGTGGGGGTGGGTGATGAGGGAGGAATGAAAAGAATCTAGAATTTAAATTTCTAAAATCAAATGTTAAATATATATATAGAGATATTATTATTATTATTATTATTATTATTATTATTTATTATTATTAACTACATGCAACTGGGAATTAACATCTATACAGCCTGGGGTAGGGAGATCCATCTTGCCCTACCAGAAATTCAGAGGTGTGATGGGGGAGGACATAGGAGAGAGCAGATTGGGGGAGGGGTTATACAGTAGGATAGGCTGTTTTGGGGTGGTGAATTGGGGAAATATGGGAAGAAAATTTGTAACTCAAAATCTCATGAAAATGAATGATGTCAATAAGAAAATAAATAAACTAATTTTAAAAAATAAAAAAATAAAAATAAAAATTAGGGAAGGCAAATAGTCTCAATCATCAATGCATGATTAGTTTCCTAATTATGATAGCAGTCAGGAAAGTGCCAATTTTATTGGTAATTTTTGATTTTCCATCTTTATTGTTAATGGATATTTGAAGATCTTCTCTGGCCCTTAATAAGCTTAAATTGAACTTGAGGACTTTCCCTGATTTAAAAATATACTCTGTCCCCGAATAGGCTGAATGTGATCACATGGAGCCTGTTGTGGGAGGATTTTGCTGAAGGGTAGAGCAGAGCCCACAGGAGAAGCTTCCTTGAGGGAAGCTTGTTTTTCTTTTGTCATAACTTTTTGATAACTTTTGTCAGTTTTTAGTTAAATGAGTCACAAGGATTGTGATATTCTCTGATGCTGGAGAAGGCTATATATACCTCTGAGGTAAGGTTTTGATTTGGGGCTCACTTTGGAAAGAATTTTATGATTTGGCCAGATAGCCAGCCATTGAGCCCCTTGGCTTTGAAAATGCAGATGTTGGTGCTTTTCTCTCTGGTAACTAACTGTATGCTATGTGATGGTCAGACAGCTAGTAGTCCTGTCTGTTGAACTGTTATTTTCTCTGTATTTTTTGTCTGCTTGTAACTTCTGTTTGTATTCTATGAAATTCAGGGTGCTGATTTTCTCCCTGAACTAGGTAAACGATGTATGTTTGATTAAAGTAAGATTGTTAACCCTTTTTGATTTGCTTTCCTTTAGAAAAGCAGATCTAAGAACCTGTGCTTGCATCCATCCTGGTTATGCTAGGGTGCTTGCTGCTACACAATCACCTACAACTCCCAATGCATTCTTCCCAACCCTTCTCAAAGAATGAGACATTGTCAATAAAGAATAAAAAAGTTCAACAAAGAAACATATATATTCATAAAATCTGATAAGTAGTTTTACATACCTATAGCCATCCATCTGTTCAAAGAAGTGAAGGAGAAAGTTTTGCTTTGTTTGTTTTAATAACATTGGACAATTTTTTGCCCAGGCTTGGCCATTATAATTTTGGAATATTAATTTTGTATTTTTTATATTGTTGTTGGTGATGTTATTTTTTTTTGCACTGTTGTAGTTATTATGTATACTTTTTTCTTTTTCAACTTACTTCGCTTTGCATCAAGTCACATCAGTCTCCCCTTGTCTGTACTCATAATAACCACATTTTCTTACAGCATAGTAACCTTCCATTATAATCAGATAGCTCAATTTACTTTACCATTTCCTCAGTAAGGGAAACTACTCTATTCCCAAATTATGATTACCACAATAAAAAGTGCTAGTGATATTTTTGTGTAGAGGAGTCCCCTTCATTTACAATCTAATTTCATAGTTTCTTGTTTCAATTTCATTGTCCTTCACTTTGCTTTTCTTTACATTGAATTCAATGACTATTGAGATGTACATTTGATTCAGTTTTCAGGGTGTTTTGAAATTACTTAGGAATCTTCTTTATCATCTAAAGCAGAAGCTGGTATATTATCTGTTATAATCTTCATGATGTACTTTTAGAAATGTCTTATTTTTCCAATTAAATGTAAATATAATTTTTACCATTTTTTTATAATTTTGAGCTCCAAATTCCCTCCTTCCCTCCCTCTTTCATTTCCCTCCTCATTGAGAAGGAAAACAATTTGATATTTGTTATGCATGTGCAGTCATACAAAGCATTATTTCCATATTAATCATATGAAAGAAAACAAAGAAAAAAAATCCAGAAAAAAGTTTTAAAAAGCATGCTTTGATATGCATTCAGACCGTATTACTTCTTTTTCTGGAGATGGATAACATTTTCTAAAAATTGTAATTCCTTCAGAATTGTCTTGGATCATAGTATTGCTGAGAATAACTAAGACATTCACAGTTGATCATCATATAATATTGCTGTTACTGTGTATAATGTCCTCATTTCACTTTGTATCAGTTCATGTAAGTCCTTTCAGGTTTTTCTGAAAGCATTCTGCTCAACATTTCTTATAGCACGTTAGTGTTCTATGACAATCATATACCACAACTTTTTCAGCTATTTATGGATATCCCCTCAATTTCCAATTCTTTACCACCATAAAAAGAACTATTATAAATAGTTTCTGTACATATAGGTCCTTTTCCTTTTTTGGGTGTGGGGGGATTCTTTGGATATAGACCTAATAGTGGTATTAAGTCAATAGAGAATCAAATGCTATATACACTTTTATATTCCTTTGGTCATAGTTCCAAATTTCTCTCCAGATTGGTTTGATCACTTTAAAACTCCATCAGTAGTCCTTTAGTGTGTCTATTTTCCCACATCACCTCCAAAATTTGTCATTTTTTCTGTCATATTATCCACTTTGATAGGTATGAAATAGAACCTCAGAGTTGTTTTAATTCACATTTCTTTAATCAATAGTGATTTAGAATATTTTTTTTCAGTACAACTAAAGATACCTTTATTTCTTCATCTCAAAACTGCCTTTTCATATCCTTTGAACATTTATCATTTGGTGAATGACATTCTTTTTTAAAAATTATTTTTACTTTTTAACATATACTTTTGTAATATTTCCAGATTAAAACTATAAAGATGTATCTAAATTTTCCCCTTCCCTCTTGTACGTTCCTGAAGAGAGCATGCAATCTAATTTGGTCTATATATGTACAATCATTTAAAAATACTTCCACATTATCATGTTGTGAAAGAAGAATCAGAACAAAAAAGAAAGAAAAAAACAAACAAAGAAAACAGTGAACTTCAATTTGTATTCGGACTCCAGTTTTTACTCTGAATGTGGATACCATTTTCCATCATGAGTCTTTTGGAATTAGCTTAGATCATTGCATTACTGAGAAGAGCTAAGTCTATTACAGTCGGTCATTGCACAATGTTGCTGTTACTGTGTAGAATGTTCTCTTGGTTCTTCTTATTTCACTCAGCATCAGTTCATATAAGTCTTTATATATTTTTCCAAAATCTACCTGCACATCATTTCTAACAGAACAATAGTGTTCCATTACATTCATATACCACAACTTGTTCAATCATTCCCCAGTTGATTAACATTCCCTCAATTTCCAATTCTTTGCCACCACAAAAATTGCTGCTATAAATATTTTTGTACATATAGTTCCTTTTCCCTTTTTTATGATATCTTTGGGATATAGACTTGGTAGTGGCATTGCTGAATCAAAGTTTATGCGCAGTTTTATAGCCTGTTGGGCATAGTTCCAAATTGCTCTTCAGAATGGTTGCATCAGTCTACAACTCCACCAACAACTAGTGTTCCAATTTTTCCACATCTCTAATATTTATCATTTTCTTTTTTTTTATGTCAGCCAATCTGATATGTATGAGGTGGTAAATCAGAGTGGTTTTAATTTGAATTTCACTAATAAATAGATTTAGACCATTTTTTTCATATGACTATAGATAGCTTTAATTTTTTCATCTAAAAACTGCCTGTTTTGTGTCCTTTGACTATTTATTATTAGGTAATGACTTGTAGTCTCATCAATTTGACTTTTCTTTATATATTTTAGAAATGAGGCCTTTATCAGAGACATTGACTATAAAAATTGTTTTCCAGCTTTCTTCTTTCCTTCTAATCTTGGTTGCATTGTTTTTGTTTGTGCAAAACTTTTTTTTTTTAATTTAATGTAATCAAAATCATCAAATTTGCATTTTATAATGTTCTCTATCTCCTGTTTGGTCATAAATTCTTCCGTTCTCCATAGATCTGACAGGTAAACTATTCCTTGCAATCCTAATTTGCTTGTAGTAACCCTTTATGTCTAAACATTGGCTCCTCGTGATGACTTCTTTATAAGCTCTATAGCTAGCACTGTAAAGCATGATGCTAAGTGTCTGATGATATATGCTTCTTATGGTGTTTTGATACACAATTTTACTGACTATTTTATTCATATCTTTGAGCAAAGACTCTACACTTTTCCTTTTACTTAGTTATATCTTGTTGTCATGATCGTCCTTCATTTTCAAAGAGGACCATGGCATCAAGGAGCTGATGACGATGATATGACTCGCAGTTGACTCTGATTTAAAGGAGGGAGGACTGTCCAAGGTCACCAGTCTCACTTTGTCTTCCAGAGTCATCTGGATTCAGTGACCAGATATTCATCAGGATGACCGAAGATGAGCCAGGATGCAATGAGAGACATTGGTCTGTAGGCTAAGGCCTTTTCACCTACTCACTTAAAATGAGGTAATGCCCCTTCAGTGAATAGGTCTCTTTAAGAAAATAGTACAGAATGGCCTCTTTATTTAGAAAGAATGGAAACAAACAAACTGTCTTAGTCTTTCATTACTCCATCATGGCACTGAGGTCCTAGGTTAGCACTAGTGCTAGGTGTTGCTATGCCAGTGGAAGGGTCTCCTTAACTAGGAAACCTTTGAAAAAAGGCCTAGTAAGTAACTATAACTGGCATTGAAGAGCTATCTAGGTAAAAGTGGGACGAGCCATCACTAGAGTCTTCAATAGCTTATCAAATCATTTACTGTGATTATTTGGAAAGGGACAAAAATTCCAAGTGCCCAGTGTAAAATTTTTTCTGTTTCTATAATAATGGTGATCAAGTAGGAAGTAAAGAATATTCAGAATCACAGATTTTAGATTGTCTATAAGTATTTTACCATGATCAGTACACTAGGATATTTTTCCAAAAAAACATGATACATTGCTGGAAAGATTAAATCACTTTCTTGTGAATATTTTCTCACTGTAAATGAAACCAGATGATACAGTATAAGTAAGGTGGATTTTAGCGTGTGTAAAGTGGATTTTTGTTATTATTTCTTAGAATTCAGTCTCCCAGGATTCATGGCCATAACAGTCTCTTCTTTCCAGGTATTAGATATGAGTTCTCATGGTTATGGTTTTAAACATCTCCACCATACTTGTACAGAATTATATGATGATGAATAAACATAAACATTCACTGCAATTGTGCAGTGAGATACAGGGATGAAGTAATGTATACTTGTGAGGCTATTACTGGCAATATGCCTTCTTTGTCTGTTGCCTTATAAAGCAGGTGGGCTCTGGTCAAGGATTGGAGAAACTTTAGGGTTGAATGCACAAGATAGAATGTTGTATGTGTCTTGATCAGCTCCCATCGAGGCTTGGGAGGAATCTGTTTGCCTCAACTGGCCTCCATTGAGGCTTGAGAGAATTTAGCGGAACATACAAGTTGTACCTGTCTCAATTAACCTTTCTGAGAAAACTAGACTAGAATAAAGTAATAATATTAATCTGTTTGAAGCTTTCTTTCCTGTCTGACTATATCAGGAATAAACCTGTTAAAGTAGCCCTTTGGTGTGCTGTGTATATCTGTCTTACACATAGATATAGACATAGTTCTTAATTTTTTAAAGACAAGGAAAAGAGAGATACAGAAAATAGTGACTTGCCCACTGTAAGACTGCCAGGAAGTGGCAAAGTCAAGGTTCAAATTTCAGATTCAAATTCTGGTTTGCTGTTTTTTCTAACATTGTTCTTGCAATCAAAAGAACTGGATGAAGTTCTAGGCCCACTACTTTACTATGTGAAATCCTGAGAACCTATCACAACTTACTTGAGCGTCAATTTCTTTTTCTATAGACATAATAATTTTTGTTTGCTCTAAAAAGTCATTGTAAGGAATAAAAGATATAATATATGCAAAACATCATGTATTATAATTATGAAATTTGTTGTGAGTTTTTAATCACAGTATCTTTATAGTTGTATATCACTTCAAATAATATTGTTTTTGAAAAACAAAGACAAAGCTGAAACTCTTAACATATATCACTTTTGTTTTTCTCTTTAACTTTTCTTTTTATGAAGCTGATTCTCCCTGCTTTTGTCAGATTGGAAGTGGAGAAATCACTCAGGGGCCTGAGCACAGCATATTTGACAGGTACTTTTTCTATCCTGGTCTGGTTTGCCCCTCTTTAGGGTCCCTAGTGACCTCTGGCTACTAAGAGCTCATCATACTAAAATTGCAGTTAGTATGAAAACATGATGGATCTAGCTCATTGCAGCTCTGAAATCCCAAGCTTGAAAGTTCTGCTAGCCTCAGCATTTCTGGCAGCAAGTATTAAAGATATATGCCACCCTGGCCAGCACAAATACTGTTTTAACTGTACCACAGGCCATACTATTTGATGGAAAAAACTTTTATTTTTTGCGATGCAAATTAACACCATTTCATTGTCTTTTTTTTTTTCAAAACAGAGATCCTATGACTCAAGTAATGTTCTACCAAGTTTTAAATATTGCAAACACATTAATTGGCAACATCTCCATGTAAAACAAAATTAGCTTCTAATTAATGTTACATGCAGATACTAAATCTAGCCAAAATTTCTACACTCACAACAAGAAAGTTGTGATAACTTCAAGGTGGTAGACAATACTTCACATTAAAGAAGAGGATTTTAAAAAGCAAATACCCCAAGAGCAAAAAACAGCTGTGAAACAAAGACTAAAGTTAGAAACAATCTACAACTAACCTTGTGTTAGATTGAAAGTATTATTGTTATTTTTAATATCAGATAAGAAACTGTTAAGAGATTTTGTTTTCTTTAGATCATGGTCACCTTCCCATTGTGATAATTGTGGGATAATTCCTAAGTTATGATATGAAATTCCAAAATTAACTAAACAATATATCATGGAAGACTTAGCATTTCAAGGAAATCAACATACCTCTCCCCACCAAAAAAAACCCCCACACATACACAATAAGTTAATAGTCTTTATACCTCTTTAGTCTTTATACCTTTATATCTCCTTCTAAATATAAACCTTGGGAGAAACTAGAAGAGAGAGCAGAAAAATGTGAAACAATATAGGCCAGCTTTTTCCCAGAACTTCTCACTCAAATATCAAAGAAGAACACTGGACTGGGTGGTGATCAAGAATATCAAGGAGAAACCACAGTGATTGAAGGTAAAATAAGGGGAGAGTCAGACTTTAAGTCAATTGGTAGGAGTTCCACCCAGGTAAACCTGGTGCAGATCCTTCCCTCATTTGATGTAAAATGGATTCTACAACTGTACTCCAAGCTAAAGAGCAGCCCTGTAGTTGTGTTCCTTTGAACCTAGAGAATGATCTTTGATGCACCCCAGAGCTCAGGTCAGGTCTTCTATCTTGAGTTACCAGATCCATGAAAATGAAACAGGGGCAGCATGGACCAAGAGTGAGTCTACAATTCTATAGTTTTATACCCACAAATCTTTCCATCTAGCTTGAAAACAAACAATTGTTGGATGAAGTTCTAACCAGTAATAAATCAGTAATGAATTCACCTAGAACCCCGATTTTGGTTCTGGAGTCTGCAAAATACTGAACGGGAGGGTAATGATCTTACTGAACCCTAAATTAGACATCTTAGGACATGCTGAATGTTTGCAAGTCACTGGCTTGAGTCAGATATTAGATCACTGAATAAAAAAGTGCTCAATACCTAGAGAAGGCAGTAGGACCCAAAATGATAGAACATAAGACCTAACATTCTGTATGAAGTATGCAGAGCTTGGTATAAACACAAAGTTTCAATTCAGTAAATATTCCAAAAATGGTGAATAATTTTAGACTGAATTGAGGTACCTCTTGAATAGAATGAATTCAGCATGAAATTTAAAAGGGGTTCTCTCTCTCATTCAAGAGATGTACAAATAAATATTCCAGTTATTACTTCAAGACTAGATAAAATTCTAATGCAAATGTACAATAACACAGTCATGGACTTATTATGGAACCTAAAGAGTTTAACTATAATCTCTTCTTACACCATCATTTCCCAGATGAAATAATTGAGGCCCAGAAAAATAAAGCAACTTGATGTAAGGTACAGTGACAGAAATGGGACCCAAATTTGTGACCTCTGGTTCTGTATCTACTGCCTCTTTCCATTACAGGCTCTATTTTCTATTCTCGCTGAAACTAATTGTCAGTTTGTCCTTTGACCATCCTTTGGCACTTGACTCAGCACCCCTTATCCCTTGCCCCCAATCATAGAATCATACATTCATCAGTGGATTGATAAAGTTTTAAGTTTTAAACAGCACAAAAAAGTCACTCTAGAGGAAACATAACCTTTGAAATAATCTTATTTTTGTACTACCACCTGAAATTTTGTCATGGACAAACAAATGCACATTCTATACTTTTAGTGTGAGGTACTTTCAAACACATTGAAGCATGGAGAAATTAATACTCAAGAGAAAAGAACAAGGAATCTGTCTCATACTGTTGTGACAATCTCAGTGACCATATATCAAAGTGACATAAACAGATCAGTATTTAACTATAAAAAATGATACAAAAATTCCTAGCTAGCTCTTTAAAAAATCAAGTTCAGAGCAGTTAAAATTGGCTTTGATCACTACTAGGGTGGGAGTGATATCAGACTATAATTCTATGGGAGCAAACAGATATTGTCATGTTTGGCCATAAATGCTATGCATCAGATTTTCATCTCATAAAATTTCTTAAACTGTGTTTGCCAGTCACAGATTTGACTTAAAATCAGGTAGTATTGTGACTCTGAAATATAAAAAAAGAGAAAAAATACTTGCAAATTATCTTCCATCTTTGATGATTTTGATTACATTATCAATCCATAATTTGTTCATTTCTCAAACATTCAGTTAATCTGCTAAACTGCGTAGAATTTATGAACCATGTGATTTCCACCTCCTCTTCTCATCAGTACCATCTTGGAATTTATAGCAAGAAGCTGTCAGCATGAAACTAGCACTTGTATTCACAGGTTAGTCATTCAGAAGTGTTTTTATTATGTTGATGTGGATGCCACCTGATTCAATGACTTTCAAATAAGGTTATTACTTGGATAAATTAAATGACCTCATAGTAATGCTTCAACTAGCTCTATTAAGAACCTAAAATATTAAAAGCTTTTTTTTTAAAAGAAATTATAAATTATATTAATGAGGAATATCATTTGTTTTGGCCTACTTGATTAAATATGTATTACTTTTTCAGAAGTCACTCTTTGTCACAAGCTAATGAAATAATTTTAGTTTATGTGAAAAATATTCAGATTTGATTTGAGAAGAGTGTGAGACATCAAAACACCTCATGACTGAGGTCACATTTAACTAGATTCTGTCCTGAAGAGAGCCATCTAGTTGCATTACTTGACAACCATATCTTCACTCAGTTTGTCCCAGCTTTTACTATTCTGTGTTGGCACTTCTGCTGGGATAGATGGCAGTTTTGCAAACTCTGTGCCAAATTCTGAACTGAATATGCAGATTAGCTGTATAGCTGCCACTGTATTTTCCTCTAGGGTCCCATGAATAGCAAGAGCCAAGAATATCTTGTTCAATTTGACTTTATACAAATTGAACAAAAATGAGAAGTTAAAATTTGTATGAATGTGCCATATAGAAGCAGACTGACATTTTGATTTGGTAATTAAACCTTAAAATATATATCATTTGTATCTATTCCCCTTTAGAAAAATGAAATTATAATTTCAGTTTGGTGGTTCTGAAAACTATGCCCTGAAAAAAAATTAGCAAGAAATCTTTGAACAAAAAAAAGTGCCAGTAGGGTAATGAGGATGAAGAATAATACATGGACATCTTGAAAGCTACGTTGGTACCTCCAAGGTATTAAAAAAGAATCAAAGGAAGTTGTTCATCATGTTTGGCAAATCCTAGCTATATTATTTGTATAACAACATGGACAACACCTGTGTAGGATGAGAAGACATGAACATGGTATTAACACTAATGATATCCAAATACATGTAATTATGTTTCCTTTGAGGCCTATAATAAATTGTAACAGCCTATTTTTGACAAAATATATACTAGTAATAAGTTATATTATCCATGTACAGCATACAATAGATATGTTACTGATGTAACTGATCAGGTTATCCATCTAAATATATATCATAATGTGGACAATAGGAAATATTCATCCATTTGATTTTTCTGGATGAGTCATTAGGAAGAACATTTCTGAGTGATGACAGTTCTAATTTAAAAGTTTCTACAAAATATAAGGGCTGATAATTATCACATATGTCTTCTATAAAAATTCTCCATAAAAATGGCAAACATATTTGGTGGCCATACATCTCCTTTTATAAATCACTTAATATTAATTGTCAGAAAGTCATTGAACACAGGTATCACTACTGTTATATCTTTCAAGATATATTCATTCAAGATTCAAGAATCACAAATATCATTTTGGCATATGCATAACATATCTAGAATGCAGTATTGAATAGAAGAAGAGTATTTTCTGCATTACCTCTGGGGAAGTGGACAGAGGTGTGATGTCAAGATTTTTCATGAAACAAACATACACATTTTTAACCCTAGTCAGGCTCCATATGACAGTAGAACTTAGAATGGTGAAGGTTCTAATAAATTAAAAGAATAGGTAATCCAAATAAATATTTAGGGTATAGGTAGACTATAGCATATAACCAATCAAAAAAGCAGGTGGGAACAGTGGGATACAGAATATAAGTAGAAAGACATATGATTGGATGAAGAGGGGCACCAGTCTTAGATAAGAAGTAGAGATACTCAAATGATAGCTTACATGCTAAATTGCTATTTGTCAAACAACTTTTATTCTGTTGGTTTCACACCTGTGAAGGATTTATGAAAGAGTTTAAGTAAGACTTGTATAGGATAAGATATGGATAGGTTGTGATTTGCACTATTGATTTTTTTTTTCTCTTATCAATGAGCTCATAGAACTATTAAAGTATCATATTGACCAGCTACAATGCTTTATAGCCAGAGGTGAAAGAGTCCATGAAGATTATCTCGCACAGCCATTCTCTTGTCATTTTATGAAGAAGAAAACTAAAGCTCAGTGTATTTAAGTGATTTGTCCAAAGACACACAGTAAATGGAAAAAACTGGACCTTGAACTAAAGTCTCTTGCATCCTAGTACGATATTCTTTGAATTTGATCATTCTCTCTCCTTCAGTATATTTTTTTTGTGCAGCTCTACACTAATACCACAATATATTACTAAAATATTGGCAAAACTAGTGTTTTTAAATGATAAATATTAGGGAAAAGGAAGGGAATAAGCATTTATATGGCACCTACTATTTGCCAGGAACTGTGGCAAGTGCTTTTTATAAATATTATCCCCTTTAAGAATTTTGCTGTCATTTATATAAAAATTAGATAAGTATATTCTTTATTTACATTAAAATGACATTTATTATGAATAATTATAGTATTTGGACGATTAACAGATATAAAATCATTGTATGAATTTTTTTTTCCCCATTTAATTGTATAGTTTTTCTATAGTTGATGAGCCCTCTGAAAATCCTTTTCTAGAGTCATGGTTTAGGAGTGAAAGTGATTTCTCAAAGATTGTGCTTATAAAGAAGAAATTTTGGCAAGTTCTATTAAACTGAAAAGGCTTCAAATGTCATACTCCAGATGGAGTTCTTCAGAAATCTAATGAAAATCCTAGAGAAGAACAATGAAGATGGGCCATAGGAATCCATAACACAAAATGACACTTAAGGGCAACTCTAGTACTTGAGTTTGTATTTTCTTTGAGTTTAAAAGCCAGATGAATCTTAACATTTTATGCCCTTTCATCTTCAAGTGTGATGATGGAATGACAGAAAAGCAAGTTAGAGTATGTTAAGAATCACAAAGATGTTAAATCAGAAGATATTGCATATGACATAAAAAAATTCTCCAAGGATTTATTGATAGGTATCATTGCCAGTCATACTTAGCAATATATAGGGGTATTTTAATATCCAATTTTGTGGATTCTCAAAACAGACTTATGCTATTTAAAAACCAGTTAATCCTAAGCATCCATTTCAGGAACCTTATATAGGTTTAATTATAACAGGCAAGACACATGCAAAGGAATTGCTAGGTAAAAATTCACACATCAAAGAATAAATAGTAGAAGGGTAAGAGCTGCAATGGGTAACAATATTTGTTCGCTGGTAAATATTATGTATAAAACTTAAATTTTATATAAATTATTATACATATATATATATATTTTTATAACAATTGACATGTGGGCTATATCTAGGGACTTGACATGTTCATTTTAAGTAAGTGGAGGTAATAAAGCTGACTCAGGAGTTCTCTTTTCATTAATCAGTTAATTGGTGGAGCTCGTGTTTGATGTCAGTTGAATTCTGCAGTATTTGCTGTTCTCAAGCAAATGGCATCAGTAGAGCCAAACCAGAAAAATTCTCCTATGACACATATAAGCACTGCAGTTCCAACCTCATCTATTAAAGTAAGCTGTTGACTGAAAAATGAAAACTGGACAAGTGTAAAGACATTTTCTCTGTCACCATTTTTAGCGATGTTTAAACAACGTGCAATAGTCAACATGATGAAGGTGCCAAAGATCAGCCAAGCAGACATTTTCCTAGTGACTATCTATTATATGCCAGGCACTTCACTGGATACTAGGAATAAAAGACAATGAAACAGATGAAGATACCAGAACCTATCTCATCCAATAAACACTTGAACTTCATGCCAAGAAGAAAGATATAGCAGCCAAGGGAAACATTGGTTGATTTCAGCTGCAAGCTCATTTACAAAATACTATGAAAGAGATGAGACAAGATTATGAGCAATATCACCTCATAAAACAGACAAAAATATGAAATGAAAACAATATTGAAGAGAGTTTCAGAGTCAGCTAAGTTCCCCTTGAACTATCTCCGCTAAAGATTTGCCTCACTACTCCCCTTGGTGATTTCCTGCTGAAGTCTCCATTTTGCAAAAAGATTCATGGTTGCTTGCTTTCATTTCTCTCCTTCCTATATTCTGGACCTTGTGAATTTCTAAAGCATGGTTTTGGGGAAAAGGACCTCCATCCCCATCATCAAACCCCACTTTTTAGCTCACCTTAGTCTCCAGCACTTAGCACGGTGCCTTGCCCACAGTAAATGTTTAATACATGCTTATTTCCTTCCTTTTTTCCTCATCACAAAAGCAGCAATTGCAGATGAAACTGGAAGGACAACAGATATAAAATAGAAAATGTCTGCTGAAATTTGTATAATAATCTGTTCTCATAGCCAATAGCAGTAGAAACACATTTGAGCTAAATCACCTCAATATCCAATATACTTTATGAGAAAGTTTTAAAGGTACGTAAGTAGGCCAGAAGAAGGGCTACACTTGTTAAAAATTTATGCAAAAGAAATCTCTGTTGGAAGTGACAGAATTTTAAAAGATACTTATGGATCAATTTTCAAGATATTGCTAAAAGAGAGAAGATGTCAACAGAATGTGAAAGATCAAGGCTGAAAAAAAAAACTGGAATGATACCAGCAACTATTAACATGTATGCTTACATTATCATCTCCATAAAATATTTATAAGAATTTATGTGTTAATGTGCCCATACTGTCCTTGAGGAAAATACGATAAACAGACAGGCAAGCATATACCAGCAATTTTCTACATCAGAAGCTCATCTCCATAGTCACACAACTTATTGAGAATATATTCCCAAAGCAGGTATAGTTTTAACATATATATATAGTCATATATAGTGGATTTAAAAAAAAATACATTTGATTTAGTATAAAATTAAGTTTTAATAGCTTTTCTCAAGCAAGATATGTTCCATGTATATGTTAACATGTAATATTTTTTATCACAAATAAAACTATGGAAATTACATTATTCAATGATCAAACGACTACATTAAACAAGGAATAAAACAGGGAGACATACACTCATCTAACTTGTTCACCAGTATCATGGATCATGAAATCATAGACTTAGAGGTAGAAAGAACCTCAAATACCATTTTATTCAATCACCTTTTATAAATGAGGAAATAAAGGGCTAAGGAAGACTTGCTCAATGTTACACAAATAAACATGGAAGATGGCATTTTGACTCTAGGATGTCAGAGTCAATTCTGTTTCTACTATATCAGGCTGCCTCCTTATACTCTATACAGTTCAAATACAGATTCCCAATCAATTATGTAATTCTCCAAATGCTCTAATTCTCAAATCACAGAATACCGATTGAATGTAGCCCTGAATTACTAGAAAACAACATCAATGAAATTCCTGAGATTTTGAAAGATACTGGCTAGTAATATATAGTGGAAAAAGTAAGTGTAAGAAAAAATCAGGTTTCAGATTGTGACACGTAATTAGACTTGTTTTTGTTGTTCAGTTGTTTCAGCAATTTTCAACTCTTCATGATCCCATTTGGGGGTTCTCTTGACAAAAATACTGGAGTGGTTTGCCATTTTCTTGTTCATTACAGATGAGGAAACTGAGGCTAACAAGCTTAAGTGACTTCACCAAGGTCACATAGTTAGTAAGAATCTGAGGTCAGATTTACACTCAGGTCTTCTTGACTCCAGGACTGGGGCTCTATCCATTGTGCAACCTATCTGCCCCAATTAGACTGGTAACATACGCCATTAAATTAGTCCACGAGTATAAATACACACATACACATGTATATATGAATACATACAAACATATACATACATATATATCATACACATACATGTTTTATATATGTATATAGTAGAAAAAAAATGACAGGTGTACTTCAACCCACCCGTGCATGTTGCTTTATTTGTTTCTGGTTGATAAGAAGCTGAAGTCAGAAATGAAAGGGAGAAATGTGCTAGATCACACTTGGAAAATTCAATACAGTTTCCATTCTTATGAACAATAATATTCTCTTGTAGCTGAAAATCATGAAACATCATGCCCTTAGAAGTATCAAAATTAGTAGTGATCTAAAGCTAAATGAAAAAAAAAAAAGCCCATAAGTAGAATATTAAGAAATTACACCTTGATCAACCATGACTTTCTCATGGGATGTGATACAACCATTTTCATCAGTAACATATTTGATCAAAAATGGTACTAATGTAGTGCAAACAAAGTATTAAAAGAATTAGAAGGAGGCATCTTCTGTGTTGGTTTTATACTCTATGAAGGAATTAAGGAAAGACAAGGACAAGAGCAACAAAAATTAGAAGGCTGTGCAGTCTGCACTTGTAGAAGACAGCTATATCCATAAGTTTATAGATATATGAAGAAAAGTTTTAATGTTATCAGTAGTGTTCAAAACTTATTATGTGAGATATTAATCAAATTCTATTTATCCATGGTAGTCAAAAGCATATAGAGAAATGACTTTTTTTTTTCCAATGAGAAGGTATACATTCATAGTGCTACTCTGTAGATGAGGAGGAGGAACTAAAAGATCTTGTTCAGGAAAGGTTTAAGGTAGAACTAAGAACAATAAGCAAGGGTCTATATAAAGGGGAAATTTATTGGCAGAATAAATTCATGTATAATGTTATGGGTGAAGTTAGACTCCCCCAGAGCATAATTATGTATTTGGTTAATGCTTTGGGAAACTATAAATGAGGAGAGTAGTGAAATCATACAGTGGTAAGAGCATGGGATTTAGTTAGAGAAGTTGTGTTTGAACCATAACTCCTCTACTTAGCATGATTTTGGGCAAGTCATTTAAACTTTCTGGACTTTCCTTCCTGTGTAAAATGAGAGGCATTCACTCAATGATTTCTAAGGTCCCTTCTGGCTCTAAATATATGAGTCTATAAAGGCCTCTAATAATGAGAAGTTATCCTTCCAGAAGAGAGAACTTAACTTCAGATGTGAGTTTCAGTGTTTTAAAATTTCTAACTGTTACACTAGTTACATACTAGTATACTCTTTTTCGGATTTCAAAATGATTGCTTCTATATTATTGGAGAGACATTTTCAAATCAAAGTTTCTTGACCTAATAACCTACTTGTTAATTTTATATTCCCTTACTAATGGCCTTTTCTCTAGCTAGACAGACAATGAGGGTAGGAAAGGGGATATTTGGAGTCTCATTTAGATATTATAATTTCTGAAGTTCAAGGAGATTAAGAAACAGGAGCTTTTTACTCATTTTCTTTTACTAACATGAACACAATTAACAAATAGAAAGGAATAATTTCCATTCCAAGATAGACAATTGTCAAGGAAAGAAAAGAAAAAAATTATATTAGGAAAGAATAAGGGGGATTGTTAGTTGTCCATCATTCCAAACAATACATTAGCACCTTCTCACTTTTTCCTTTTTCCTTCTTTTGTGAATAAAGGAGAAATAATTCTTATACTAATTCCTTAGCATGAGGGTCATTTTTTTTTTTAAGATATGATGTTCCTTCTAGAATGAGCATTCTTAGTGATCTCATTTAGAAAGGCCCTCAGAGGACATTAGTTATTACTCAAATCCAAACAAGAATCTGTGATCATTTACATTGTATGTGAAAATCTTCAGTGAGGAAGAAGACATTAAGGAGCCATCATAGAGCAGTGCACAGAACACTGGATTTCCAGTAGGAATTGGGTTGAGATTTTGGCTCTTCTAAGTACTGCCTGTGTGACCTTGAGAAAAACATTTAACCTCTCTGGATCTTACTTTTTTCACTGAATGACTTTTTAATGTCCTTTCCAGATTTAAAACTCTGATCCCACTTCAAGGAAGCCTTTTTTAGTTTTGGATAGCTTAAATTAATAAGAAGATTTTTTTTTCTGTCTTTCTTTAACCCCCCATTCACATCTGTCCTCCCTTCATCTTTGTATTTCTAAGTATAGGTCTTATATATATGATTGCTTAATAGAGGCTTGTTGAACTAGACGGACTATCACATAAAAGCAAACATTTGTCTTCCCACAAATTGCATAAACCATAGCTACATCAACTGGCTAGTTGCTTTCATTCAGTGATTTAAACATTTTTGTATTTCCTATATTAAAAAAAATGTAATTGGAATGAAAGTACTTTTATGCAAATATGGTGTTTGAAGCTAGTCAGGGCATTAATCTTTCTCTATAAAATAAATATGAATTTACAAACTCTTTAGAACCAGAACTAGAATTTTCATGTAGTCTATTCATATGTTTGTATGTCCAGATAATGATCACAAATAGTGAATTAACATCTCTTTTATTAAATAAGCAGTTGGTTGTTTATGGAGGACAAAGAACATAATTAAGTTAGAATGAATACTAAATAAAATCATTCATTTACAAAAACAAACAAAAATGTGATTTTAAGACTAAGAGGTCTAATTTAGGGCAAAGAATTATGAAGGTGAAATAAAATTTTATTACATAGAATATTTGAATTCTCCCAAGAAAAAAAAGTATAAAAGGCAAGATAAATTACACCAGAGTTATGTTTTCAGATGTGTCCTAATAATTATGAATCATGCATTTATGTATTTATTTATTTTTACATTTTCTTAATCCTTAAATGCTGGCTTTATCTTATAAACCTGGTATCTTGGTTAATATGTCCTCCCCAGATCTCTTCATCCTTTCATGAGAAAGCTAGGAACACTCTCAGCACATTAGGTAGACTATTTGTAGGCAGATGATGGTGGAACATGGGCATGAATTGCATAAGATATGCAATGATTGAAAAGATTGTAATCCAAGTAGCTGCCAAAAAAATCAACTCATTGCGATCACAGATTTATATGAGTATATGAGTCGACAGTACTTTGATCTTTCTGTTGAAGCTTTTGGATCAGAATGGAACAGTGAAAATCAAAATATATACATTTTTTTAATGGATAGAAGGAAATAATTTGGATCTTGTGACAGATCCATAATTTTCAATTATGAAAGACAGGAAAGAGTTGTAGGATAGAAAGAATTTGTATATACTAATTAAATACATTAACGAGTACTACAGTTTATATGTAAAATGCATATGTCTAAATAGCAATAATACAGAATTAGTAAAAATTCCCAATATACCATTCACATATAAGCACACTTTGGAAATAGTAAGTAATAAACACTAAACTAGTGTTTATTATTTATGTGTTCCTTGATCTCATTTGGTTAATATTTTCATTAAATTAGCCTCTGGGAACATTTACAGGATTTAATAAGAAGTGACAATTTCTACAATCTTAATTGGTACAGAAGTGAGATAAACTTAGAGGTGGAAAGCTAAATTTAATTTCCTCCAACTTTATTAGAAAGAGTATACTGTAGAATACGGTAGCTTCTATTCCAAGTCATTGTATTGCACATTGTTCTCAATTTTAATGCCCAAATGTGTTGACACCAGAACATGGACTATTTAAAGTAAGTTTCCTAATTCAAACAAAAGTATGCTCTGCCAATTGGATTAATTTAAGTTTTGAAAAGGTATACAGAAATTCTATGGTTGTTCCATGACTTCATATCTTGGTGTAACATGAAGACTACCCCATTTTGTTTACATCAAAGAGAATTTCTTTTTTTATTATTAAATTTTATGTTTATTTTTAGTTTACATCATTCATTTCCACAGGGTTTTGAATTGCCAATTTTCTTCCCGTCTTTCCCCTACCCACCACCTGAAGACAGCAATCCCAATGTATAACCCCTACTCTATCCTATATCCTCCCCTATCCCTCCTCCCACTTTCCAGTAGGACAAGCTAGATCTCCATACACCAGGGCCTGTATATCTTTCTTCCCAGTTGCATGTAGATAATAATAATATTTTTTCAAACATTTGATTTTACAACTTTGAATTCCAGATTCTTTCCCTTCCTCCCTCATCACCCATCCTTACTGGGAAGATAAGCAATTCAATACAGGTTGTGGGTGTGTAGTTATGCAAAACATTTCCATAGTGGATATATTATGAAAGACTGATTATATTTCCCTCCATCCTATCCTCCCCTCCCACTTGTTTTATTCTCTACTTTGACCCTGTCCTTTTTAAAAGTGTGTGCTTCTAACTACTCTCCTCACTCCAACCTGCCCTCCCCTCCATCATCCCCCCTACTCTACTGTAGGGCAAGGTATGTTTTAGTGTGTGTGTCATTCCCTTCCTAAGCCAAATCCAATGAGAGAAAGGTTGACTCATTCACTTTTGCCTTCCTGTTCTTCCCCTCCATTGTAACAGTTATCCCTTGTCCCTTCTATATGAGAAAATTGACCCCATTCTGTCTTTCCCCATCTCCTCTCATTATGTTCCTCTCTCACCTCTCAATTTTACCTTTTAAATATCATTCCTTTCTATTCAATTGATTCTTTGCCCTCTGTCTATATATACTGTACACATATATACACACACTCACATATATATTCATATGCACATATACCCTCCTATATAGACATATATGTATGTATACATACACACACACACATAAACATACACATACATATATACATATGTATGCATATATATAGAAATACATACATTAACCCACACTGAAATTTATAATCCCTTCAACCATCCTCATACTGAGAAAAGTTTCGTAAGTTAAAATTACCATTTTTTTTTCATGTAGGCATGTAAATAATTCAACTTTGATAAATTCCTTATGATTTCTTTTCCCTGTTTACCTTCCCATGCTTTTATTTCTTCTTAAATTTCAGTGTCAAATTTTCTATTCAACTCTGGATTTCTTCATCAAGAGTGCTTGAAAAGTCCTCTATTTCATTGAATTACCATATTTTCCCCTGAAACATTATACTCAGTTTTGCTGGGTAGGTGATTCTTGGTTTTAATCCTAGCTCCTTTGACCCCTGAAATATCATCTTCCAAGCTGTGTGATTCCTTAATGTAGAAGCTGCTGGATCCCCTGTTATCTTGATTGTGTTTCCACAATATTCAGATTTTTTCTTCTTGGCTGCTTGTAATAGTTTCTCCTTGATCTGGGAATTCCAGAACCTGGGAATAATATTTCTAGGAGTTTTCTTTTTGGGATCTTTTTCAAGAAGTTATCAGTGAATTATTTCAATTTCTATTTTGCCTTCTGGTTCTAAAATATCAGGGCAATTTTCCTTGAGAATTTCTTGAAGGATGATTTCTAGGTTCTTTTTTTGATCAGGGCTTTCATGTAGTCCAATAATTTTCAAAATGTCTCTTCTGTTTCTATTTTCTAGGTCAGTGGTTTTTCCAATGAGATATTTCACATTGCCTTCTATTTTCCCATTTGTTTCCATCTGTTTAATAGTGTCTTGATTTCTCATAAAGTCATTTCCATCCATTTGCTCCAATCCAATTCTGAAGGAATTATTCTCTTCAGTGAGCTTTTGAAATTCTTTTTCCATCTGGCCAATTTAACTTTTTAAGGCATTCTTCTCCTTATTG
>CM053592.1:117866442-117882871 GCA_028646515.1 Pseudochirops corinnae | reverse complement strand
AGCTAGATTTTGGAAGACACTAAATTCGAAAAAAGGAAGGGATTGCTTATAAAAAAAGGACAGTCAAAGTAACTTGGTGTAGGGAGCAACAGGTAGCCCTCAGTGTACTTTGGTGGGAAGAAATGAAAAGTTGCTTAATTTTTTTTTTAAATGTGGCTTGTATATGTTTATAGAATAAGATCTAGGCAATTTTATGATAAAAATATAACTCATTTTAGTGAAGCACAAAATAGTTCATTGATATGCTTTAATTATTTCTCTCTACATTTCTTTGAGCAGGTATTTTTTTTCCCCACTTGAGAGAGGGAAATCAAAAGAAAAGTCATTATTCAAATCGATATCAAAGAAAATAATAAAGACGATGCTAATTTAATGGGACTCATAGTTTTCCACATTTTCCCATCTTATTCTTTACAAAGTAAATACTTAGTTATCCTTTCATTTTACTTTATTTCCAACTTGTATTTACTATAATTTAGAAAATACCAGTCTCATGAGTAGAATAATAAATAGATGAAAAAACTTTGAATTGAATTATTATGTGAGATAATGAATATTAAATAATTTGGGTTTTCTTTCTGTCTTCTTGCTGACTGAATTTTTAGTTTGGATGTGGTGACTGAGGTTTAGCTATTTTTAGTTTTAAAATTCTCCAGCTCTGTCTGAATATCCAGATATTATGAAAACAAAATATTTGTAACTTGAGCCGAATATTAATTTTTTTTATTTGGAATGTTGGCAAAGATCTACAATGGATCTAATGTATCACAAATTTAAAAAGAGGTAGAGAGAACAAAATGGTCCTGTGCCAGTCTGATCCAGCAATGAAACTGTGCCAAGATTGCTGACTTTTGTCCAGTAATTCCAGTGTGGGGAACACTTCAAAAAAAATTTCCCAGAAATTGATCTCATACATTATTAAAGGGACCTTTGGGGAAATTTTCTATCCAGTACGTTTTGGCATTTTAGTCCTACTATATAATGTGAGACCTCTTGAAAAAAAAAAGACCCTGAAGTAATGCTACCTTTAAGTCTCATAAAAACCTATGGAAAGCTTTCCCTAAGCCCCTCTTACTTCCAATTTATCCTGTACATACTTTGATTTGTGCATATTTGTTTGCATGTTGTCTCCTCCATTAAACTGTAAACTGCTTGAGGTTAAGGACTGTTTTTTTAACCTCTTTTTGTATCTAACAGTCTATATAACACAGGGACTGACACCCTAGTAGGAGATGAATAAATGTTTATTGAATGAATGATGTGACAGAGTCTCAAAACAAGAGCAGCAAAGTATGTATCTCTGAAAGGTTTCCTTATCATAAAACGAAGCCCTTACTTGAACACTGAACTTTTGTAATATGTGGATGGTATTATATGCCAACATAAGAGAGCAAATAGGCAGGAAGGGACAAATAAACAAAGATATTCTTCTTAAGAAACTTCCCTGTCAGTTAGGAACCTCAGGAAGACAGAGAGGGATATGCCTATGTCAGGGAAATTTCCCAGACAACAGCAGCGATGTCTGTTCTACCCACTGAGGTTCACTGAAGTCCTGTGAAAACCAATAGAAGGAAATTCATGTAGCTTAGGTAGATGTATTGGCACTGAGAACAACCCTTCTCCTGAAATATCTCAGGGCAACTCCATGCCCCCATGATGCAGAAAGTGGAGTGCTATGCAGTCCATCGGCAAAAGTATTTCTAATTATGGGGAAATTTTCTATCTTTATATATGAGGCTTACCACTTCTGTAAAAGAGTCAACAGCTTATATGTAATACTATTGAATCTAATTGTACAAAGTAAAATGTAGAACTAGACCAGACAAACTTGTCTGGATAAATTGTTCACATAAATTAAGGGCGTGGGTTGTAGATCTTCTTTAACCTCTATCATTTTATTTTAGGTCTTTGAGGATGGAAATATATGGAAAGGTATCTATAGTTTTTAACTTTGATTGTTTAACCATAGCCTGTATGCATGACATTCTCTCTGGATGAAATGATGCTTTTTTCTGGATCAGATTTTGTTTCTACAAATGTATGAAACTAAATAATAAAATATGTTGCACCTGATACTTAGAGTATCGGATATTTGTTTAGCATAAACAAATATTTGGACCCAATTTTGGACGTTAAATTAGTGATCACATTAAATTTGTGCCAAGTTTGTACAATAAATCTCTCAGATGCCAATACCATCTGGCCATCCATGCCCACTTGTGAATTTCATGTGTCATTTTGTACCTGCCATAGATCTGTATGCATGCTGCTCAGCATCTGCCCCAACTTAACTGCTTCCTTTACAAATCACATTTAATGGGAACATCATGTGTTCTTAAAAACAATATTGTGAAAAATACTGTCATATCAGAAAATGTTGACTAATAAGTTTTGGGGGAGATATTAAACTGAATTAAGAAATACATACATCAACAGAAACACTGTATCTTACCTCATTTAGTTTTAATGGACCACACACCAGTTTTATTATCTTTTTTCGTAGGTAGGAACTTAATGCAATTTCAGATGTTCATAATAGATTTTTAAAATCTTACCAAAATACTAGAAAATATAAATGCTCATATATGTTCAAAATTATGAATTTTATTAGTGCGATTAAACTAATTATTAATTTGTGACTTTCTCCCTTATATTCTATACAATAAAACATATGGGTATATTGCAAATGTATTGTGTCCTGAATTATCAGCTATAGTGACTGTTTTGTGAGCAGCTTGAAATAGTGAGATATTTTAAATTAAATTTTGGCTATTATTTTCAAAGATAACATAGGCAGGTTGGATGCTCACTTTGTGCAGAATATGTTTTAAGTATTTTGAGGAATTTTTAAAAAAGAAATCAAAGTACTATCTATTACTTGAGGAGCTTAAAATTAATGCAATTTTACAGTAAAGATAAAAGAAATTTCAGGCTTAAACTGTATTTGCTGTATGATCCTTGAGATAAATATGCACTAGAATGTTCCCATATAATATGCCTTATCATCTGGTTGTTTCAGTTAATTCATTACAACAACTAGTAATTTTAGAAAGAAAACATCAAGCAAAACCAATACTTGGTATATTTAATTTGTAATGTTTCTTGAAATATACCCAGTAGCAATGCTGAGTGAAGTGAGCAGAACCAGAACATTGTTCACAGTAACAGCCACAGTGTGTGGTGACTAACTTTGATAGACTTAGCCCTTCTCAGCAATGCAAGGACCTAAAACAATTCCAAAAGACTCATGATGGAAAATGACATTCACATCCAGAAAAAGAACTAAGGAATCTGATTGCATAGTGGAGCAGACTATTTTCTTTTTTGTCTGTTTGTTTTCTTTCTCATGGTTCCTCTCATTCATTCAAATTCTTCTATACAACATGACTAATGTGAAAATATGTTTAATAGGAATGTATATGTAGAGCTAATATCAGATTGAATGCCATCTTGGAGAAGTGGGAGAGGAAAGAGGGGGAGAAAAGTTAAAACTTATGGAAGTGAATGTTGAAAACTAAAAATAAACTAAGAAAAAAGAAAAAGAAATATAACTAGTAGTGTTTTGTTTTATTTTTTCCAAGAAACAGTTTCAAGTTCTGTTTACATGATGCTTAAACAATACATTTAAACATGAATTATTCAGTCCACCAGTAATTCTTTTGATTGTGAGGTCAAGGCATTGGGTTAACATTATCCTCCAATTTTCAAAATAATTGATTTGTCATTCCTTATTCTATTAATTCATCTGTGAAGGAAGGTTTTCATAAAAAGTGAAACCAAATAACCACAGAAATATTTGAATTCTTTTACATTATGTGCTTAGTTTTTATATGTCACCTCTTGATCTCCAAAAGCCTTTTCTTCATATTGTTGACTGTGGTATCCTTGCCAGAATCTGTAGGGATTCCTTAACAATACCGCCACTGACAACATCTACAGAGAAATTTTGTGATCTATCTGTTTGGTACAATTGTCACTGCTCATTTGGTAAATCTCGCTGAGCATTTGGCTTAGTGATATAGCATGTATGCTCAGGCCAGCTCATCTGAACTGCTTCTTTTTAAAAATTTAACTTTATCTATTTTTGTTATATTTTAAGTTTTCAAAATGTTTCCCTCCCTCCCCACAACACACTGGAGAAGGCTACCACACACACACACACACACACACACACACACACACACACACAAAATCATACTATACATACATTCATTTATCAGCTCTTTCTCTGTATCTGGATAGCATCTTTCTTCATAGGTCCTTTGTAGTTGATTTGAATATTTATAATACTCAGAATACCATTCAGGTATTCTTCAACCAATATTGCTGTTAATGTAGCCAACATTCTTTGGGTTCTGCTCATTTTACCCTTCATTTTTTCCTGCAAGTTTTTCCATGTTTTTTTTTTCTAAAATCCACCTGCTCAATATTTCTTACAGTAGAGAAGTATTGCATCATAATCATATACCACAATTTGTTTAGTCATTGCCCAATTGATAGATATCCCCTGAATTTCTAGTTCTTTGCTACCACAAAGACATCTGTTATAAATTATTTAGAACAAACAGGTTCTTTTCTCTTTCCCCTGATCACTTTGGAAACAGACCTAATAGGGAAGTGGTTCTCAACCTTCCTAATGCTGCGACCCTTTAATACTTGTATGTGGGCATATCTACATGTGGGTAGCCCCGCCTGGAGACAGATAGAGGAGCAGTGTCTCGGTTCCTAAGACCATAGGAAATATGTGTTTTCTGATGGTCTCAGGTGACCCCTGTGACCCCCGTGAAAGGGTTGTTTGACCCTGAAAGGGGTCGTGACCCACAGGTTGAGAACCACTGTAATAGGTGTATTGCTGGGGCAAAAGGTATACATAATTTTATAACTCTTTGGGCATAATTCCAGATTGCCCTCCAAAATGGTTGGAGGAGTTCACAGTTCCACAAATAGTGTGTATTCGTGTCCCCATTTTGCCATAACCCTTCCAAAATTTGCCATTTCCTTCTTCTAACATTTTAACCAATCTGATAGGCATGGAATGATATCCCAAAGTGCTTTTAATTTGCATTTCTCTAATCAATGATGACTTAGAGCATTTTTCCTATGTCCATATATAGTTGTGATTTCTTCATTCCAAAACTGTCTGTTTATGTCCTTTGACTATTTATCAATTGGGGAATGATTCATATTCTTATAAATTAGACAAAATTCTCTGAATATTTGAAACAGGAAACATTTACCCAAGAAACTATCTATAATTTTGCCCTAATTATCTTCTTTTCTTCTAGTCTAGGCTACATTAATTTTATATGTTACAGAACCTTTTTAATTTAATATAATAAAGATCACACATTTTACATTGTACAATGATATTTCTTGTTTATTCATGAATTTTTCTTCATATATAGGTCATAAGTAATACATTCCATGTTCTTCTAATTTATTTATGATATCTCCATTAGGACTAGAAGTCATATATCCATTTGTAAAGCCAAGCATGAGCAGCTTTCCAGAGGACTGCTGCTGTGAAAAGCTTCAAAGTTCTGCTTACGTAGTATAGTGAACTCCCTATTTATTCAGTAATAAACTAAGACAAAACATTGACAGAAACCAAAGTACAGCATTCACAATGTTATAACATAACAAGTTATCACTAAAGTGGCCACATAGTTTTCACCAAAGTAGTCACCTTGTTTTAAACAAAAGATATCATTCAGTAGTAAGTCCTTAACTTAAGGAGCAAGCCTCCTTAAGGGACAAAATACAAAGGTCAAAGTTCTCCACCCCCAGGTCACAGTAAATTATAATCTTCTCAGTCAGCATTAAGTACTCAAGAAGAAGTCTTTTCATTTTACTGGAGGCTGGTTGTCAGATTCCGTGGTTCCTCTTCCATGGGTCCAGCTCCTGCCCAAATCTATTCAACTGTCATCTGGATTCAAAGGTAGGCAGCTCTCAGCTCCTCATCTAGTTCCTCATCCAGCTCCTTGTCTAGTTCCTCATCCAGCTCCTTGTCCAGTTCCTGACATTCACAGTGTCCAATCCATCTGAAGTCCTTCACAGTTCCTGTTTCTGGGAAGACACACCTTAAGAGAGCCACAATAATATTCATACACTTTGCTGGCACCATTGTCAATTCATTATCTGCCTGTGAAATCAACAGAGACATGCAAACAAAGTCCAAGAGGTCAACACGAATCATCAATATAGAAATCAACACAGTCCCACTTACAAGGTCCAAGAGGTCAACACAAATCATCAATAAAGTCCCATGACCTCCGAAACACTCCTTCAGGATTTCTGTATACAGACAACCAGAAAATTCTCTTTCAGGGCTTCCAGTAAGGTCCCAGGGCTTCTGTACAAAGTATCATAAACAAATATCAACACAGACAGAACAAACAAACAGTGCCAGGATACCACAAGTTTTCTCCTAATCAACTCTGCCAACAGAAGAGTCCTCTTCTCAGTTCTTCTCAGTTGTGCTCTCAGTTCTTCTTAGTTCTCTTCTCAGTTCTTCTTAGTTCTCTTCTCAGTTCTTCTTGGCTCTCTTCTCAGTTCTGCAGTCTCCAGCCTGGGCCTCTCCTTATATATGGTCATTAGCTCCTCCACAAGGTGTCAACTAAATAGCTGAAACAAGGCATTAAGTACTTCTTTGCTTACCATTACACCATTTTAACCTTATCTTGGTAAAAGGTGTAAAATATTGATCTATACTCAATTTCTACCAGATTGCTCTCTAGTTTTCCTAAAGAAGTTTACCAAAAAGTGTATTATCCCCAAAGCTTAAGTTTTTACTTTCGTCAAACACAAGATTACTATAATCATCTATTACTGTACATTGTATGTCTATTCTGTTCCATCAATCCACCTTTCTATTTCTTAACCAGTACCAGATAGTTTTGATAATTACTGTCTTATTTATAGTTTAAGATCTGGTACCACTTAACCTCTTTTACATTTATTTCCATTAATTCCTTTGATATTCGTGATCCTTTGTTCTTCCAAAGGAATTTTGATATTTTTTTTAGCTCAATAATTTTTGGGCTGTTTAATTAATTAGGGTAAAATTGTCCTTTTATTTTATTTTCTCTACCCACTGATGAAAAATTAATATTTCCCCATTATTTAAATCTGATTTTATTTGTATAAAAAGTGTTTTATATTTATAATCATGTAGTTCCTAGGTTTGTCTAGGCAGGTATTTTATGCTGACTATGGTTATTTAAAATGGCGTATCTCTTACTATCTCTTATAGTTTTGCTGGTTATATAAAGAAATTCTGATGATTTATATAGACTTCTTTTATATCCAGCTACTTTGCTAAAATTATTAATTGCTTCAACTAGCTTTTTAGTCTAATCTCTAAGATTTTCCAAATATATTGCTATAACATCTGCAAAGAGAGAGTTTATTACTACATTGCCTATTTTGATTCCTTCAATTTTTTTTTCTTCTTTTATTGCTATTGCTAAAATTTCTAATGCAATATTGAATAATATGAGCTGCTTCTTTCAAGGCTCTCTATTATATCAAATAGTAACCACAAATCTATGCAGATATTATTTCTTCCTTCCTTCTACCTGTAATTGTCTTCCTTCAGTTATATACCTTTTGCCCATTTGCTTCTACATTATTAACAAATAGAGCCATTTGGGGGCATGAAAATCCTTCATGACAATATTAACCTTTAATATCTGCTAACTTAAATTGTATAGTAGCCCGTATGAATTGTATGTGACATATTCCCCCAACAAAAACCCTCCTGTGTACTCAATGGGTTTCCATGATCCAGATCCTATCTCCAATGTGTTTTATATATCTTTTGGTTTTCTGAACTATTTCATGGCTTATGTAGCTATTATTGAATGAGGATCAGCTTCACCAAGTTATCAAACTAATAATAGAATTATGTATAATGGCGAAAGTGGAAGAAATCCTGAAGATTCCATATGACTTTTCTCTCTACCATCATATAATCTCTCTCTCTCTCTCTCTCTCTCTCTCTCTCTCTCTCTACCTCTCTCTCTTTCTGTCTCTCTGTCTCTCTTTCTCTGTCTCTGTCTCTCTCTCCTTCTCTCTGTCTCTTCTCTTCATTACTGGGACATAAAAAAGAAATACACTTAAAAATAATCTTTCTGAACAATGATATGCTTTCACAGAACAGAAAGGCGATATAGAAAACATGAATGTCTTCCATGGGAGAAGTAGAGGCTTATGTAAGTCCATATTAAAAATTTATCATTTTTTAAATTATTAATCAAAATGGAATATATATGTATGTATGTGTGTGTATCTCTGTGTGTGTATATATGTATGTGTATATATATTTGTATATACACACACACACATATATATATATATATATATATATATATATATAGTGGGGGGAGAGAGAGACAAAGAGACAGAGAGCTATAGAGAGAAAAAGACGAGACACAAAGAAAAAGGAGAGAGAGAGTGATAGAGAGAGATCTAACATATGTAGAGGTAGAAGTAGATAAATTAGATGGCTAAGTAGATAGACAGATAGATAGATAGAAAGACAGATAAATAGATATCCCCTAGAGAATGATAAACTTTCATATTTTTTGCATATGTTTCTAAATATAATAGGTATTGTTTTGAAAGCTCATGGTTGGCAACTCAAAACCTCACTTGTCAAAGTAAGGTTGGTTGTTCCAACTTTAATGAGAAATTCCTGTTTTGAAAATGTTTTGCATATGTACACTTATGTCTGGTTTCCTTTCCATAGAATATTACATGAATCAGAAGTGAAACATCTTCATTAAAATATGTAATAGAAACTTTTTGGGAGGCCAGAGTAAATTTAAAATTTGAACTTGGATTCCAATGATTTTATATTATTAGAAATTTAAGACAAATGTTATTTTTAGAAAAATGGAACTTTTTTAAAATTGAATTTAGGTATAGAATCATATCTTATATATTTCCCAAAACCTTTGTAATACCAACTTTAAAATAACTTAAAAATTTGAAAATACCCATCATGCTTTTATGCATGAACATGAAGGGCAACTTAACAATACATACAGGTATTATGTCATCTGTATACAATTATATTTAATTTATTAAAATATTAACATTATTTAACATGAAATCACTAAATAGAGGGGGGAGGGAAACGGTCAACAAATATAATAAAACTAAAGGGATATTTATTTTAGATGCAAAATCTAGTATGTGAACATCCAAATGAACAGGATTTCTGAACCTGTTTTTTTAAACCCAACTCAAGAATTTTAGAATATTTTTCCAGTGCATCTAACAGTTCTCTTGCCAGCTCTACTCTTGCTTGAATTTTTTTCGGTTTTGTTTTTTCATATTTAATGCCTGTTCCGAATCCAAAGTTTGTATCTCTTCACTTTATCAAAGTCTTCCATAGCACAGACATTCCTTCAAGGTTTGGAAATCAGAGCTGGTCATGTTTTCATTGCAATCATAAACTTCATTAAATAACAGATTACACCAGGTACATCTGCTCCTATTTTATGCTAAGCTGCCTCATCCTGTGACGAACCTCTCCAGCTGAGACTGACCTGGACAACTTCCATAGTATGCAAAGTGTCTTGCAAGGCCAAACTGGGTTTGAGAATACTGAGGCTACCAGATGTCCTCAATTTTAGGGGCCAGTCCCTGATGACATCTCTTTGGTATTGGTTGCAGTTTGTCACTGGAACAGTCCCAGATTTTAGAGAATAGTCTAATGATTCTGTTCTCCTCACAGTAGGATCAACCCTGGGAGGATCAACACAGACAGTCCCTCTCAATTTAGCATAGGACTCTGGAGGTATTTTTAATTCTTGTCTCAGCTTTTTCTCTGCTAGATTGGGCAAGTCCATGCTTGGGAAACAGCAGGATAATTGTGTTATATGGTGAATTGAAGATAAATGACTACTGTATAACTAAGCATAAGCAAGGTAAGCAAAAGAAATGGGGTGAAGGTCTAGTACAGTGCAATGTTACACAATGCATCATAGCTGTCTAATAAGTGGAAGCAATAATGGCATATAGGCCAAAGTGTAATACAACAACACAAAATATACAGGTAGGATTTTAAGAAAAGCACTAAGTTAGGAAAAAGCTACACATGCTTGGGTACATAAAGGTGCTGTCGTATTGATAAAGTGCTATCTTAACAATAAATTTGTGAGGCATTTGAATATATTATCATCATTTTATAAAAGAGGAAATTAAAATTCAGGGAAGTTGTGACTTGCTCATACAATTAAAATTAGAACTGAGATAGGATCCAAGTCTAAATCTAAGAAGTCAGTTTACAATCAGCAAGGATTTGTTAGGTGCCTGTTTTGCATCAGGGACTGTGTGAAGTCCAGCATCTGGTCAAATATAGGGTTAAGATTTCAGTCTTAGGGAAAGGACTTACTGCTACTTTAGCAGCCCAAAAGAGCAACCAGCAAAGAAGTAGAGGTCCAAGGGCACAAGAAGAGAAAGACAGAAAAGAATCAGCAGGTTTTAAGTTACGTGCTCTTTAAAAAAAAAAAAAAATTTCATTCAACCCTCACAACCATCCTGGAAGAAAGGTACTATTATTATGTTTATTTGACAGTTGAGGCAACTGTGGCAAATAGAAATTAAGTGACTTGCCCAGGTTTACACAGAGTAAGCATTTGAGGCTGGATTTGAACTTAGGTCTTCTAGATTCCAGGTGCAGTGCTCTATCCACTACACGACCTCAGTCAGTGATGGACCAAAGAGGTCCAAATGAAATATCCCTCAGTCAACAATGAATTGTGTTACAGATTGTCCTGAAATAAAGGACATAAAAATAAACTCATAATCCAGAGGAATACCAGTGATCCTTAGGACAGATGTTCCCTATTCATGCAGCAGTTTCCAATAATTCTGCAAATTTTTGCCAACTAATCCCACCATATACACTGCACACCAGTGAGAGAGTGTCTCCCAATTTGTAGGCAAAATATTACGGTATTATTGTTTTTTTTAGCTTCTTACTAAATAAATTTTCATGGCTGGGAATTACTCATGGAAGGCACCCCACTAGAATGCTTTTATTAAAAATATAGTCCTAATACCTAAACCAGGGAAAGATAAAATACAGAAGGAAAACTATAGGCCAATATCATTAGTGAATATTTACTCATAAATTTTAAACAAAATCCTGTCAGACCGCAATGATTTTCCAAAAGCACATTTATTGTTGCCAAATGAGATTTATACTAGAGATGCCAAGAAGGCTCAACATTGGGAACACAATCAACATTATGCACAGACACACATACTATATGTATGTATGTATGTATATATGTATGTATGTATATGTGTTTACTCAAACTTCCCAAACCACATATTCCTATCAATAGATGTAGAAAAATCCTTTGATAATATTCAGCACTTTTATGCTAAAAACCCTATGTGGCATAGAGGGAACTTTTAAAACATCATGCACACACACAAAAAATACATATGTCTAAAACAAAAGCAAGCATCATATACTATGAGGATAAATTAGAATCTTTTCATACGAGAGTGAAGCAAGCATGCCTATGCTCTTCAATATTTTTTTATGTAGTTTTCAAAATACTACCAATAATAGTAGGATGAGAGAAACAAATTGAAAGCATAAAGATCGGTAAAGTGAAAATAAAAACGATTCTTTTTTGCTGATGATACCACAGCATATTAGGAACATTTTAGAGAATTGGCAAGATACTAAATGAGAAAATTTATAGCTTCAGCAAAGTTGTTGACTATAAAATAAACTCCCCAAAATCAACATCATTTCTATATGATAACAAAACCAGAGAAACAAAAAAATATAGGAAATGCAATTCCAAATAATTACAAAATACATAAAACATCTGGGCGTTGAACTACCAAAGCATGCAAAAAATTGTCTAAATTCAATTTCAAAGTGTTCCTTATAAAAATAAAGAATAACTTCAATAGCTAGAATAATATTCAGTACTAATGACTAGCTCTTGCCAATATAATAAAAATGTCAATATTACTAAACTACACTACACTTTTAATGCTACATCAATTAAATTACCAATAGGATATTTCATGCAATTTGATAAAATAATGACTAAATTGATTTGAGAAAATCTAAAACAATGATGTAATCTCATGCTAGTAAATCTACTAAATATAGCCATAACAAGATTAAAATGTAATTTGGAAATGCTTAACAAACAATACAAATAAAATACAACATAGATGATGTTAATTTGTGATTTTTTAATCCAAAATTGGCCCACAGGGAGCCATTTCTTTTTAGAGTTTGACACCACTGAACTAGAATATTAAGGAAAATGATGAAAACAGGTAGCACTTCCAGACTTCAAACTACATCATAAAGCAACAGTCATCAGAATCATCTGATTTGCATTAAAAAAAGCATAAAAAGATGCAGTAATGCAAAAAATTAGACAAAGCAGGATCATAAACCATGGGATTCAACTACCCAGCATTTGACTAAAAATGGAAAACAAATTATGTAGGAAATCTCTCTTTTTTTTTATTAAAAAAAAACCACTACCAATAAATTAGTCATAGGCCAAACCTTATACCATATTCCACAAGATGGATATATGACCTTAATATTAAATATCGTATTATATTTTTTTTAAAAGATAAAATATTGATCATATACCTCACACAGCTATGTGTTGTAGATGTATTCTTAACTAAACAAAGTATGGAGACAATTGCAAAAGATAAAATAAATTAATTGATTACATAAAACTGAACAACCTCTGCATAGGCAAAAGTAATGCACATGAACTTATGATAGAAAAGAAAGTGATCAAATGAGAGGTAAATTTGTTACAAATTTCTCTGATAAAATTTGGAATTCAAGATAAACAACCAATTAGGATATATTTGGTTTCCAAGTGATGAAAAAAAAGCCAATTATCAATGTTTAAGGGCATGTGAAATGATAGGCACACTAACATGTTGGTGGAGATGTGAAATGACAAGATTATTTTGGAAACCAATTTGGAATTGTGCAAGTAAAGTGACTAAAATGTCAACATCTTTTGAACAAGACATCCCATTACTGGAGTCTCCTACATACATAATAAGAAGAAAGTCCCTATATAAAACAAAATATAGCAGACATGGGGGATGCCTAACAAATTGTGGTACGTGAATATAATGGAATATTACTGTGCATAAGAAATTATGTATGTGATTGACATAGAAAAGTATTGAAAGATCTGAACTGAGGCAGAGTGGAGAAACAGAGCCAAGAAAACAATATAGAGAGTAACCACAACAGTGTAAATGGAAAGAACACACATACACATACATACACACTCAAAAATTGAATATAATAAATTATAAAGATGAAGCATGACCTGAATGAAAAGGTCTGAAGGAACACTTCCAAGGACACTTTTGGAGGTGGGAGGTTATGCATTGCACATGTTTTTGGACTTTTTCAATGTATTGATCAGTTGCACTGATATTTCTTGCTCTTTAAAATATGATTTGTTATATGGGATGGCTTTCTGGGCAGAGTAGAGGGAGGGATACTTACAATACTTATGAGGATATAAGGAAGAAGACATAAGAATTATTTTGAAATAACTTTTAAAATTAACTCAGAGTTAAATCAAAACCTTTTCATTTGTTCAAAAATATTCTTCAAATAATACTATGAATAAAACAACAGAAATGTCCTGTAATAATGGCATAACCAATTGAATTCTCATTTTGATCAAATATAATTTAAATTCAGAAAAGATTTAAAGTTAGCTTTTTATGGTTCAGTAGTCTCTTCAATACCAAATGAGTTTAATTAGTTCTTCAAAGGTATTATGACATTTAAAATAGAGAGCTCAAGCATGAAGGTAGAAAACCTGAGTTCAAGTCTTATTGGCTATGTGACCCTAGGCTTGTAACTTAATCTGTCAGTGCTTTCTAGACAACTCCATAAGACTATAAGTTGTAAAGAAAGTGCTTACCTGCTTTAGTGGAAGGAGTGTCTTTACCCTAGGAGTTCCTAATGCCAATAAAATAGCAAGTCCACTCATTATCCCCTGTTATAATTTCAAATGTTGGAAGGGAATGAGAAATTCTCCTTTAAGAACAGGAAAAGAAAATCAATATACTCAAAAACAAAAGACACTTGGATAAATATTCTCTCTCTCTCTCTCTCTCTCTCTCCCTCTCTCTCTCTCTCTCCCTCTCTCTTTCTCTTTGTCTCTGTCTCTGTCTCTCTCTCTGTTTCTCTCTCTCTCTTTTTCTCTCTCTCTCTGTCTCTCTGTCTCTCTCTCTGCCATTGCCTTAACATTAATGGTTTTCACAAGTTCCTTGATGTATGCCAATATCTTTAATTCTGAACCTTTATTCTTTTCTGACCTCTAGTCACTCAATTTCAACTGTCAATTGACCACTTCCAAATGATATTCTACAATCACTTCAAACTAAACACTTCTAAAACCTAACTTAGGACCTTCTTTAAGTCAACTTCTCTCCTCCACTTCCCTACTATTTTAGGGTACCATTATATTTCCAATAATCCTAGGATCTTAAAATCTAAATTTCCTTTGAACTTTTCACTGTATCTAAATCATTCTAGAAATTTTATACCTTTATATCAGGACTACTGTAATTGCTTCCTTACTGAACTCCTTGTCACTAGTCTTTCCCAATTATATCTATCCTGCATAATGCCACCAGATTAATTTTTATGAAATACTACTTTTATACCTCTTCCCTGCTCTGAAACTATCAGAGCTCACTAATAGCTTACAGAATAAAGTATGAACTTTTTAGCTTATCATAAAAGCCTCTCCAATATTTACTTTCCCCTATTCTGTCCAGTTTTATCTTCTATAATTGCCCTGAAAGAATTCTGTACTTCATGCAAGCAATTCTGCTTGTAGTCTCTCCAACAAATTTCATATTTTTCTTCTTTTTCCCCCATAACTATGTCATCCTAATCTGCAATGACCTCCTTCCTCTTTTTTTTAAACTTTTGTAGATCCTACTCATTATTCAAAATTTTGCCTAAGTCCTTCCTCCTTTGTGAATCATTTCCTTTACCTCACCATGCTAGATGGATGTCTCTTTCCTATGAAATTCAAGAGAATTCATTGTCAGTAAAATTCACAGAGCACTTATTGCTTTGACTACACATCATCACTGAATCTCAAACTTGCAAAGGATCTTAGAGACAGTGGAGTCTATTTCCTCCCTGATCAAAAATCCCCTCTCTAATAACATTAACAAATGGTCATCCAGTCTCTGCTTGAAGATTTCTAATGCAGGAGGACCGAGTTTTACAATAGCTTTAATCCTTGGGATGTTTTATTTAGATCAGGCTTAAATCCAATTCTCTGCAATCCATTAATCCTAATTCTATCCCTTTTGGGAACAAGGAGAACAGGTCTAACCCTTTCCCCATATGAATCTTCGAACATTTCAAGATTGCTATCATGTCCTCCCAAGTTTTTTCTTTTCTAGCTTAATGATCCACATCCCTTTCAACTTATTCTCAGATGAATGGCCTCTGTTCCTCTAACCTTTCTGCTTGTACTCTCCCATACATTCTGCAGTTTGTTTAGAGTCTTGTCAAAATGTTAAAAACTAAAAGTCTTACATCCCCACATGGGACATTAGTCTTCTTTAATGAAATCTAGAAGAGCTTTAACATTTTCAGCTTACATGTCAACCTGATGATTCATAATGAGATTGAAGGCCACTGAAATCACTAGAACTTTTTTCACAAGAACCATCATCTGTTACCTACTATGTACTATTTTTAACCCAAGCATAGAAATTTACATTTAACCAAATTAAACTTCATCATTTTCTAGTGAGGTTCATAATTATAAACTAGTAGAAAATGTTTCAAATATTACCTCTGTGATTTAGCACGTTAGCTAGCCCTCCCCAATTAGTCTTATTTACAGATTGGGAGAATGGGCCTTTTATGACTTCATTTCAAATCATTGATAAAAATGTTGAGCAATGTATGACCAATGTCAGATCCATGGAGACACTTTGACTCCAAATGTTTAATAACTACTATTTAGGTCTCATCAGTCAATCATTTCTGTACCCACCCAATTGTACCTGCATTGTTCCATATTATCCACAAGGACATTGAAATAGAAGTTTTCAAATTATAAATGAAATAAAAATTGTCTAATGTATGGATCATGTTTATCTATCTTTTATCTTTACTTAAACAGTGTCCTTTAGGAAAGGGTACTTTCATACTTCATATTCCCTACTCAGTTCAGTTCAATGATGGGATGGTAGGAGATCTTAATTCACTATCTTTTGTTTGTTTGTTTTCTTAATACAATAGCAAACGTCTTCTTTGCCCCCATCCTTATCCTTTCTATGAAAGATAAAAGAAGAAAAACCGTGGACTATCTAGCTACTACCTGATTCTGTATCTAATAATCTTTTG
>CM053592.1:117834713-117865942 GCA_028646515.1 Pseudochirops corinnae | reverse complement strand
ACACACACACACACACACACATAGGTATACACGTTATACATGTATGATGATTTAAGAAATATAAAGTGATTTTCTCACCAGAATCTTGGGATATAGGGGATTCAAATATTATTAACCTAATTTTACAAATGAGGAAACATTTAGAAAGTTGAAGTGACCTGCCAATGGGCACATTGATAATCATTGAAGGAACTGTAAGACCAGTTCTCTTTCCACTACACACAATGTCCAATCTTTTATAATTCATTTCCCTTAAAACAACCCTGTCAGAGATGATCACATTTGCACATACAGGGAAACAAATTCACAGAGGGTAAATAACTTGCTCAGGGTCATGTGACTAATGAGCAACAGAGTCAAGACTTGAATTTAGACCTTTTTCATATGGAACTGTTTAGTAATGAAAAGGGAAGGACAAAGACACTACTAAATTTACTCATGTCTGTTACTCTTCCTAATAGAGAATAATGATCAGGTTTCTTGAAACCCACTTAACATCTTGAATATCTTAATCACCTGGGTGAACTCTGAAGAACCCTTTGGAGAATTCATCGGTGATATACTTTTATATTTTTCATTTTAATTGTATGTTATTTTCTTAAAATCATTTTCATATACATTATCTCATTTCATTTTGAAAGCTTAGCTTCTCAAGATCAAAGATTTTCAACTTTAAAATGACAGCAGAAACCATCAAGCCCAACCTTTTCATTTTACTGATTGGTTGTTAAATGACTTGCCTAGTGCCCCACAAATAGGGTCTGGAAAATTATTTTAATCCACATCCTTTGGCTCTAGAGATAATGTTCTTTCCACTATACCAAACTGATTCTCCATAAGAGTCCTGTGAAGAGGGTAATAGAGGTAAAATGATATATGAGAATAGTTTGGAGGAAGTGGTTTTATCTTGAGAATTGAAGATTTGGGGAAATATGATTATTCCCTTCTCAAAGTCTATCAAAACAAAAGAGGATTTGCCTTGTTTTGCTTCATCTCATAAGACAGGACTAGCAGCAATGGGTGGAATTTCCAAAGAGGCAAATTTAGGCTTGATGTCCAGAAGTGAAAAGGGCTGGGAGATGGGTGAGACAGATTCTCCTTTTTTGGAGGTCCCTAAGGAAAGTTTGGATGACCACTTCTCAGTGAGGCTACAAAGCAGAATTGCTTACTATTTTTAGTCACAGACCTCTATGGCAGTCTGGTGGAGCCTATGAGACAAATTATAAAATATACCAATTAATTGAAATATAATGACAAAAAGGTTCTAAAATTTTCATTGACCTCAGGTTAAGTACTCCTGCTACTGAGCATATCTTTTCTCAGGTATGTTGATTTAGATGACCTTTAAGGTGTCTTACAAATCTGAGATACTCTGTGTATTTAACTGATTTTATAGATTACTAAATTGAGTCATAGAGACATGACATATACTCACAATCTTATAGAGAGTCACTAGTGAAAGTTGGAGCAGAATTTGGTTCAAATGGCTCTCAATCCAGTGCATTCTCCAGTATACTATTGAATTAGGAAAGATTATAGAAGGCATCAAAAATGCTGCACTAAAGAACTCATCCCTATGTAAATTTTATATTAAGGAGACAATAAAGAATTTCTCTAATACGAATGAGGAAGGCAAAGCAATGGAAGAAGTTTGAAGAACCATATAATGCACCAAGCGCTGGGATTCTTCATTAGGCTTTAGATACTTTGAACGTAAGAGAAACACTAAAATGAGTTTTCGAAGCCTATTCTCTATATTAATGTCCTACCATAATAGACGACTTTTCTTATATATCTCATCACTATGAAAAATACATTCCACCTTCCCAAACACCTCTGGGGGTAGTCATTTAAATTTTAAGCGTATTTATTTCAGTATTTCAAGCGAAGGTCCCAAGTTCAAAGTAGCACATCCAGCCTGCCTCTGAAACAGGTTCACAATTTAATCTCAAGAACCTCAAGATTCTTTGTTAGTACCAACTAATAAGTAAGAACTCCAAAATCTAAGGAATGAACTTGGATAGGACTATCAGTTCTATTAGCCCAGGCTGAGTTGGAAATTTCAATCCAATAATAGTGATACTTATAGTGATATTCATTGAACTTTGAGGGGCAAATTGGGTGTGGGGGTGGTATTCATTCTGAGAGTTACCAAGTTTTAAAAGAATTTGCAGCTCTTACAAAGAAAGACAAGATTTAAATGCAAAGTTCTGTTATTACTATTTCAGTGAGCTCTTTCTTATGCTCAGAGAAATCTTGTTCCTTCTCCCTCCCTCACTTCAATCTAGTCTACAATGGTGTCTCATGCTGTTAAGCTGACTGTTAGACTGTTTCCTTTTACCACTTGATGAGGGAAAGTAATGTTAATTTTAATTGGATTGCTGTATTTCATTACTTTGTTAATTCGGCACTTTACAATACATTTTTTTCCTGCCTGATGGATTCCAGAAATCAGTTTGAAAGTATACTTGATGGTGGAAATTCTTACATGTTCCACACTAAAATGTTATGTTCACTGTTCAGCTTGAGGAATTGAGTGAAATTTAAACACTTTAGGTGAGAGAAAAGAAATTCTAATTTTAAATTGATTTTATCCTGGAGTTCCAAAGTATGTGGAGTCAAAGTCTTCCCAGTGGGCAATAATCGGCAGCCTTCTGTTTCCCTTTATATGATCTCTTTTCCCTTTATGCCTTTGGCATTGTTCTTTAACCTCTTTCCACAGGGTTCATTGCCTCATGAATAGATGTCCTGGTCCTTCTCCCAGTGCAGTTGCCTCACTTAGGCCTACTGTCCTGGAAATGCCTGCATACTTTTCTGGTGCCTTTTCCCAACACATTATACCTTCATAAACTAATTGAACAATAGACAAATATTGAGCATGTAAAAAGTGGGAAGCATGATGCCATATATTGGTAGGAAAATAAAGTTGAATAGGACACAATGAATGGCATATCAGAAACTGTCAAAAAAAAAAAAAAAGACCAGAGTCAGAATCATGAATCTTTGGAGCTGGTGACCTTAATAGTCATCATGTCTAAACCCTTCATTTTAAAGATGGGGGACAAAGACAACCCTTGCCCAAAATAAAGTAAGCAGAAATATCTCCAAGTAGAGACAGGAAGGATTTATTTAATTATTTCTTCTTGCTAGAAGGGCAGTCTCGCTAGTAGAGGCAGTCTAGTAGGAGAGGCAAAATACAAAATGCAAAGCTTGGTTATATACTCAAAAGACCACCCCTTTGCCCCCCTACCTTGTTCTGTCCTGTTCCTCTTAAGTAGGAACTGAGGCATACAATCTTAACCACAAAAATCTGCTGGCACCGAAAGTAAAATGTCAGTAAGATCAAAAAGCAGAAGGTACATGTCTAGCATATATGAAAACAAACAAAATATATCATCAGTATCAACTTAGATACGAACGAGCACAGAAGATAAATGTTCTAACAATATAGATATGAAAGCAGATAATATTTTATGAATCATGGGGATTTTAGGACATGGTGACCTGCCTGGAGTTCTGCAACAGGATTTCCAATTTTATATTTGTACTGGTCAATGGAAACAAGTCTGGAAGATTCAGGCCTGTGATTAAATTTGCAGGGTCTGTGCTTTCCCCTCCTACACATTAGCTAAGCATAGCAAAAACTTCAACTTATGACCAGGGAACTAAGGCAAGGGTCCCAGGCTCCCAGCCCAGGTTACTAAGTCTTTGGTACTTTATTACAATTCTATTCAGATTTCTGGAATGTTACCTGAGAAGTTTTCACTTTTATTCCATTCACAGATGACAAAAGTGAGGCTCAGAGAGTAGAAGTTACTTGTTTCAGGTCACAAAGACAATTAGTGATAAACAGGAGATTAGCTGAATGATACTTAGTTGCCACCCCACCATGCTGATGGATGAAAAATTTAAAAAAAAAAATTTATTATAGCTAATCACTTTCATTCAATTAGCTTTGAGAAAGTTCTTGAGTTCTTCTCTTTCATTTGGGCTATACATAGATTTAGAAATATATCTTGCCGTAAATAGAGATATTCACATAGTCTAGACATTTTTCTCAAATACTCAATATATATGTCTATGTATATATGTGAATGCATATATATGCAAAAACTAGAAGAGGGGACTTTATTAAAATATAGCCTTGAATTGAGAGGCAGCATGGTTCAAGGAATAAATAGTAGGTCTACAAATCAGGAAGACACGGTTTTATTCCCCATTGTAGACACATACTAGCTGTGTGACTCTGGAGCAAGTCATTTAAACCCTTAAACAGTGGTTCTCAACCTGTGGGTCGCGACCCCTTTGGCGGTCCAATGGTGTCCCCTAAGACTCTCGGAAAACATATTTCTAATGGTCTTAGGAACTGAGACACCACTTCTCTATCTGTCTCTAGGCAGGTCTGCCCACACACAGATACGCCCACACACGAGTATTAAAGGGTCACAGCATTAGGAAGGTTGAGAACCACTGCTTTAGTACATCCGGCAATTGACTCTTAAGTTATGGAGCATTAACAGATCTACATTGTTCAGGAAGTTTCTATCATGTGAGTTCTTACTAAGCATTCAGAATTCACTATCTAGAGATGGTGCAATTATTTTAAAAGTAATAATTGTGTGTTTGTATGTATGCATATATGTGCATATTTATTTAAATACTATACACATGCTTACAAATTACTGTTGATTAAAGGAGTCTTTTTAATATTTCCCTATAATGAGTATTGAATATGCCATTGTCATTGTTTCTTTGCCTTCCACCCCTTTAGTGTGTATATATTTTGTTTTTATTTATCTGTGTACAAATTGTTTCCCCAATGGAATGCAAGCTTTTGGAGGGCAAAAATCATTTCATTTCCCTGAATGAATAAAAGTCCAAAATAAAAAAATCCTGAAAAGAAACACAAAACAAGTAAAAACAAACAACATCAACAACAAAAAAAACCTTGTGCTCACTGGGTTTGTCTTGTAAAAGAGATATTACTTTCCTTTCTATTAAATTATTTTAAATCCAAAGCATATGGAAAAGCAAACTGATGTCTTGATTAGAGACATTTTACTCATAGCTATTAAATGTAAATAGTAAAATGTTACTAAATATTTTATCAATAAAATTCCTATATTCCTGTTCATAAACACATATGTGATTTGTATGATGTTAGTGACAAGATCATTCTATCAAAACCCTGATGTTTTATTTCACTGATATAAGGAAATCCTATTAAGCAAACTCTCACCACCAATGGAAAGTTTATCGTGCCACTGGAAAATTAATTGACTTGCCTATGAAGACAATTTGTGGCAGGCATTACTAGGTCTTTCCTGATAAAGGATAGTTTCCTATTCTCTTCACCATAACAACACCATTATGAAAGGTCTTCAGGAAAGAACTCATGATTCAATTAAACTATGAGATAGAGCTATATACTTGATGCCATATTGATGTGTTAGATGGTCTTTCCCAATTTTATTTTTATTTTCCATTTGTGTGCTGGCATATTTCATGGACACATGACACCTTGGTGTACAAAAAATGTAAAACTCCTTTCTTGATGTCAAGCTGTGTGTCTGCATGCATGCATTTTTTTTTAACTCTGGTTTTTGGCAAAAGCACTTTAATCACTGACCTTCAGTTCCTATGATTGCTTTTGTTTCTGTCCACCTATGAGTTCATCAGTAAATTACCCATTTGTAGGCCTGATGGAACATGTGTGAGAGTGAAAGCTCTAAAGAAACAGGTACTGACCATCTAAGACCAAGAACCAGATCACTGTGTCCCCAAATTCCATCCCCAACCAATTATTTTTGGCAGATACATATTATTGTATACATGGTTTGTTTTTCATTCACTATGGATTAACAAAAGTCACCCATTTACTCACCTTTGTTACAATTAGGAAAGATTGAAAAGGCCCCAGACCTTAAATTGAGTGGACGTATTTTATGCTATTTTTTCCCCTCTTCCCTGTGGAATTTGAAATTGACCACAGTAGGCCGAGAACTAAGTAATCTGCGCATTTGTATATGAGAATCAAGTAGATAGGGCTTCACAATTGTGGAAATGAGGGGATTGCTAAAGTAAATTCAATGTCTCGTTCATTGCTTCCTTAGAGAACCGAGGTTGTGGTATTCATTTTATAGGGGCAGCTAGAAAGAATGCTGGACCTGGAGTCAGGAAGACTCATCCTCCTGAGTTTAAATGTGACCCTTTGCAAGACAATTAACACTGTCTCCATTTCCTTATCTTTAAAGTGAGCTGGTGAAGGAGATAGCAAATCATTTCTTTTATCTTTGCTAAGAAAAAGGCTCAAATGGGGTCACAAAAAGTCCGACATGACTGAAAATGACTGAATAACAACAAAAACTTTAGTTTATGCATACCCATCTAGTAAAGAAAAAAAAGAAGAGGTTCACGTTCTTATGAAAACACCCCCCCCCAAAAAAAATGGAATAGAAGGCCAATTAATTCACCATCACTATCTCCTTTTATTTTAAAATACTAGTTAGAGAGTATTGAACATATGCATGTTTCCTCTCATACAAATCTCTTAGGCTACTCTCCTCAGGACCATATGCAGGAATTTTGTACTAATGTGGTATTAGAAATAGTCATGGTGTACATATAAATTTAAATAACAGAAATGAAGAGATTATTTCCATTTGAGGTTAGGTGTTCCCAGATAAGGCAACATTCCCCAATGCTATAGTGTCCCTGGTTTACTGGATAATGATAATATTAAAGATTAGTTCAGGAATTAACAAGCCAAGCAATATAGGATAAGAGGGAAGTAAGATGTAAGTATCATTCTGGAGGGCACAGTAGTAGTGGTTAAGTCCAGGAATGGCTCTTTTAGGTGTTGACAATACACATAGAAAGCTCAACAAGAAGATTTTCAAGGTAGGGAGTAGATTTTGACTTTCCCAGCAATGTGATTATCACAGAATAATAATTTTTTTTGTTCTTCTTTCATCATACTTCTGTCCTAACACCTTGTGACTAAGTAAAGATGGGTCACTGCTACCTCATTTATTCAAAAGCTTGCACTACACTGAAAGTAGTTAACAACAAAAAAGATCCTTTTCAGAGTTAAAAAAAAAAAAACTAAGGAAGTAGACCTATAATGGGTATGGTGGTAATCCTATGTTGAACTAATGAGAGGATTATAAATTTAGAGTTATAAGGGACCTTAAGTGATCACTTAGTTGAATATCCTCATTTAGGAGATGAAAAAACTGAGCCATAAAGAGTTTAAGTGAATTGTTCAAAATATCACAGGTAGAAGTGTACAAGACCAGACTTGAACCCATATCATCTCAATCCAAATCCACTGCTCTTTCTACTATATATTCCACTTTCTACTTCTCCCAAAGAGTCATTCAGGATGGGCAGGCCAAGATGGCTTGTGACTTGTATCACTGGTGGGAATTCTTAGATCAGTGATATCATAGAAACCTTTAATTACAACCAAATGCTTCATAAATTCAGCCTTAAATTGGGATCACTTCTTATCATCCAGAAATGTAAATCCTTCTTCCATTAGACTGAAATCTAGTGAGTTCATAATGTATATTACACTATAATGTAATATAACTTTACACCAATTTGCAACAGGAAGTTGGAGGAAAAATCAATTGAAAGTGCATAGGGAATTTAGGTGTTCAGTAGGTGATTACTCAGCTTGGCAGATGGCCAAGGCACTGGTTTAACACTTCTACTTGCACCAACAATGTCACAAGATATTTAATAATGACAGGTGGTTGGGGCCTAGGTTTTCAATTTCACCTAGCAATGCTTGCACAGTAAATCCAAGCCTTGCATGGAAAATGCCAGTGATTGTATTTGACCTTTCTAATGCTTGATTGACAAATGAAAGTCACTATACTTGACAAAGATTTTACACTAAAGGAAAAAGGAAAGCTAAAAAAAAAATCTTCCTGTAGTTCTGCTCTTGCTGTACTTCTTGGGTTTCATTGAGACTATTGTTATTTCACTCTCAAAATGTGCCTGAAATTCGATATTGACCACAGAGAGCTAGTGGGAATGGGAAAGGGAGGGGAAAAAGCAGGACAGGGTAGAGTGGGGTCAGGTGGGGCAAGACTGTGGGACATTCTATAATTATCCTTAGAAATTCCCTTTTTAAAAAATTGTCCTCAAAATTGTCTTGACCACCCATTCAGTTTCATTAAAATTTCCACATATACGTGTATCTTCAACTGTAAATAAAGTAACAATAGACTAAAAATGGACTTTTGCATTCCTTAAATGTCAGTGTTTTTTTGTAAAGTATAACAAAAATCCTTCCTTAATGCCCTGAAACTAATTGTCTTCATGACATGGATTTTAAGCTCCTACATTAGATTGTAAACTCCTTGAGAGCAGGGCCTTTTTTTAATCCTCTTTTTATACCCCCTATGCTTAGCAGAGCTTAGCACATAGTAGGCACTTGGCAAATAGTGAATTGAATTGAATGACCTTAGTAGTGCCATGGGGAGCTACCTGCTATCAAATAGGAAAGGCTGTGAGTATGAGCCATTAATGGGCTATATTCCCTTGCTAATAAATAGCCTAGGGCAGCTCAGAGAAGCTAATTATCAGTTTCACCAGAAGGGATGAATTTTTACCCAGTGTAACTCCCAAAGATCACCTCCTTACTCGTAGAGGTTTTGTTATCTGCAATTGTAGAAAATATACCTATCACTCTACTGAGGAAAACAGGCATCTGTGAACTATTAACAAATCACTAAATGACAACCTGTTTATGTAGTGGAAATAGGCAAAAGTTCAAATTTTAAATTAACATTTTTCCTACTTTTTAATAAAATTACATTAGCTGATATGAAAACAGTACACTTAATTTTGCAAAGTGTTATACATGTGTGCTCTTGTTTGATCTCCCCAACCACATTAAGAGGTAGGTTTTGCAGATATTTATATCCTCACTTGACAGATGAGGATATTGAGTCTCAGAGATACTCAATGTTATTCATGCTCCCCTTAACTATTAAGTAATAGAGTTGGAATTTGAAGACAAGTCTTCATGAGTCCAAGTTCACTATAGTCTCTTTTAGATCAAACTGCTTTTCTAATAAATGTGTATCTTAACATAAATGCTTATGATTAAATATAATCAACTATTATTGACTTAAATAGCAAAATCTATGGAAAATGTATATTTATATATCCTTCACATATGTATGTATATAATATATTTAAGTGTGTAAATGTATATAGGTATCTTTATATGCATATAAGTGTTATGTGTGAATATGTGTATGTATAAGTATATTAAAGAAATAATTTTATTATAATTCTCTCAGTTTTCTTCATACCAGACCAGAGACTTCATGTGAGGAGGGTTAAGCTTCACATATAGTTCTACTACAATAAACATTTCATTTAGTATCATTAATGCATATTGTACTTAAAACAGTATTTTGGTGTTTTGATTTTTAAAACTCAGCAGAAGGCAATTGCTCTCTGAAGTGGAGAATTTCCTATGCCTGTTATTAATTTAATGAGTCACTTCTACTCTGAAGTATCATATATGTTTTACACAGTGAGAAATATGAGTATGGTCCCATGAAATAAAATATCACACATAGGGATTTTCATAACTAGTCAAGCCAAGTAATATGTGTAATAATTGGGTAGCTTTAAGTCTCTTTAGAAAGTAATAGGTAACATTAGCTTCAATTATAGATGTAGAGAACTCATTAAGCAAAAAGACCACAGAGTAGTAAGAGGCAGGGTTGGTCTTGGAAAAATAGTGACATCGGGGGAGTATGTTTCTGGTGCCTTTTCCAGTGTGTTTTTCTTGAGCTCTTATATGTTCATTGCCTCATTTGCCCCTCTAGTGGCCTGGAGATAACAATTATGCTACTCTACCTAAACACAGTGAATTTTGAAGAGAAAATGCTAATTACCCATTTAAGGTCCTTTTGGGACCATGGCATACTCTTGGCTTTGGCCCTTTCTGAATCTTATTTTCTGTGAAAACTTATCTCCAAGATGGAAGAAAAATTATGTACTTTAAGCACAAGCCTGTAAGAGACAAGTATATTAATTAAATAATTCTAATTCTATGTACACTTGCTTAGAGAAAGCGAAAATCCAAAGGAAAAGAAATTCACTCTATCTTTGTGTCTCTAAGAAATGTGAAAAAAAAAATTGTCCAAAGGCGCAAAATTAGTCAGTAAAAGAGCCTGAATATGAACCCAGGCCTTCTGAGACTGTATAAAGGTCTCTTTCTACTATGCCATGCAGACCCAGTGTGTTCTTCAGGTTTTACTAATTAACAGATTGCTGTAGGACAAAGAACACTAGACTGGAACTACAAGTCCTTTTATAATGCAACATAACTTTTTTTTTTCAACATAATTAATCTGATGATAGTGATGGATTTTTTTTACTTAAAAAATCCTCCATAAAACATGTGAACAAAACATAAAACATAACATAAAAAAAATGAAATAATGAAATGTAAAGCCTTAGAATGTGATAGGGGTTTAGAGAAAGAAGGGATTTTAGAGTTCAATGAGAGATCCCTGGATTTTTAATCTTTTTGTGTACATGCATGTTCAAGTAGAATGTTGACCCCTTAAGGGTAGGGGCTGTTTTGTTTTTGTATTTGTGAGTTGAACACTTAGTACAGTGCCTTGCATATAATGGGTATTAATAAATAATTAGTGGTGGAAAAAAAGAGAGAAGAGAGGAAAAGGAAGAGGAAGAGAAAGAGAAAGAGAGGGGAAGAGGAAAGGAGAGGAGAGGAGAGGATCTTTTATCCAGGACATTTTCTGAAGTAGAATTAATGAGGTCCAAAAAGAAAGACAAATTACATAACCAATATGGGGAACAAGTTTAGGCAATAAGTTTGATTAAGTGTAGTAAGAATAATATTGAACTTTTGTTGTGTCTCTATTAATTGAGTCAATCATAGAGGTCTTCCTGGTTTGATCATCACACTGATCATTTCAGGGAGGAGTCCATCTTAGACTGACTAGGTTTTTCTTCATATAAACGAATTAGGCTTTCAATAAGAATAATTTTAAAAAATTTCAGTGAGGGATACTACTTCAGAAAAGCAGATTTGAAGAGACAATATAAGAAAGTATATATTTCAGAGGAGATGTAAGACTTCAGACTAAAGTACTGTGCTGATATTATTACTCAATATGTAGTCTAAAGAGGGAAGGGGGGGGGGCAGTGTGCTTCATTAACTGTGACCCATACCCTGTTTTTACCTAGCAGAGACATTTATTGGAGTGTCTCTAACATGAGTGACTGACAATGACTTTATTTTATACCTACTACAGAGTAGTCACTAAACAAATATTTATAAAACTGAATTGAATCTCTAGTAACTGGGGATATCTGTGATTTCAAAATTTGTGATAGCACAATCAAATTAAGAAGCAGGTAATGAGAATTAAACATCAGTCATTTTACAAACTATTTCACAGGGGAAATAATATTCTCTTCGCTAAAGTAGCATTAGTAACACAAGATACCCTTAGCTCAATTTTTGCCCACTGCTGCAAATGACATTTATCAGCCAAAAAAAAAAAAAAAAAAGATAAGGAGGTCACTTCAGTAGGATGAGAGGAGGTAGATATTGTTAACTCAGCACAAATGATCCCTTTCCTTTGGCTAGGTACCTTGTTAATCTCTCTAGTAGTTCTCTTCTTGTGCCTCCTAAGAATCCGAATAGCCTGGAGGAATACTTGTTATCCACATCCCACTGATTTCTTAGGAGGATCTAGGCCACCAAAAGAGCAGCTTTCTGGCTCATCTCCAAATGAAAAATTCAGAAACAGGGAAGAGGTACTGTACAGAAGCAGTACATTTCTCATGTACTACTACTCCTATTTCTGAGGAAAGCCAACAATGCATCCTCATACAGAGAATGTAAAGTTATACATGAAGAACTCTTAAGACCTAGAATGCCTACTCTTGAAGAGGGACTCCCAGAGGAGCGGAGACTTTCTGAGAAAAGGATGTTGGAAATGTGCATTCTATTTCGTATCTTAGTAGTCAAAAAGAGGTTATGACCCTTCAGAAGTGTCTCACTTACAGGGAATAGATGCTAGAGAAAGTTCAAAGATGTTTACCTGTGACCCCTCTTTCTAAGTTCTCATCATATTTTTAACTCTTGAATAAAAATTCTGAACGTAAGGAACTAAATTTAATGGGAAGGATATATACTTAATAGTTTTGTTTTATTTTGATGTAGGCCTGAAACTTCATGAGTGGAAGGAATACTTGATAAGGAAATTCTCTCTGCCAATGTAGATTAGAAATGTATTTGCCCTTCCAAATGCAACATTTATTTTAAAATCCCTTTAAATTGTGCTCGTGCCCAGACAACTATGCCTTGCTTTCTTATTTATATGGTTCATTTCTGTCTCTAGCTAGATATAGGAAATGGTATATATCTGAGTAATAAAAAAATGGATATGGGGTAAGAAAACCTTAAAATTAAAAAAAAGACAGTCATGATACACATATATATACAAAAACAGAAATAGAAAGAGAGCCAGAGAAAGAGAGAGAAGGGAAGAGTAGAAGGTGTAGCTATAATAAGCTTGATTCCATGGGGGTGAGATCACCAAGTGTGCTGAATTTTTCAGGTTTCAGAAACTCAATTAAGCTATTTTATCCAGAAGTGACTGTGTTCACAGGAACTGATTCATAACAAATCATCTCATGAGAGACTAATTTTTAAATCCAAATAATTTATATTAGGACAGCACAGAATCACAGAATCTTGTTGGTTACAACTTCATTTAGTTAAATTTGTGCCTAAAAAGGAATTCCCGTTATATTCCTGATAAGTGGTCATCTGACCTCCAGTTGAATAACTTCAGCAATAGGGAACTCCTCATGTTCAAAGATAAAACACTGCCTTTCAGGACAGTTTTAATAGTTAAAAAGGTTATGTTTATATGAAACATATGGAAATATGCCTCTTTGTAATATTTTTCTCCTGTTTCATCCTTCTCCCCAAGAATAAAAAGACATAAATCCTCTTCACTGATCATATCTTAAAACAAAACAAAATAAAAACTATATCTCTACTAAGTCTACTTCTTTACAAGGTAAACATTCCCAGTATTTTCAACTTATCTACCTATAACATAGCTTCCATGTTATAGAAGCTATAACATTGCTTCTAGTCTAGTCAACATTAGTGTAACAATAATACAATATTCACAACACCTATGGTGGTTATGAATATGCTGGTACAGTTTTGAATTGCAAAATGTAACAGGCTCTCCACATGGAGGATAGAACCAAAGCCTTTATTCAAATACCAGAAAACCAAGTCCCAGAACCAGAAAGCCAAAATCATTAAAGTAACCATGAAGTTGGTACACATGGTTAATGCAGTGAAAACCCACTTTCCCAAGCCTTCACAACAGAACAGGTTCCCTCAAGCAGGGATCTTCCTCTCTCACTCATAGTAGCTCCTCAGACTGGTTTTTGGAAAGTCTCAGCAGAAGTTCCCAGAAGAAAAGTATCAGCAGAATTTCCAAGAAGAAAAAGTCTCAGCAGAAGCTCTGTTCTCAAAATCAAAATAACTTTCTTCATGGAAGTTCCAGTCCAGCTACAGCAGCCCAGCCTTCAGGTGCTCATCCCAAGAAAGTCTGACTTTCCCAGGTGTGTTTTTTCCTTACATACAGTATTGCTCCTCCCTATTCTGCCCCTTCCTGTTACATCAGCAACTTCCTCCCACAATGTTAACTACTTCTGTATAAATTCAATATTAAACGAGGTGTTAACTTGAAACAAGGTGCTAAGTACATGCTTATTTTAAAATACAAAGGGGCATGGAAGATCTTCAGATTTCATTAATATTACAATCAGGAGTTCTTAACCTGGGATCTGTGGGGTCCATGGATAGATTTCAGTATATAAATACATACACACACACAAACACACACACACACACACATATTTACTTTGACAAGCTTTTATTTCCTTCTCCTGCCAGTTTAGGAAGCATCATTACCTTGAACAGCACTAACAGGTAATAATGAATTTAAATGGGTTGTATTATTGATCTTTTTTTTCAAAAAAGAGAAAACAGCTGCATCTGACTGGTAAATTTCAGGAGGGTCATGAACTGTGATTGGACAATACATATGAGTGTGTATTTGTTTTCACTAACCTCTAACTGAAATTTAGTGTTTTCTACAATTGTTATTAAAAATAACATTATTGTGAGAAGAGCTTTGTAGGCTTCCCTAAACTGACAGAGTTCAATGATACACAAAAAAAGCTAACAAACCTTGATCTAGAACATTCTTATTTGGACTTATTCCAGTTTATAAAGCTTGTCTATAAGCTCATCCAGCTCAGTTATGTGTGAAGATATCCTGATGGACACAAGGGTTGAGCTGGGCCTTGAAGGATAGGCAGACATATTTTTCTAAGATAACCAATGCCAATTAGTTTGATAGCACACTCTTTCCTACTCAGGGAGTCTACTCAGGAAACTAAATAATAGATCAAAAGGTTCCTTGGTAAACACAGAATCAGATTAAAGAAAGTTAGATGTTCTTAAGGCATAATTCTATCTAGTTGTGGTAGCACTAAGAATTGTCCTCCATTCTAGGAATATTTTGATCAAGACTGATCTTGATCAAAGCAGGTCATTAGAATCTTCTTATGAACTTCCTTAGGTTGTGTTATGCAAACAATGGCAAATTCTTATTCTGACTTTTTTTCTACATTCTGTTTAATCCACCACCTATCTGGTTTGATATTGCATTTGGATATGTTTTAATATATAATTTTGTTGATGTTATCTTATTTTAGATTTGTATATCCCTGAGGAAGTTACAGGAAACACTTTTAAAAAAATCTTATTGACACCCTATGATTATGTCTAAGAATTATTCTGTTCAACAAACACTTATTAAGTATTTTCTGTGCATTATTTATACATCTGCATAATAACAAGGTTTTATCTTTATATCTTTTAGTTCAGTTTCAGAGGATGACTTTTTAAAAAGAATATCTACCTCCAACTCCCCATGTAAATTAAAAAAATATATATGTATATGTATAGCTGCCTCATGTGTACTGACTACATTTCCCACACTTTGAAGTTTTATTTTTCTACCTTATAAGTGAATATTTAAATAAAATCAAAATTTTAACTTTGGGGAGCATATAACAAGAGAAGGATTGTTTTTAAGTTCAGTTATAGAATTTATCAACAAAGAGAGATAGTAGGGAAGTAGAGAACAAAAGTTCCATTACATAAGTTTGCTTTACACAACAGCCATTAATCTCCCAGTGCACAATGTTGTTACATAAGTCTGATTTTTCCCACCCTCTGCATTCTTGCAATACTTCCATTTCTGATATGGATTGATTCTACTTCTTTTTTGCCATGATGCTGGCATTAGATTGAGCTAGATTCTCTTCACACATCAACTGGGTAGTCATTACACTATGAAAAGGGTTTACAGGGTTCTCTCACATATACTTTAAAAAGCTACTACAGCAAGACACTCATTAATCTAACCAATCTGATTATCAAGTGTGCCCTGTACCATAGGTCCTGAATTTTCTATAATCAAAGGAACGTATTTTTTCTGATGTGGACAAAGGTCACAGTACAAATGCCAATATGCCCAGTTAACATTATATTACTAGCCTGACAGAGACAGGGGATGGATATGATGGATACATCTATAGGTTCTGGTTCAAAAACCATGAATTCCATTTGTAATAAACTAGACTTTGATAGCTTTAAGTCACTCCTAACACTCTGGGACTTCTCGTAAATCTGGAGACAGAGCATGAATGGGTAATTATGTTCCCAATTGTGGCTGATCATTGCAATGTACAAGTTATATATGGTCCACAGTATGGATGGAGTCCTTGAAAGGTGCTCACAAAAATGTTGGGCTGTCTAAATGTTCTTCTTAGATGGATGTGCTAAACTGAAACCATGCAGGAGGAACTGGCTAGTTCTATGCTAGAAATCTAAAGTTTTGATTTGGTACTTTGTTTTTAGAAACTAGATAGTCATATACTGGTAATGGAAAATAGTAAAAGAAACAATAGCCAATACTTTCATCATTGGTATTAATAAATACAATTAATAATTTCAGCATCTTGAAACTTCTTAAATAGGAGGTACCAACATTACTTTTCCTTCCTTCCTTCCTTCCTTCCTTCCTTTCTTCCTTCCTTCCTTCCTTCCTTCCTTCCTTCCTTCCTTCCTTCCTTCCTTCTTTCCTTCCTTCCTTCTGTCCCTCCCTCCTTCTTTTCTTCTTTCTTTCCTTTCTTTCATTCCTTGTTTCTTTCCTTTCCCACCTCCCCTTTTCCCTTTCTTCCTTCCTTCCTTTCTTGCTGAATATTTCTTAATGCCAAAAAACGTAAATCACTTTACTAGAAGCTAGGGATATAAACAAGATAGCAACCCTGGAAGCAGTGAACTTTGGGTAGGAGGCAGGAACCTCCCATCCCTCTAAGATCTATATTATAAATGAAGTTACTCTAACTGTGTGGTAACACTCTCTTTGCAGCTATGCATCAACTATGAACTGCTATTAGTTGGCCATAGCTCTGGAATTTAATTTAGTTTCTAACATTGAAAAAAAAATGATTTGGAAAATGTATAATAACATTTCTTTCTAATGCGTAGAATAAAAGATAAACAAGTAAAACAACCACAGAGTATAGGATGCTAAGTGATAATTGACAGAGAAGGTACTTGATACTTAAAAAAGATTTTCCCCTAAGGGATCATCAGAGATTGATTTTCATATTACTTTACTTAGTTAAATAGAAAAGTTCAATTCAAAGGCTGTAGCCATTTTCACATTTTTGGTGACAAGTGTGAGAGCTACACCATAGGCTCCAATTCCAGGTACAGATTGGTTCATTCAGTCAGAACACATGGGTTCTTTAAAATGACTAAACTGCCCAAGCAAGATATTTCAAAGAAACACTATTTGAACTGGTCTGTTCACTCAGAGTGAGGGAAGGTTTCCAGCTGATAGATTTGATTGTTCTAGCTGATATGTTTGATTGCTCTCATGTAGGCAATTAAAAGACCATAAGGGGTATTACATAGCTTGTGACTTGCAATCAAAGCCTGCCTGTGGACATCCCCAACTCTGACAGGGTTTAATGGAGGAAACCAGAAAGAAGAATTTGTGAACTAATCCAAAGAAGAAAAAAAAGTAACTGATAAGTGGAACATGGAAAGATGCATCATGTAGTAGAATGAACAATGTCTCTGGAGTCAGTCTGAATCCCAGCTGTGGCACTTTGACATGGGATAAGTCATTTGATATCTCTGGGCCATAGTGTCACCCTTTTTAATATGAAGCAGTTGGACTAGACAACTTTAGCTCCCTTCCCCTTCTTAATTTAAATGTTGGACTCTAAGTAACATCACAAATGAGACCATCTCCAGATCCCTAGCTTTTGAAGATCAATTCTCTAAGTTGAAAGGATATTCCTGTGTTCTTCCCAGCTTCCTCCTCACTCTTCTTTTGTACTACCCTTTACCTTTCTGCCTCCCCCCCAAGGATCACTGCCCTGAGGGTGCTGCAGCTTACATGACCTAAGTGGAACTTTTCAATTGGTAAGACAAATGGGACATGAAAAATAACCACAAAAATAACAAAAACAACAAAAACCATACCCTTTCATTATACCTAATAAAAATGAATCAAGCAAAGGCCTTTTTTTAAGGATAGAAAGTTCCTCAAATATCAAGTTTGTCCCTTGACCAGTGCTCCTAACTGCTATTTGTGTGACTTCTAACCATGGTAGACTCATGTGGGGTGATACTGAAATCATCAGCAAAATGCCCCTCGTCCGCAAAGTACTGTCTTTGATTTATTATAATGCCATGAAGTCCACTCACTTCTAGAGAATTTCCCTTTGGGTGAAGGCCTTATAGCAGAAACTGTTTTATATAACACAAGTCTTGCCCTCTCAAAGTTTATAAAGTCATAGGGAGACTCACACATATTAATTAGAGAGCAATGCACAGGGGCATATAATTAAGAGCCAAAATGGGAGTGTGGAGTGCTCTCAAGTAAATTGTATAGGGAAGACAATAGGGAGAACAATTTATCAGGCAAGTCAGTGATCAAATCAGGCGTCTCTGGTCAAGGTTAAGTCTACATAAATAGAAAGGTGTATTTTAAGGAATAGAGTCTTCTCTTTGGACTCTAAAACTAGGAGAATGTTTAAAAATTATAATAGATCTATTGTGCCTTACACATTTTGGAATTTAGATTTCTTAGCCAGCTTTTCTCCTTATTCTCTTTGTATTTAGGTCAATAAATGTGTGCTTATTTTAATTCTCAAATGGATTCACAGTAGCCTTCATTTTCTCATTTTAGTTTGCAGTTTCTTTCTGCAGCTACTCCCTTGTCTCCTTTGCTTAGCATCATGTAACGATCCCTGCTATTCAGTCTCTACTGATGTTACTTCTACTGGAAGTAATACAGGAATGGCTTATTTCTCAATCTGGAAAACATGAGGAAGATTATGTGGGTGGGAATTAAATGTGTGAGGCAACAAAATTTGACTTTAGTTCATTTTCCTATTCTCAGAATTAGCTATATAGATCATCCTTAATTTGAAATGGTACTTAAGTTGAATCTTACTGTCTTAAAGCAGACAGAATTCTTAGGAAGTGAGAGGTACTCTACATTCTCATTTTTGTTACATCTGTTATGTGTTATGAACATTTTGATGACAGTTCAGTAAATTTCCTTTCTGAAATGCATGGTAATATAGCACGTATTTGTATTCTGACCTTTATTGCTTAAAATAAAAGCTCCAAAAAAGAATTGGTAGAATTTTGTGAAACTTTCCAGAATTGTTTTTTTGAACTAAAATATATTTTACACCATAATACGTTTTGAGATTTTATAAATACTCTTCTAAATTTTTTTTTCTAATTCCAATAGTCCCTAAATTGACTCCAGATTGACACACATAAATGAGTTGTCTGTAAAAGGCATAGATTTAGATCTTTCATTAGTCTTCACCCTAAGAATATCACATAAGATATTTTCGCAAAAAAATTATGTTTGAGAATCCAGCAACTAAAACTGCATCCTCAAATATCTATTTATATCAGCTGACCACATCACTCTTAGCTAGTTCAGTTACCATGAGATAGTAATTTTTCTGTTTACTCCTGACAAAGAAAAGAGAAATAACCTGGAAATATATTGATGCTTGTGTTCCATAATCATTTAAATAAACAGGTCAAAATTATCTAAACCCATTCAGATAGCTAAAGTCAAAATCTCTAAATACAAATTTGCAGTTTTTGTTTTATTTTGGTACAATCTCCATATAGCTTAAAGTTAATTTTGTGTTCACACTTTTAGTGCCTAGCATCTTCTCTGACATACAAATATTTGTTAAATCAGTGAATTAATTGTATAGATTTTCAGGAAAAGACTAAGAGAAAAAATAAAATGGATGATGCCTCTGAGGTTAGAAGACTCTATTTTAATTTTCTAAATTATATTATTATCCAAGTACTAGATCAATGATCTTTTGTGCAAGGAACTAGGTGTGCATTTTCAAGTGTCCGGTAAGGAATATATCTACACATCAAACTTTTATTGACACTATAAATGATATCTTTTGTAAAGAGGTCAACCAACATGAAAGTCTATCATTTAATTGAGGTATAACAATGTTAATAGCTTAGCAGCATTTGGGTTTATAACTACTTTTTTTCTACCCAGAGAACAGGACAGTATTTCTAGAGCTCAAGAGAGCTTTAGAAATTATTCTCAATTTTATTGATGATTTGGCTGAGTCACTAGCTTAAAGATGTTGTTGTTTTAAAATGCACATTATGACTGATGTATGGGATTTTCTTGTTCTTTTTTTCCCCCGAGTCATTCAATTGTGTTCAACTCTTTGTAACCCAACTCATGGACATACCAAGACTATGCTTGGGATTTCACAAGACCTAACAGCTTTTATTATAAGTCTTGGAACATTTTATTTTGAATATTTATTGGATTTTGAAATGTATTGAAATATGGAATATCTATATTTTGAAGAGCAAAAGGGCTGGGGTTGTGTCCAAGAATAATTTATCTAGCAATATAATCCTGAATGAAAGAAAAAAAAAAGACATTTGATGAACTGAAAACCTTTCAGCTATTTGTAACCAAAAGACCAGAACTCATTGGGAAATTTAATATAAAAGATTCAGAAGAAATATAAGGAAAACTTTAAAGACTAATTTTAAGGTGCTCATTAAAGTCAAACTGTTTATTATATATGAAAATGTTATCAGTATTCCTAAAACTGTCGTCATTACTGTGGTAGTTTGAAAGAAAAGTTGGGGCTAAGTAGTGTATGATGGGGTAATTCTAAAAAACAAAACTGGGTATGGAAAGTTAAAAAGGAGCAATTTCCTCATAAAATGGTGTGTGTAAGAGAGAACTAATACAGAGGAAGCAGTTGGGGGCATAAGTCTTGTAATATTGAAAACTTACTCTCCTCTGGGTAGAAGAGGAAACAATATATACATCTGTGGGGATTTTTGAAGAGATGTGTAGATTAAGATTAGAAGGTGGGGGAGAAGATAAGGTAATTGGGATTAGGTAAAGAGAGAGTCTGAGAGAAAAGGGAAATTCAGAAAAAAATTAATTATAAATTTGAATATGAGTGAGATGAACTCACCCAAAAACCAGGAAATGGGATAGCAGAATGGATTAAAAATCATTATCCAACAATATGTTGTTGACAAGAAACAAAGGTAAGAATGGGAAATATATACAGAGTAAAGTGGAGAATTTAGAGTAGAATTTATTATGCTCCAGCTGATGTAAAAAGAAAAAGCAGGGATAGCAATTATGATCTCAGACAAAATTGTGGCTAAAATAGATTTAATTAAAGGAGATAAACAGGGTAACCTCATTTTGATAAAAGGTACCATAGACAATGAAGAATATCCTTCACTATCTCTTGAAGCCTGTCCAAGTTCATGTTCATTGTTCCGTAAAACTATCTATCCATCCCATCCTCTGATGTTCACTTTTCTTTTTGCCTTCAATCTTTCCCAATGTCAGGGTCTTTTCAAACAAGTTCTATATTCTCATTATGTGGTCAAATTATTTAAGCTTCAGCTTCAGTATTTGACCTTCCAATGAATACCCTGAATTAAGTTCTTTGAGAAATGATAGATCTGATCTCCTTACTGTCCAAGGAACTCTCTTTTCCATCACCACAATTTGAAAGTGTTGATTCTGCAGTGCTCAACTTTCCTTATATTTCAACTTATAGCCATACATTGCTACTTGAAAAACAAAACTAAACAAAATATAGCTTTGATGATTTGGACCTTTGTCTGTAGTAGGGTAGGTTTCCTTCCATGGAACAAGTATCTTTTAAATCAATGGCTGTTTTCACCATCTGCAGTAATCTCTGAACCCGAGAATGTAAAATCAGACATTCCATTTCTTTTACCTCTACTTGCCAGGAAGTAATGGAACCAGTTGCCAACATCTTAAGGTTGTTTTTTATGTTAAGCTTCAAGCCAAATTTTACACTCTTCTCTTTCACCCTCATCAATATCAATTGGTTTCTAAATTCTTCCTCACTTTCTGCCATTAGAGTGGTATGATCTGCATATCTGAGATTGTTGATATTTCTCCCAGCAATCTTAATTTCAACTTTTGATTCATCCAACCTGGTATTTCACATGATGTACTCTCCATATAAGTTAAATAAAGTGACAGTGTATAGCCTTGTTGTACTCCTTTTCCAATCTTAAGTCAATCACTTGTTCCATGTTTGTTTTTAACTATTGCTTGTTGACCTAGAGACAAGTTCCTCAGGAGACAAGTACTCCCATCTCTTTGAAGACTTGGCACATTTTGTTGTGATCCACACAGTTAGTAGAAACAGATTTTTGTTTCATTGTTTTTTCCTGGAATCCCTTTGTTCTCTCTAAAATACAGCTAATTTTGGCAATTTGGTCTCTAGCTCTTCTTCTCCAAAAATCAGCCTGCTTGGGGGTGGCTAGGTGACGCAGTGAATAGAGCACTAGCCCTGGAGTCAGGAGGACCTGAGTTCAACTCCAACCTCAAACACTTAAAACTTACTAGCTGTGAGACCTTGGGCAAGTCACTTAACCCCAATTGCCCTCAGAAAGGAAAAAAAAATCAGCCTGCTTTTCTGGTAAGTTTTACTGAAGCCTAGTTTGCAGAATCTTAAGCATAACCTTACTGGTATGTCAAATGAGTACAATTTTTAGTAATTTGAACATCCTTTGGCCTTGCCCTTCTTTAAGACTGGGATGTAAACTGATCTTTTCCAATCCAGTGGCTATTGTTGAGTTTTCCAAATTTGCTGACATACTGAGTGCTACACTTTAAAACAGCATCATTTATTAGGATTTTAAATAGCTCAGATGGAATTCCATCACCTCCAATAGCCTTATTGTTAGAGATGCCCACTTGACTTCACTATAAGGCTCTAGATCAGTAACTGTACTATTGTGATTATCAGTGATGTTAAGATCTTTCTTGCGTAGTTCTTTTGTGTATTATTGTCACTTACTCTTACTCTTAATCTCTTCTGCTTCTGGTTAAGTACCCTACTGCTTTTGTCTTTTAGCATACCAATTTTTGCATGAAATGTTTCCTTGACATCTCTTGTTTTCTTAAAGAAGTCTCTTGTCTTTCCCATTCTATTGTTGTCTTCAAATTCACTGCATTGCTCATTTAAGAAAAAAATTCTTCTCTCTCCTTGCTGTTCTCTGAAAATGTGCATTCAGCTTGGCCACATCTTTCCCTCTCTTCTTTCCCTTTCCCTTTCCCTTTCCTTCTTCCTTCAGCTATTTGTAAAGCTTCATCAGAAAGCCATTTTGCCATTTTCCTCCTCTTTTACTTTAGAATGTGTAGCTGTTGCTGCTGCTGCTGCTATTGCAACCTATATAATACTATGAATCTCTATTCATAGTTCTTCAGAAACTCTATTCATTGCTTCTGCTTACATTCATCAGGGACATTATTTTGGTCATAACTATATGGTCTGATGGTTTTCTTTACTTGTTTCGATTTACACCTGAATTTTGGGAAAATAAGCTCATGATCTGAGCCATAGGCTTGTTGACTGATTGTATTAAGCTTCTCCACCTTTGGCTTCAAAGTATATAAACAATCTGATTTATATATTGACCATCTGGTGATGTCCATGTGTAGAGTTGCCTTTTTGTTGAAAAAGTGTTTGCTCTGACCAGTGAGTTATCTTGACAAAACTTTATTAGTTTCAGCTCTGCTTCATTTTGTATTCCAAGACCAGACTTGCTGTTATTCCAATTATCTCTTGATTTCCTACTTTAGCATTCCAATCCCCTAACAAGAATATGACATCTTTTCATGTATGTGTTATTTCTAGATGTTGTACGTCTTCATAGAACTGATTAACTTTGGTCTCTTCATCATCAGTGCTTAGATCATAGACTTGTATTACTGCAATGCTGAATGCTTTGCCTTGGGTTCAAAAAGATCATTCTGTCATTTTTGAGATTATACCCAAGTACTGCTTATCTCACTCTCTTATTGACTATGAGGGTTACTCCATTTCTTCTTAGGGTTTCTTCCCCACAGCAGTGTATATAATGATCACCTGAATTAAATTCACACATTCCTTTGGTTCATAGATATTACATTTCAGACTCCTATGCAATATTGATGTTTACAGCATCAGATTTCCTTTTATCACTAGACATATCCACAACTGAACTTTCTTTGAGCTTTGATTCAGTTGCTTTATTAATATAGTAGCTACTTGTTCTTGTCCTTTGCTCTTCCCCAATACTGTGTTAAATACCTTCAGACCCGGGAGGCTTATCTTCTGATGTCATTTCTTTTATCCTTTTAATACTATCCATGGAGTTTTCTTGGCAAAGATACTGAAGTGGTTTCCCATTTCCTTCTCCAGTGGATCACATTTTATCAGAATTCTCTACTACGACCTGTCCATCTTGGCTAGCCCTGCATGCCATATGTTGAACCATGCAAGCCAGGACATAGCAGTGATCCAAGAGTGCTTGGGATTCTCCGCAGAATACTTAATAGGAAGTTCCTATGTCTTTATTCCATTTCCTTCTATTTAGGAAAAGATCACTACAGATAGATATTTTGTATATAGCACATAAGGGCAACACATAAAAGGGTTATGGAATAGAAGAATAGTGACCACCTGTTTAGTCTAATTTAAGGGACACTGAAAGGTCCATCTGACTCAAAGTATCTTTCCTTGTAGCTAACCAGAGTCCCAAAACTTATCACTACAATTAGTCCATTAGTTAATGGATAATATGCAGACCACCAATGCTAAAAGGCATATTGTTTGTGAGGGAAGAAAAAGGAACATTAACACATTATCACTCAACCTATCACATTGAAAAGGTAAAACAAAACAAAACAAACAAAAATAGGGTGCTAATGGAATAATAAGCAGATAAGGGACTTCTGTAGGGTAGCAGTCTGGGCTAATGGAAAGATGGCTAGACTTGCAATTTGGGGATTGTGGGTCTACTTATCATTCTAGCTGCCTGACTTTGGACAAGTCTTCTCAGTTCCCTATTTGTAAGATTCTCTCCATTACCTTTAACTTCTAAACTTTATAAGTCTAAGATGAATATTAGGAGATGGGAAGGGGAAGGTATTAGCAGACTAGAACTGTGATTTTGTGGACAGAAAAATCCCAGGTAAGGAACTTCCCCATTACAAATGCAAATTAGTAGCTGGTCTTTAATTTAGTCTTAGAAAGTTGTTTGAGGGCACTAAGAGGTTAAGATACTTACTTTTCCAGAAATACACAGTATGTGTCAAAGGGAGAATTTGAAGGGAGGTATTAAAAGACTCTAAGGCTTCCTTGCTTTCCATTATGCCTTTCTAAAATTTTATATCAAAGCTTTCTCTATTTTGGTGGAATATAACACATTTTTTTTTTAATTTTGCTTTATTTGGCCAGTATTTACATGACAGTTTTATATATGTATATGTATGTGTATGTACATGTGTATGTGTATGTACATGTGCCTGTGTATGTGTGTATATGTATATATGTAGATTTATATACGTATGCATATACATTTATCAGTGTGTAACTTTGAAGTATTAACATATCTACACAAACTTCCCCCATGGCCCACAATTTATTATTGCAACTCACTAAGCAGTCATAGCAATAGAGAATGCATCTATGACTTCCTTAGTATCGAGAACTCCCAGGTGAGGAAAATCCCCCTGCCAATGCAGATCAACAGCTGCTTTGCAATTTGTAATCTTAGGGAATTGCCTAAAGCACTGTGACATTCAGTGATTTGCAGTCATGTAGTCATTCTGTGCCAGACAGTTGAATCCTGTGCTCCATAGTTTTTAGAATAGCTCTCTATTCACTAAGCCATGCTGTCTTTTATATTATATATACTTCTTATATGCCATATTTTCTCAGCAATTTTTCAAAATTATAAAATATATAATATAATTAAATACATAATTAAATATACTTATTAACAGTATACTGATATGGAAAATGCTAACCATATCCAGGGAAAGAATCATGGAGTCTGAATGCCTATTATTTTCACTTGATTTTTTTTCTTATGGTTTTTGTCTTTTGTTCTGATTCTTCTTTCACAACATGACTAATGTGGAAATATGTTTAACATGATTGTACATGTATAACTATATCAGATTGCTTGTTGTCTTGGGGAGAGGAAAAGAGAGGGAAGAAGGGAGAAAAAGTTTGAATGCATAATTTTACAAAAATGGCTGTTGAAAACTATCTTTAGGTGTAATTGGAAAAAAATACTATTAAGGAAAAAACTATACCAATTTCAGTTAAATAATTCTAGATAATTTATAAACAAATTCAAATCTCTCAGTGCCTCAGAATAAATATCAATTATAATTATAATGAAATATAAAAAATGTCAGGTTATTTTAGTTCACTGATTGGATTTTAAATCAAAGGCAACACATACAAACACACACACACACAAATTCACATTCAAACACACACACAAAGATATATATACACATATACATATATATGTGTAGATACATGTGTGTATATGCATATATGTACATATAAAGGTACAATATACTAATATGTACATATAAATACACTTAATTCATATCCTTAAATTAAATCTCTACCACAAAATGTCTGTTTGGTAATACATTTCCAGCATTTTTCTTACTGACAGCTGAATGCCAACATACCATTTCCTGAGAGAGAGGCCATCATTTTTAAAATTTGCAATGGAAGGTCACTCTTGCTATCTTTCTATTGTGTAATAATCAAGAAGGTGTATGTAGTCTCTGTTTGATTAATGAGTTTTAACAGTACAATAATTATGTTGTCTAACTTGAAACTTTATTCCATCACTCAGTCAGTTATTATGGCTCACATGCCTGAAATAGGATGTGGAGTTTTGGAAGGGTTAAGTGAAGGTAGATAATACTATTAGATTTCTTTCCTTAGTTTGATGGTAGTTCTGGTTAAGCATAACGAAAACCAGATATTAAGAGTTACTTGGTGACTTGAATTAGTTCTAATCCTTGATGGCAATCACAATGGAAGTTTGTTTTAAAAATTATGTGGAACAAAGACTACAAATTCTTTGAGGCCTTTATCAATAACTAGGAAGACATTCTAATGATTGAACTAAACACACTATTTGATATTATCCTCTTGTCTAAATTCAAATTATTGTGAAACTTTGGCAAAAAAATGATTTCTTGTTATTAGACAATCATATTTTATTAAAGTTGCTTGGTAGATCTGGTTTTTTAAAATTATGATTCCCCAAAAAAGCATGTTGGGACAAATGTTTCAAAATCTCTTAATAAATTAGCATAGAACAGTTATCTGTCTTTTTGAGATTAATATTTTTTGAATAGTAATGAGGATTGATCACAAAGGTCATACCTTTATACCACTGTCTGATTAATCTTTCTTGTTGTTTGTGTTTTGTTTTTGAAGGAGACCAATGACATCATGGGGTGATGTCTGGACTCATACCCGAATTGGTTTTAAGTGAGGCAGAGTTGCACAAAGTCATCAGCCTCACTCTCTTCCAGAGTTAAGTGCAGTGGCAAGAAAAAAGTTGAAAGGATTGACTGTAAGAACAAGCAAGGTGAGATTTTTATTGCCTTCTTTTTGGAGTTCAGTTTCCTAGGCTCAGGCTAAATTGTAAACATCTGAAGTATTAATTTCCTCTGAACCCTGATAATTCACAGCTGTGTTGAATCACTTAGGTTCTGTGCCTTCTGGCTTTGAGCCAATTGGAGGCACAAGTCTTTGTTATATATTCTGGGAGGTGGGCATTTTGCTTTGGGGTTAGTTTATGAGAAGGACCTGTTCATTAAGAGCCCCTCCCCCGACCCTCCCTACTACTCAGAGGCATATGCCTTCCTAATCCAGTGGTGTATGTAGGTGATTGTAATACTTTGTTCAGATAGTAGGAGCCCTGTCTGTTGAATCTCTGTGCTAATTTCTCTGCTTGTATTTTCTGCTTATTTGTAATTAAAGCAAGATTGTTGACCCCTTTAAAAGCTGTTTTTCCTTAAGCAAAGCAGATCAAAGAACCCGTGCTAGCAGTCCATTCTGGGTGTGCTAGGGTGCTTGCTGCTACACTGTCATATAGTGGGTGACCTTGGAGTTTTCAATGTTGGTCTTCACATGCCTGGTGTAGATACTCCCTTAAATCATCACTCAGTTTGAAAACTATCTGTTACCCTCAATCTGGAGAGACAGCTTACCAGGGGGCAAGACTGCTGTGCATGCTACAGCTTCTTATAGCCACAGATGAGAGAGTTTGGTGTCAGGTAGACACAAAATGTAAATGAGCAGCCCTGAAAATGGTTTGGTATACCCTCATAATAGGAGCGTTAAGCCTCCTTGAACACCCCACATATTCCTAATAGATCTGATATCCCTCCTTTTTTTTTTTTTTCCAAAATCCTGTTGCCTACTCACTGAAGTCCAAATTCTTTAGTTTAGAAGGCAATACCTCTGACACTACCTGTCCTTTAAGAACCACTTTAAATACTACCTCTTAATGAGAGCTTCCTTGCTCATTTTACCCCAGGAAGAAAATATCTTCTTTCTTTCAATTTTTACATGTACCAAATACCTCACATAGAATATTATTTTATTCTCTTCTACATTGTATCTATAATTTAATTACTACAAGGTGGAACAGTGGATAGAACACTGTATCTGGAGTCAGGATGACCTAAGTTCAAATTGAGTCTCAGATACTTAACTAGCTCTGTGACTCTGGTTAAGCTAATTCAACCAATATCTGTCTTAATTTATCCATCTGTAAGATGAAAATATAATGACACTACCTCCCATAGATGTTATGAGGATAAAATAGCATTTGTAAAGGACTTTGCAAAACTCGAAGATCTATATAATAATAATTATTCTTAAGTATTATTTTATATGCACTTGATTGTAAGCTTCATAAGGACAAGCAGCATGTCTCAATTATACTTGACTCTCTCCTAGTACCCAGCACAGGGTCTTGACATAGCAGGCATTTAGAAAATAGTTGGATCAGTTCTATAAACATTTATTCTATACCTACTATGTGGAAAGCACCAAGGGTAAGTGAATGAATAAATAAATATCCTGCTTTTGGGCCGAGGGAAGAGCGTCAAAGTCTCTGGACCATGATAAAGATTATAAAGAGTGGTAGTAATTATGTACTTTGAGAGTTTAACGTGACAATAACCCTTCCATCATGAAGCTTGCATTTTATTCAAATAAAAAAGATAAGGCATCCATGTGTTTGCCTGTATACTCAGATAGATGTGCACATCTGTTTGTGATGGGGGAAAGAGCTGTTTCTTTCTTTTGCTTCCATTGCTCTTAAATAAAACTGGGTAATTTTTACCATTGCAGAAAAAAAAATAGATCCAGAGACTCTGACATGAAATCCCTGACAGAGGCTCCAAAATGTCAGTTGGATCTTTATCTAAGCCTTGTTCCTGTGTGAGCTCCATGGGGGGATTGCCTTACCTGTGCATTGATTAGCCACCTGTGGGAGATTGCATTCTGTAGGAAAGATAAACAGCTGTTTGGGGACCTATTCTTTGTGAAAAAGAACAGATCTTTTGTTGTTGATATTTAGAAAATGTCCAGAATGATTATATTTTTCTTTTACATTTTGGCATTGAGCAAAACAGCAATGTGTTTTCCGGAGGCCCTTCACTTATTTTGGAAGATTTACTTAAAAGGGAATATAATCTTCATATTCCAGCAGATTTTCATTTAAATTTTAAGGATCAAGGAGATTTCATTTCTACCCTCTGGAAAAAAATGTTGCCATATAAAGACTTATTATTGCTATTATGCAAATATATATTTTATCATCATGAATTCTGCTACTTTGGGACCATTTTAAAGGCCTTTATTCTTGTCTGAGTTTTGTTGGGAGTAAACATAATCCACAGAAGCATGAATTCGATTTTAAATTCACCTGAGGGTTCATTCAAGGCAGAAAAAAATGTCAACTTGATATCTTTTAAGTATCAATATTCACTACTACTCAGAACATCAAAGAAAACAGAACCAATGTGATGGAATTGAAAATCTAGATATTCTATTATTGTTAGAGTCTATACAACAGTAGCATTTGTAAGTCAATCATATTTACATGGTCCTGAAATTTTCTTTGCTACGAGAAAGTGATGTTTGCATGAGTGACTATATCTTCATGGTTGAAAGAGTTTACTCAGCTACTGCTGCCTTTACTTCTGGCCCAGAAGTAATCAGAGATACCAGACAGGCACCACTGCAAACTGGTTTGTCTGCAAAAGGTACTGGACTAGAGAATGAATGATCATTTATAAGTGAATGGGGAAATAGAGTTACAAGGATGGAAAGGAAAGAAGGGAATGGAAAAGATTAATGGTATTGACTGTGGAATTATAGAAAAATCAGGAAAAAAAATAGTGTTCTATCACCCCATTCAAACAACATGAACAAATAGACTAAGAAAGTGATCTACTAGTTTGAGAAGGGAAAATATAAACAATAATGAAGAATAAGCCTTTTGCAAGCAATTCTTGGAAATGCATACATGTTTTATCCAATTATCACTTTGGAGAGGAAGGGAAAATCCTATGATTTCATCTGGGTGGAAAAGTCCTTTCACAAATGCAGATCAGAAACTCCTCTGAACCTTACAATTTTAGAGCTTAAAATATTGGAGGTCCTGAAAAGTTAAGTGACTTATTTGTAGTTACATAGCTAGTATATGTCAAAATTTGGACCTGCACCCTTACCTCCATCATGCCAAGTTTGGATTTATATCTGCTGGGCCATACTACTTCTAATCCATTACATTCTTAGAACACATTTTGAATTCCAGAAAGAATTACTCTAAAAACTAGCAACCTTCTGTGCTAAAAAAAGGGTCCATATTGTATCATTTGATTTGGTGTGTGTGTGTGTGTGTGTGTGTGTGTGTGTGTGTGTGTTCAGGAAATTAAAACTCATTTTGATTTTAGGACAATCAAAAATTTCAGGATGGAACAACTCCTGAAAAATAATGGAGTTGTTGTTAATACAAATGAAAATTATCTTTACATTATCCATTATTTAGGAAAATCTATGCCAACTGTTTACTTCTTTGCTTATATGTATAATCAGAAATTGATTGTATAGAATTTTGCAAATTATATATAGTAAATCAAATGCACATTTCTCAGGAATTTGGAAAAGATTGCTCCTATTGCTATTATTGTTGTTATCTAAATTTATCATAATTTCTCAGATTATATCCCCAAACTTGGACTTTATGTTGGAAGTTTGAGTGTTCTGGAAAAAAAATCCCACTGCCCATTCTTTCACTCCCTATACGGATACCTTCTTCTTCTTGAAATAAAAGGTAGGAAAATGCCTCCCAATATGAACATTCTCTGATAAAAGTCACTGAAAATAATTTTCTTCATATTTTAATGCTACTTTCTCTGAATTCCTGAACCCCTTGGTTTCTACCATTTTACAATCTGTTAAGTATTATAATTCTGTGTTTGCCATCTTTGCAGTAGGGACAATAAGCTTCTTGAGAACAAAGACTATTTTGTCATCTTTGCATTTCTCACAGTTTAGTGAAGCTAAAATAGCTTCACTTTATAGTTCACCCAACTTAAATTTGTTTCTTCTTCTTCTTC
>CM053592.1:117811363-117834213 GCA_028646515.1 Pseudochirops corinnae | reverse complement strand
GAGTTTCTATCTCTTTAGGCCCTATTCCAGAAGCATTTATTAATCATTTTATGGGAGCTGGCACTATGCTAGACTTAAGAGATACAGATAACATGAAAAAATACCTGTCCTTAAGTCAGTTATATTCTATTGAGGGAGGCAACTTGTACCCTTATTAAGTATGTACACACATATGCTTAAAGAGAAAATATACATGGTAAATACAGGACATGAGGAGGCAAGTGGAAAGGAGGATCAGGAAAAGGCTTCATGTGGGAGGTGAAAGTCTGAGCTTTGAAAGAAACTAGGGATTGCAAGAAACAGAAGTGAGGAAGGAGTACATTCCAGCTATGGGGGTTGGATGAGGGCAGGTTGCAGAAGCACAGAGATGGGAGATAGAGAAAGAGTAAGAAGGAGGTAAGTTTATCTCAACATATGAAGTGATTAAGTGCTAGACATAATTTAGAATTTCTAGCTAACAATAATAAGCTACAGAAATAGCAGAGATTATAGCTTGTACCACCAGAGCATCCATAGACATAACCACATATCCTGAATGAAGATGTAGGGAATGCTCCAAAGAGCAATAGAGATGATGACAGCCTATTGCTGAAGCCTGAAGTGTTGGGCATTGCTGAATGTATTTCGGTCATAATAAATGCTATGAATTGCTTACTTAGGACCAAATGTGCCTGGCAGAAGATTATAAACCTTGATGACAGATTTGAAAGACAAGATTTAAATATATGAGTAAGATAAGAGGCTTTTAAGGAATATAAGCTTTTAGTAGCAAAACTTTATAGGCCTTGATTAGTGATAGAAACTCCATGTTCTTTATGGCTGATACCAGCAATCTAAGGCAGTGTTCCCTAAAATAACAAGTAGTCGGAATAATTGACTTATGATTTCCATTTTGAATTCATGTAAATATTAATCATCATGCAGTATTTAATAAAACATTTTATGTCATCAAATTCATTTTTGCTAGAAGTTGTCTGGGAAGACAGTATTTTACTAACTTTTTGAAATCCCAAGTACAGAGTTAGTCAAAAAGGAGGGAAGCAAAAGATCATGGGACCTAGGAATAGAGAGTTTCCTGGAGGCACAGGAATAGTCTCATCTACTGCCCTAAGTTTAGGAATCTAAGATAGATGGCCCTTTATATTTGTATATTTTAACCTCTAAGAAAAGAGTTTCCACATAGCCATGAGTAGCCTCTTCCAATATTAAAAATGTAAACAAAGAAGTTAAAAAGGAAACAAAGACACATTATCATTTTATGAAAATGAAAATTGATGTTTGTAATTGTATAGATTATGCTTCAATCGAAAATCTTCATGTTGGAAATTGCTCAAAATATTCTATGGCTTCTAGAGACTTTTTTGGGAAAACTTTCCATAAATATAACTGTTCTTCTATGATGAAATAAGCATAAGATGCATGTAGGGTAACAGCATTTATTAAGCATTTTCAAGTTAGGGGAATTTCATGGAAAGTATGTGAATCCTCTGTCTTTAAGTACCTTACTGAATTTGGCTTTTTTAATAATAGAATCACAGCATTACAGAATTCAAAGCTGGAGGGTCCTGATAACAATGGGTATAGTGATAGTTAACTTGTAAATAGCAATTTAATTCAATTCAAGAAGCATTTATTATATATCTGTCATGTGTCACATACCTTGCTATGCATTGAAGATATAAAGAAAAGAAAAAAAGTCACTTCTTATAAGAATTTTACATTTTACCGATACTTTACAAAATGATTTTTTTTCATGCCCCATTTTGTCCAACATTCACATTTTAATATGGCAAATTTTCTTCCATTTTCCTTGAGACAATAATGTCCTACCCCAAGGTCACATTGCACCTTGACAATGGTCCTTTATAACAGTCTATAATACATACAAGAGTATAAAACAGACCAAGGTGACAGTATCTCACCTCTTTCCTTTTCTCCTCCCTCACCCATCTCCCAATTACAAGTACATATACATATACATACACACAGATACAAGTGTAGTATACATATACACATATAGGTATGAACATATGTATGTATTCACTTATGTATGTATGTGTGTGGTAATGTACTTGTAAGTATAGTGGCTGAGTGGAATAATGGATAGAGAATTGGACTGAGACTCAGTAAGACCAGGATTTTAATCCTACTTGAGCTATGTAATTTAAGCAAATCACTTATCGTTGGGCTTCAGTTTCCTTGTCTGTAAAAGGAACGGGTTGCTATCACTGACCTCCAATGTGTCTTCAGGTTCTAAAACTGTAATCTTTCCCCATCAAAAAAAAAAAAAAAGAATGAAAATCCTGATTATCCAAAAATTTCTCAGGCTTTTTATCTTTTTGTGCTTAAGAAGCAGATTCATTTATGTTATAAAGGCAGGGATCATACTGAAATTTCCTAGAATCAAAATGACAAAACTATTTTGTACAAATTTCTTTTTACATACATATGAGGTAAAAATTATGAAAGTTTCAAAGTCAAGATAAAATTGACATTTTAGAACTCAACATTCTTCTTTTGATATGTATCACCCCTATCTGGATATTAGGGAATTATTCTCCACCTGGGAGTGGAAAAAGCACAGAAAAGAAAGATGTGAGTTTTTCAGGAAGTAAACTAATGATAAAGTAAAAGGCAAAAGTAAACTAGGTCAACAGCAAGAACAATGGAATTGTGTCTGGAACCATAGCTTCAGCCTCACCTTGCCATAGTCTCAAAGGCCTCATTATCTTCTTTTCAGGTTAACAAAGAGCAGTCAGTGGAATTCATAAATAGAACCCCAATCCACATCATTACAAATGCACTGTCAAAGAATGTTTGCAAATCCACTGTTTAGTTGGGAGACAGAGACAAACCATCCCATGTTTGCTGTTTCCTTTATCAATTCTGTTTATCATCACCTTCCTTTTGTTTCTGCTATAGCAACACATCAAAAGGACCTCTCACTGAAACGCTTTGGCAATTACACAATCCAGGTGCCGGAATCTAGCTTCTCTTTTCTTTATTATGTCTACAATGTTTTAATTCTTGAATGGTTTCTTGTCATAGACTGCCTTTGATCTATCAAGTGCAAATACTCACCGATGGCTATGATCCACCAACTGATCATGGAATTTAGGAATTTTTTCCAGTCCAGTTGTTCATGACCTTTGTCATAACTCAGGTAAATACTTTGAGTAACGTTTTTAGTGAGGTACTGAAAAATAATGTGAAATTTATTTTAGATATATATTGAGAATTTAGACTAATGGTTCACATCTACCGGGCAAAATAAAATGTGTGATTTTTGTAAAATGACATTCTGACATATTCACATTGCTATAATACAGAAACTCACCCATTTATGTCACTAGGAATTGGCTCCAAACTCTGAGATTTTATGATAGAAAGAAAGAAAAAGTGACCTTCCACATTTCATCAGTATGGAAGTAGTTGTACTCTTTCTGTGGGAAAAGTTACTGAATAATTTGACAATAGGGGGGAAAGTAGTGATTCCAGTGTATTATTCACTGCATGAAATTCATTTGGTGTTAGGGTATAGCAAAGATAATAATACAGTTTGTGTAGAATAAAGCTGCTGAAGGTTAGGTTGTGTCTATAAGGCACATAAGGAGATGTGGCATTTATTAATTTCATTGGATCAATGTAGATAGTTTAACTGCATAATTCAGGCCAAAGATTCAGCTTTGGGGCCTGATTAAATGAACCAGATAATTGTCAGAGTTTCACTCTGTTTTAAGGAGAGACAGGCCTAAGGAAAATATTCACCACATCTTTCTGCCTCTTTCTATTAATTCAGTGTCAATGTTTCAGGAAAGTTAAAATCAAGTTGTGGTTTCTGGTTCCTCCTCATTTTTATTTTTGTCAACCTACTTATTTTTTCCAAATATTTAAGTACTCGTAATGTCCTTATGTGTATAAAATTTGTATAATTGGTATTTTTTAACTAAAAGCTATATTCTTTCAAAACCTAAATTGGAATACTAAATTTATTAGGACAAAATGATAATTCTAATTCTTAAGGCTCATAATCAGACACTAGGCTATTGGTTGTAAATGAATAAGTCCACCTGAAAAATGCCAGACAAGGTAAGCATAAGTGCACAAAACCCAGAAGACTTAAAGACATTAAAAAGTAAAGCTGGGGGGCAGGTAGGTGATGCAGTGAATAGAATATCATCATTGGAGTCAGGAGGACCTGGAGTTCAAATCTCTCAGACACTTAACACTTACTAGCCATGTGATCTTGGGCAAGTCACTTAACCCCAATTGTCCTGCCTTCCCCACTCCAAAAAGCGAAAAAAAAAAAAAGTAAAAAGTAAAATTCATTTGGGGGAAATTTTTTTGGTGTGTGTGTTTTGTGTTACTTTTCGTGTATAACATACCATTTTTCTTATCTCCTCAATGGGTGGGGAAGTGAATGGGGGGAGAGAAATAATTTGAAACTAAGAAATTTTAAAAATAAATGCTATTTAAAAAAATGTATTTGGGAAATGTTTAGCAAAATAAATGAAAAATATAAAAATTTGAAGAATTTCTAAATTAAGGAAGTTTCAGCTCAGAAACAATTAATGAAACAAAATATTTAAATGATTTCATTGTTATTAATTTTTTTCTTCAGATTCAATATTTTTGTTTCCCAAAATTCAAATGAACCTTCCCTCAGTATCTGAGCAGGCCTCATGCTAATTTGAAGATATTATGTGTAGAAATACCTTTTTCTTCTTATTTTAGTACTGCTCAGGTCTCTCACTCTGAGAAACGTTCCTAACTAATAATAATAACTTGTATTTAAAAAGTGCTTTTGTACTTGGCAAATATCTCATTTTATTCTCTCAACAACCCTGAGAGACATTGTTATTTCCATTTTACAAATAAGGAAACAGAGGCAGACAGTAGTTAAGTGACTTGTCCATGTTCACACAACTCTGAAGCTGCATTTGAACTCAAGTCTAACCATTAATTAGTTAGAAGATAAGTGATTTGGGAGAAGAGGAGCATCCCCAAATTACCTGACTAAATAGGCCTTTAAAGTAAAACTAATTTTATCCTTTTGTAATGACTTGGGAAAAAAAAAGTTAAAGGGAACTATCTGTGATATCTACTTAGGATGATCTCTGTTCTCCTGAAAGGAAAAGTTAGTAGGTAGGCATGGCTATGGCTAGAGAGATCTATTTCTAGATATCAATGGAATGGTTCTTTGAAATCTCAGCATGCTCTCATGAAACCACAGCTTAGCCTTATCATATCATAGGAAGAATATTGGCATTTTAAAAATGGTCTTTTGTAGGAGTGAAGAGTTTGGGATTGTTGAAGAGCACCATTCAGTTTCCTAAAGGCAGTCAAGAATCCACATGTCTTCCTTCTATATAAGAATCTAGAGGGGACTAATAGGTCAGTGAAATCAAAACTGCTTTTGAACACAATGTCGCTAAAAACTAATAAATCAGCCTCTACTTGGAGTACACCAGCAATGGTTCCTTTCACATTCAGAAATTATTATCATTTCAGAAGTTTGTTCCCTCATCAAAGTGAAATTTAACTCAATGCAATTTTTACCCACTGTTCCTCCTACAGTCATCTTCTGGGACCAAATGGAAAAAAAGTCTTTCTTCCACAGAACAGCTATTCAAGTATTTCAAGACAGCTAGTGAAATCTCCTTAATATCCTTCTCTAAGTTTTATGTTCTTCTGACTAAGTACAACTCCCTTAAATAATCTTTGAGTTGCATGGGTGTGGCCCCTCACCCACCATAGTAGCCTATTCTATGCATCCTTTCCCCAGAAAGCTCTTGAAAAAGCAACAGATTTTGCTTTGTCAAATCCGCACTCTATGATGCAATGTTTATATTCCAATCAATATGGCTCCTGGAAAAACAATAGAAAAATCTTCTGTTTTCTGTAATCAGAGTTTCTTAAAACCTTCTGTGCCTTCTGTCTCTAATTTTTCTTGCACCACCTTCCTCATCATCCTCTCTCTCTCTGTCTCTCTCTTTCTCTCTCTGTTCTTCCAGTAGCTTATGTATCCTAATGACTCAGAGTAATATCTTCTCATAAGCAGGTGTCTATCTCTAATTTATGATATGAGGCTTAACAAAACCTTATTTTAATTTTTTCTGCCTCATTAAATTGAATTTCATTTCTCTCATCTATTTCACTGTTAAACTTCTTTTGGAAAAAAAATCTATACTCAGTTCCTCTAGTCCATGACTGCCCACTTTCTCTTTAACCCTTGGAAATCTGTTATATGACTCTATCAATTCACTGAAATCATTCTCTCAGAAGACACCAAAGACATTATATTTTACTGACCTCAAGTCTTTTTTCAATTGTTGCTCTCATGGATTTTTTTTTTCTTTTGTGTCTGAGAGACATAACATTTTCCAGGCTGTCCTCCTACCTCCCTTACTATTTTTCTTAGCTCTTTATTCTATTCTGTGTCCTTAAGGTATTCTCTTTCCCTCCCAAAAGTTTGTGATTAGTCCTTTTCTTATTGTCTTTCCCTTGAAAATCTTGTTTAATGTAATGTTTTCTATTTCCACTTTTCTGTAGAATCTCCATCTCCATTATTTACCTAACTTCTGAACTCTAGTCCCACTCTTTCAACTACTTATAATCTATTTCTACAGAGAATCCCATTAAGCTTTTCATTTTCTACCAAATTTTAAAGTGTGAATAGGACAGGAACATAGTAATCAATTATAGAATTTTAGCACTGGAAGGGATCTCTGAAACCACTCAGTCCTAATTCTGACACATACTGGCTTTGTGACCTTGAGCTAGTTACTTAACTTCTCAGTGCTTAAGGCAATTCTCTAAGATTATAAATTGCAGAAAAGTAACAACCTGCATTGGTAGAGGGAATTTCCACCCATGAGACTTCTCTTTATTAGTGAAATCCTAGGTCCAATTCTGACAGCCCCATTTTTGAATTTGACCCAATGTTCCGACCTATCAAGATCTTTCTGGCTCTTAACTCTGTCCTCCATTGTATCAGCAATTTGTCATAATTTTGTGAATGACAAATTTGTTAAGCTACAAACATAGACATGCATGCACATATGCACACACACACACACACACACACACACACACACACACACACACACACACCAAAATAGGGCCAAGAACAAGTCCCTGAAACACTTTCTTATAGAACAGTTTTCAGTGGCCCTGCCTTCCTAGCACATAACAGTACCTTTTTTTTTTTTTCTTTTGGTCATGTTTTTTTTGATGATGTCTTTCACCATACTTCTCCTTAGTATGTGATGTTTTCTACACTAATTGTGCTAACCATGTGCCTCTCCACTGTCCCTTGGGTAATCCTCCACTTAATTGTCTAGCTGTTGAATGAGCAGTCATTTACCCACCTTCTTTGCCTATTTTATTCTTGATGACTCTCTACTTTTCTTTGATTCAATTAATAAAAATCTATGAGGCAGAGTAGTACAGACTTTAAGTAGCCCCTAAAAGAAATGTGATAGCTAAATACCTACTGTAAACTAAAACAGCTGTATTATGTGCCTATCACTGCTCATTGGGCATCTTTGTTTTCCTATAATACAAGCAATTGCACACCATTAATAAAATGACACGTAAGAAGGAAAGCATTTGGGAAAACTTATATATCATTCAGTCATTCTGTCATATGAACAAAGGTTAAGCATGACAGGAAATATTATTACAGTCTTGAGATTCAAGGGATTGTAAAAAAAAAAATTCAACCAGAAAATGCAAATCTGTCACCTCTTTAAGTTAACCTTTCTAAATTTACTCCCACATCTATGTAGTATGAGATATAACAAATGAAATTGCCAGGAAGTGCATTTTTCTTTGCAATTATGCTTAAATCCATTTGATGCCAACTAAAATGTGTTCAGTTAAGGGTCCTCCTATTTTTATAATATAAATACATTAATAACACATGCTTTGGTAGAGTACAATTCACAACTTTTCTAGCTGATTTCTACTACACATTTTCACATACTGATAAAATATTTGCATAATAGACATTTTGACAATGAACATATTTCTTGGGAGTGGGGTGAGGACCATAAACTGGGAGTAAAAAAAAAAAATCAGTTCTAGTCATCAATCTCTCATTGATTACCTGCAAAAAATCCCTTAACCTCTGTAAGCCCTCAGTTTCTTCATAAAAAAGGGGAGAACTAAATTATATAACAATACCTATGTTTTCTAGTTTTAAAAAAGAAATTTTTTTTCTTTAAAAATGATTATGGCAAAGTTTAGTTTTCTTAAAACTTTGCAGGAAATTATTAGTATAATTTCTAATTTTTTTCCAAAATCAACAATCTTTTTTACTAACTATGTAGAATTTAAGGGGAGGTTACATATGGATGTAATCAATATACGTTTATTTATGTGCTTGGGGAGATCCAAGGTAGCAAAGAACAAAACCTGAATCATGCCTAAACCCAGGAGAGCTAGCAATGCTGTCTCCTGCGAGATTCAGTACAAGTTACATGTACAAAAAGGATAAACATAGGAAAAGGTGATTTGGCAGGTGCCAAGTAGAAGAATGTCTACTATCAAGCTTCCTAAAGGGCACCTGGGCCACATCCACTATAATATCCCCAGACAATGAGTATAAGAAACAAATTCCTACTTTCAAGGAACTCACAACCTAATTAGTTTGACAAATATTCAAACAAACTGAACACTGTTAACACAAAGTAACATGTAATTAAGTGCCTAACAGATGATATAAGAAGTAAATGCTATTGAAATGAATGATGTACAATATCTGATTGTATCATCGGAAACTCATCAGGTACTTTTTTTGCTTCTTGATCAAATCTCAATGCTACTTTAATACCTAGAATGTACCCAAACTTCACACCAACATTTGATAAACAACAGACACTTTGCATAGTGCTATGCACATAATATGGCATTAAATATCCATTGAATGGATTGACTGAATGTGAAAATTCTAATTGTATAGTGTTCTTGTAATGGAATTTGACTTATATAAGATACCAAGGGAAAAAATTATTGTATGTCTACCCTAATTTTAAAAGTTAGTGGAATACGCTATGATAACAATTAGCTATAAACATATTAGGTAGGTGGATAAACATATGGATGGCTATACAATGAGGTTAATAGAGATAAATCAATGTATTTCACTTCGATAAGTATTCATTAAACATTGTGTGCAAGTCAGAATTCTTCAAGAAGTTTATAATCTATTAGGTGATATAAAATGTGGGCAAATATATACATACATACACACACACACACACACACATATATATAAAATGCAAATTAGAACATCATAAGTGCCTAAAAAAATAAAATATTCTATAAGAATTTTTTAGGAAATATAAGAAAAAAGAAAGCTACTATACATTGGAAAGATCAAGGAAATATTCATAGAGGACGTGAGACTTGAGATTGAGTTAAAAAGATGGGTAGAATTTCAAAAGGTGGAGATATCTGTGAAAGTGAATTACAGTTTAATCTAGAAGAGTGGACATCAAAAACAACAGTGACACACTGGTAGACAGATGGACAGCTGAAAAAAATAAGAGTTAAAAAGCCTTTGAAGTTGTGCCTTTAGAACATGGGGTTAGAACATGGGGAGTAAGCTTAGTCAACAAAATATTCATTGTCAACAATTAAAACATAGGGGTTAAACTTAGTCAAGAATTGATCAATTATTATTTTATTCTAGATTCAAAGTTTTCATTGTTCCCTGTTATTTGCTTTTTGGAGGGGGGAAAGCAGGGCAATTGGGGTTAAGTGACTTGCCCAAGATCACACGACTAGTAAGTGTGTCAAGTTTCTGAGGCCAAATTTGAACTCAAGTCCTTCTGACTCCAGGACCCATACTCTATTCACTGTACGACCTAGCTGCCCCCCTTGTTCCTTTTTTCCTCCAAATATGTACTTAATGGATTTCATTTATTTTTACAACTTATTGAATAGACTGATTGTTTAGCAAGGTGTTTTAAAAATCTTCTTTAAAAATCATCAGAGTCCACCTGTTACATAGATGTATATGATCAATTTATACTAAGAATCAAGAGGAAAAATATCTTGAGAAATCCTAATGAGAATTTATTTCTCTTTTAAATGTCACCAGAAAAAATTGCATTTATAAATGAAAATATGGTATGCAATCCAATTTGAAATTAAAATAAATAAATAAAGCTACGCTGCCTTGCCAAGTAAAGCTATAAAATTCTGCAGAATTTTAATGGTCACCTTCTTTTTGTAATTCTTATGGCAGAAATCATCACTGGCATAGTGGTGCCTGGTACCTTTTGGGAATGGTCTAACTTCTCTTCACTCAAATAATGATATTCAGGAAATCAAAGCACCAATGAGAATAATGATAATCAGAATTTGACTTTTGAACATGTTATTCATAATATTATAGATTTTTTAAACTGAATCTTGAATGAATAGCCAAGGGCCTCTTACATTTCTAATAATATAGAGTTTTAAAATTAATTTGTTTATTTTTAACTTTAAAAAAAAATTGGCTTAAAAATTTCTTCCTGTTTCCAGCGACTCCCCTATTCATTGAGAAGGCAAGCAATATATCATACTCATGATGTCATGTAAAACACATTTTGATATTAGCCATGTTATAAAAAAAACAACAACAACAAGAAAAATAAAGTGAAAAATTATACTTCATTGCACTCAGTTCACCAGTTTTCTTTCTGGAGGTGGATAGCTTTTTTCATCATTCTTTGAAATCATATTATATCATTGCATTGATCAAAGTAACTGTCTTTCACAGTTCACAATCATTATAACATGGCAGTTATGTCCATTGATCTCCTGGTTCTGCTTATTTCACTCAGTGTCATTTCATATAGTTTTTCCAAGGTTTTTCTGACACTATCCTGCTCATCATTGCTTATAACACGATAGTATCCCATCACAATCATATACCACAACTTGTTCAGCCATTCCCCAATCAATGATCACCCCCTCAATTTCCAGTTTTTTGCCACTACCCAAAGAAATGCTATAAACAATTTGTATCTACAAGTTCTTTGATTTTTTTTCTCTGATGTTTTTGGGATATGAACTTAGTAGGCATATTGCAGGGTTAACGGGTTTGCGTAGTTGTATAGCCCTTTGGTGATACGTCAAAATTATTCCCCAAAATTTCCCCCAAAGGGTTGGATCAGTTCACAACCCCCAAAATACTGTAATGATGTATCTATTTTTCCTAGCCCCTCTAGCATTTGTCACTTTCCTTTTCTATCTTGTTAGTCAATCTGAAAAATGTGAGGAACTATATTAAGATAGTTATTTGCATTTCTGTAATCAATAAAGATTTAGAACATCTTTCATGTTACTATAGATAAATTTAATTTATTCTCCTGAAAACTGCCTGTTCATATTTTTAGACCATTTATCAAATGAAGAATGGCTCTTATTTTTATAAATTTGACTCAATTCCCTGTATATCTGAGGAATGAAGCTGTACAAATTCTTTCCTAGTTTTCTGCTTTCCTTCTAATGTTGGTCACATTGGATTTGTTAGCACAAAATCTTTTTTTAATTTCATGCAATCAAAATTATGTATTATACTTCCTATGATCTTCTTTTTTTCTTGTTTGATCACACATTCTTTCCTTATCCTTCAATCTGACAAGTAAAATTTTACTATGCTCCCAAATTTTTATATCTGAATCATTTACTTTTTTTGACCTTACTCTGGTATCTCATATGGTATGAGGTGTTGTTCTATGTCTAATATCTACCAAACTATTTTCCACTTTACCCAACATTTTTTGAGAAATAGCTAGTCAATCCTTGACCCAAAAGCTTGTATCTTTAGGTTTATTAAACACTGGATGACTATGGTCATTTACTACTTTGTATTCTGTACCTAATTTATTCTACTGAAGTGCCACTCTATTGCTTGACTAGTAACCAGTTGTTTTTATGATTACTTCCTTGTAATATACTTTGAAATTTAGTACTACTAGGATATCTTTTTTTTTCATTGATTCCTTTAATATTCTTGTTCTTTTGGTCTTCCAGATGAATTTCAACATTTTTTTCTAGGTCTATCAAATAATTCTTTAGTAGTTTGATTGGTATGTCATTAAATAAGTAAAATAACTCAGGTAGAATTATCAATTTTTATTATATTGGCTCAACCTATCAATGAATAATTTATACTTCTCCAATTATTTAGATGTGCTTATTTGTGTGAAATGTGTTATTAGATTTTGTTTATGTATTCCCTGCGTTTGTCTTGGTGGAGAGACTCTGAATTATTTTATATTGTCTGCAGGTATTTTAAAATGAAATTTCACTATCTCTTGCTGCTGGGTTGTTGGGTTTTTTTTTTTTTTTGGATAATATGTGGGAATGCCAATGATTTAAATGTTTTGTTTTATTATGTTTTTAGTTTATATCCTGCAGTTTTGCTAAAATTGTTAGTTGGTTCAACTTGTTGTTTTTGTTAATTCTCTAAGGTTCTCTGAAAATATATTCTTATTATTTATAAAGAGTGATAATTTTGTTTCCTTGTTGCCTATTTTTATTCCTTCAATTTCTTTTTCCTGCCTCATTGCTATAGCTAACATTTCTAGTACAATGTGGAATAATAGTGGTGATAATTGATATCCTTGCTACATTCCTGATCTTACTGGGAAGGCTTCAACTTTGTCACCATTACAGATAATGCTTCTTCTTGGTTTTTATATAAATACTACTTATTTTAAGAAAGGGTCCATTTATTCCTATGATTTCTGGTATTTTTAATAGGACTGGGTTTTGTATTTTGTCAATGCTTTTTTCTATATTTGAGATAATCATATGATTTTTATTGTTGTTTTGTTATTAATACAGTCAATTATCCTTACAGCTTTCTAACATTAAACCAGTCCTTCATTCCTGGTATAAATCCACCTTTGTCATAGCATATGATCATTGTAATATATTGCTATATGCTCCTTGCTAGTATTTTATTTAGAATTTTACTTCAATATTCATTATGGAATTTAAATATATGTATATGTATATATTCTTTTTTCTTCCCTGGTTTAGGTATCAGAACCATATTTTGTGACAGAAGGAATTTTATTGATATTCTGATATTTATTGATATTATTGATATGATATTCTAGATCCTTGAGGGATAGAGCATCACTCAGATCCTGTGTCCAATGGCCTTGGCAGGAAGATTGCTTCTGAACCTAGCTTGAACCATTTCACTATTTCCATGGGCCCGAGTAACTTTCCCCCAGATAACTCTTGTTCTAGGATTCTGCCTTTACCTATTTTTTTTTAAAAAGTTATTTAGTATCAGAATACATTGTTCTTTAAATTAATTATTATTAAATTAATTATTATTTCATCTCTTCCTAGGGACTTTTTCTTAGAGTTTATGGACTGCTTATTTTTTCTAAGGTAAGGTTGTTTAAGTTTTCTTTTTTCTCTCCTGTTTTCTCTCCTCTGGGCCATTTATATTTTTGTAAATATTCATCCATTTTACTCAGATTCTGTTTTACTGGCATATAATTAGGCAAAATAACTCTTAATAATTGATTTGGTTTCATTTTCATTGGTTTATTGACCTTTTTGATTTTTGATACTGGTAATTTGATTTTCTTCTTTTACTTTTAAATTACATTGAGCAATTTTTCCCCTACTTATTGAATTTTCAGTGGAATTAGCTCCTTTTTTTTATTATTTCAAAGTTCTTTTTAACTTTCATTTTCATTACATATACTATGTTTAAAAAATATTAAGAAATTTTTCTTTAAATTCAAATTAATTCTTAGCTAATTCCAAACTAATCCAAATCCTGTCCCATGATGCCAAACATATAAAATCTGATCACTTTCCTAAATAACAGTCTTTCAAAGTCTTTGATGACTCTCAAAAAGCCCCTCCCCTTTTTTTGCTAAGCCACACCTCTTAATTTTTTCAATCAATGACATAAGCCTGAAGCTAATCTCTGTCCTGATTGCCCTTTTCTGGATATGGCACAGCTTACTGTGTCCTTTTTCTTTTTACATTTGCAAAAAATGTGTAATTTTATTTAATCAGTTTTGATATTCTAGATCCTTGAGGGATAGAGCATCACTCAGATCCTGTGTCCAATGGCCTTGGCAGGAAGATTGCTTCTGAACCTAGCTTGAACCATTTCACTATTTCCATGGGCCCGAGTAACTTTCCCCCAGATAACTCTTGTTCTGTTTGGTTTCCCACCAGGAGTTACTGTGTTGTTTTTGCCTTTCTATACATAACCACATCTCTTTCCCAAATAGAATTCAGTTTCATCCCATGCATAGACACCTTCAATTTTCAGAAGAACTGTATGTTCTCTCTGGTTTTGTAGGCCCCACTTGTAGCCAGCAAAAATGGCCTTGGACCACAGTCTTCCAGACATTTTGATGTTTTAGAAGTTCTGTTTCCAGCAGGCCTTCCGTGCTCCAAGATGGAGGAAAAAGGAAGGACCTCACTGTGTCCTTTTTAAAATGCTGTCTTCAGTACTGAATATAATATACCAAATAATGTATAATCAGACCAGAATATGGTAAAATGATCATCCCTCTAGTCCTGAACTCTATGCTTCTCTAAATGCATCTTAAGATCACATTAGGCTTTTTGGATGCCATAGACATCATAAAATCAAATTGAGCCACTAGCCACTAACACTCTCACATCTTTTTCAGATGAATTATTAACCAAGTGCGTTATATTTATGAAGTTGATTTTTATGAACTGAAGTAAAAGACTTTACATTTCTTCCACTTACATTTCATCTTTTTTGTTGTTGTGAGTAACCATGACAATAGAATTAATCACTAAGTTATCAGTCTACTTGTCTCTCTGTTTTAAGGTAGCCTGGTCCTTTGAAGTCAGTCTTTTGCCAATATTGTAATTAAAGGTTTCTCAGTAAAATAGAACCTGCTAGACTTAGTGTTGTGTTGGTATAGAGATTGGGACAAGGACTAGACCTCAGATACCAATGATATGAGGAACTTCCTGGTAAGAAAACTTTTAGTGATGCTAGTGAGCACTGTTTTTGCAGCTTATAGTTTTAGTTGCCTTGAGCACTGCAAGATTATGTTACTTATGTGATTATGTCATTTATGTGACCCAAGGTCATACAGCCCTCATGTGTCAGAGAAGGTTATGACCTATGGTCTTCCTACTTCCTACTTCCTACTTCCTACATTCTATCCAGTACAAAATATTTTTCTCCTCTTGATATAGCCTTCAATTTATTTTTCATCAGCTTATATAAGAATTCCCAGGTTTTTCTAAGATTGCCCCCTTCCATAACAATCATATACCACAACTTTTTTTTTCAGTCACTCCCCAATTGATGGGCATCCCTTCAATTTCTAATTATTTGATACCACAAAAAAGAGTTGATATAAACACTTTTTTGTACAGATGGGTCCAATTATTTTTTCTTGGAATTACTTGAGATATCAGACTGGTAGCCATATTTCAGGGTTAAAAGGTATGCATAGTTTTATGGTCCTTTGGGCATAATGCCAAATTGTTCTTCAGAATAGAGAACATCTCCAACAGTGTTTTAGTGAAAGTATTTTTTTCTATATCCTTTTCAGCATTTGTCATTTTCTTTTTCTGTCTGATAGGTATGAGGTGGTACCGCAGAGTTGTTTTAATTTGCATTTATCTGACCAATAGTCATTTAGATAATTTTAAATGACTGTTGATGTCTTTGATTTCTTTTCTGAAAGCTCCCTGTTCTTATCACTTAATTATTTATCATTTGGGGAATCGTTCTTATTTTTAAAAAATTTGGCCTAATTCCCTATATGTTTAAGGAATGAGACCTTTAATCAGAGAACTTACTGTAAAAATGCTCCCCATTATCTGCTTTTCTTCTAATTTTGCCTGCATTTGTTTTGTTTGTATAAAACCCTTTAAATTTTATGTAATTAAAATGATCAATTTTATTTCACAGTAACTTCTCTATCTCATTTGTTCATAACTCTTCCATTACCTATTGATCTGACAAGCAATTATTTCCATGTGTCCCTAACTTGTTTTGGATATCACCCTTTATGTCTAAATCACACACCGATTCTGAGCTTATCTTGATATGTGATATGAGATGTTGGTCTATTGTGGTTTTTTTTTTAATTGCTTTTCATTTTTCCCAGCAATTTTTGTCAAATAGTGAACACTTGCTCAAATAGCTTGGATCTTTGGGTTTATCAAACTCTAGGGTACTGTGGTCATTTAGTTACGTATACTGTATGCCTCATCCATCTCACTGATTAATCACTTTATTTCTTCTCTAGGGCAAAATTATTTTAATGATTACTGCTTTGTTTGAGATCTGTTCTGTGTAACACTGAGTAAATACAATAATTAGGTACTATTGTCATTTTTATTATATTGGTTTGGCTTACCCATGAGTAAATAATCTTTCTCTAAATGTTTAAATCAGTCTTTATTTGTACAAAATCCTGAAACTCTTCTTGCAATACCATGTCTTGGTTTTGTATTAATCCTCTTTTCCTTTCTTTGTCTCAGTCTTATGCATGTCTTTTAAAAATTCAATTGGGATGATTCATTCCTTACCTGGTTTTCTCTTCCATCACCCTTACTCACATTCGTTGGTATTATTTCTCTTTTTGTTTTCAGAATTTCAGTCTTTAGCACCACCCATTATTCTGGTGCTGATTCTTTGGCAAAAAATTTAAGTAATAGTTTTCGATCATCCTGTCTTTGAAACTGTAACAATCTATTTTCCTAAAATCTAGGCACCTAGATCGTAAAGGGGATATAGCACTAAAGTCAGAAAGACCTGAATTCAAATTTGTCCACAGACACTTAGGTAGCTGAATAATCCTGGGGTGAGTCACTTAACTTCTATTTCCTTCAGTATTCTCATCTATAAAATGAGAATAATAATAACTACCTCCCAGAGTTATTGTGAGGACTAAATGAGATATTTTTAAATCCCTCTACAAATCTTAAATAAATTAATTAAATTTTAGCTAATGTTATTATTATCATCTAGGCATCATGTCAGAGTATTCCTTGCTTTCTCCTCACTCTGTCTCACCATTTTTAATTCCCAAAGTTTCTAAAATGTCCAATGTAACAAATAAATTGTTTCTTGGTGAAAATCACCAACAGAAAAACACCAACAGAAAATCACCAACAGAAAAACACCAACAGAAAGGTAACTACTCTGATACATTCCTTTATTAACTGTGGAGGATGATATTACTATTAAAAACAAGTCAAGACATTTTTAATTGCTCTTGTTTTAGAAGACAGAGTGCTCTAGTGATGATCTGGATGATGGAAGACCCCTAATGATGTATTTCATAAATTCCTTATCTCTGACCCCTAAAGAGATACCATATAGTCTATTTCAAAGGCAAAATTTCCTCCATTGATCTTTTAAAAATACTCATTCAAAAATTAAAATAAATGTCAATAAAGTCAACTAATTTTTTTGAGTATTTACATTTAAATTAATATAAACGTATGAAGTATCATAACCCTATGCAACACTTACCTAACTTCCTTTCCAAATCCCCATTCTAATTTTTTTCTTTTTTTCTTTTCCCTTATTTTCCCTTATATTATCTTTGTGAGTGAATATTCCATTCTTTTTCCAGTTTGTATCATACCATAAATGACTTTTCATGTATTTTTAATTCCTCATACTTTTAGGTATTAATTGCTTTGTAATTTCATTATAATAAGATACCATTATTCAAGAAAAAACTGAGCTAATACAATTTTTATTATAGTATTATATATAAATGCAAAAGCTGGATATGTACAACTTCAATTATCTATCTTCTATCTAAATATGTAGACATATTGTTACATATGTACATCTATGAGGAAGGTATAGATAGATATAGATGTAGAAGTAACTCCAGATACAAGTATATATATATATATATATAATATAGATAGAGAGATAGATAGATAGATAGATAGATAGATAGATAGATAGATATAAATGGATGTAGGTGACATAGTGCTACCTGACAAAGTTTGTGTTCCATACATCAGGAATCATGATTTGCTACTCTATCCCATGAAGCAGAACTGAAGTAAGACTTTAGTGGAGCAGGAGAAGGAGAGGTTTCTTGCGAAAGGGGAACTTCATCTAAGGCTTGAAGGAAGACGAGGTCAGACTGATGGAGATGGGGCTAAGAGGGAGAGAATTCTAAATGTGACAACATACAATGCAAAAATTAGGAGTCCAGAGTCTTGTATGAGGAGCACCAAAGAGAGCAGTGGCACCAGATTGCATAACATTAAGGAGGGTGTGTGGAAGTATCAGGTATAAGAGGCCTTTATAAACCAGATATAATATTTTTGTATTTGATCTTGGAGGCAATAGGAAGTCAGTGGATTTGACAGAATAGAAGGTTGGTCACATCAATCCTGTGCTCACCCATTCCACTGTAACAAAGTCATGGAGCAAGAAGAGATGTTCTATGTGAGGTGTAGACCTGTACCCTCTTTCTAGCATTCAAGGCATAGACTCATGAACATTATTAATATTTCTGTAGTTGACAGGAACAACAATTATACCTTTTCTTTATCCCATTAAGAAGTGAAGATTCCTTTGAAACCTAGACTTTGCAAACGTAGGCAAATTTTTCAAGCAAATGAAACATAGCCTTAATTTTCTAATTTCACACCCCTGAAATGTATTTATGTACACACATCCCCCCTGAACAGAAAACAAAACATGAGCAAGGTTATCTCTGTTGTAAATCTTTCAGGGCATCCTATATAATCCTACTATATGCATGGGAGGTATGCTTGAGTTTACAAATGATTTTTAAAATGGAAACGTTTGGGAAAAAACTAAAAAAATAATTGTGATTCCCCACCCTTCTGCTTTTCGGTTAGGAGCTCCACACTGGATAGATTAACTCAGATTAAATGTGGTTATCTCTGTAACATGAACTTTATTAAGAAGTAGGGTAATTTAATTTATTTAATTAAGGGTAATTTCAGAGTGAACAAATGTCCTGGCAATTTCAGTCATGGGAAAAAATGGCATAAAATAATACTTCAACCAGGATTCCATAGCTTCTTCATGAATCCTTTATCATCTGAAACTTTGAAGGAATGTGGAAAAGCATCTTGGTTTTACTATCACATTTTGGATAGAAAAAGGAGGCTAAATGGGCAAGTTTTGACTTCTCACATATTTACTCTTTGCTTCACTGGCTATACTTTCAGATAAACTAACTCAACCTTCTTTGAAGTAAAGATCAACATCACTGGTGCAACTTCTTTCATGTTCTGAACCTGAAGAGTGGCCCTAAATTTATGACTATAACATATTTTCTATAGATAAACTCAGTTAAATTACATCAACAAAAAAAAAAGCCCAACGTTCAGCTTTTACTAGTCTATTAAAACATTAGTCCTTGAGTCAAAAAAACAAACAACATAACTCAGAAGACTATATGCTGGCGGTATAGTGAGTAGAGCTCTGCGCCAAGAGTCAGGAAGACCTAAGTTTAAATCTGCTTGATGATACTTATTAGATGTATGACCCTGTCTAAGTCACTTAACTTTATGTACTATCTGAAATACTTCAGTGAATGACCTTTCATTTTAAGAACCCACAATATAAATACCTGCCATTTATAGGCCCAAGTAGAAGGCCTTCCATGAATCTTCTTTTTACTTATATGCCCTTGCTCATAGAACAGGAGTTAATCTAGTTCCAGTTCTCTGCAACTACCAGCTACTGGCTTCAGGTATTAATCTCCTAGCTAGTAATCCCTTGGCATTATTCTCTGGTTTAACTAGTTTTGGTATAATCTCTACTGACCAGGGGAGGGAAGAGAGCCTTAAGAGAATGTGTGGTGAGAGATGCAGCCTCCCCCCTCCCCACTACTCCCCTACAAAGTGTCACAACTGTAGTCATACAGTGCCAAAAAAAAAAGAATTTCTTCTGATGTCCTTCCCTTTGGTTTAATTTCTATCAGTTATTATCTCATTGAAAGTATAGAAAAAGACATAACAAAAATGTATGATCAATAGGAACACTAATCAAGACAATGACTAACCACAATTCTTGAGGGCTCATGAAGAAACCTGCTGTCCACCTTCTGATAGAGAAAAAATAGACTCAAAAAGCAAGCTGAGACTTTTTTATATGATAAGTGTAAAATTTTGTTTTTCTTGAGTCTACAGTTTTGCTACAGTTTTGTTTTAGTTTTTTTCTGTCTTAATGTGGGATGGGATGAAAGCAGTGAGAGGGAGAGAAGATTTGAAAAGAAAATTCAATTAAAATTTTAGAATAATGAATTTAATTAAATTCTTTCCAAAGTATATTGAAAGCATTGTTATATGTATATCCTAAAAGTAAATATCTTTTCTCATTCCTTCTTTCCTCATTTCTTTTCTCTTCTCCAGGCCTTAATTAATTCATAGTCAACAAATCTTGCTTTACACCATCTAATCTCATTTTTATTTGAGATTAATTAGCCAGATCTGCTTAGTTGATAGGAGTACAACGTATTTGAATTTTGAGGAAAATTAGAACAAGAAGAATGATAAAGAGCAGAAAAGTATAAACATTATTCTTAGCTTTGATTAATGCATAATTATAAATTAGGAAGGACAGATTAGAGTTGATATTTTGTGTGTATAATATGAACAATGAATTCAAGCTGTTTAAATATTTCAAAATGTGATGAAAAAATATTTGAGCCAGTCAACCATAAATATTTCAAGGTTTTCCATAAATTAATGTACTAATATTAAGAGCCTAATTTCGTATTTGAAGACAATTGGAAAAGAAATATTAGAATATTAATATTATTAAATGGGTAGTGGAAATGGTCATTTTGGTAGAAAGAATTATTTTCTTTGAAGATAACATGATAGAATTGAAAAGTTAAACTTAAGATAGGAAGGTAAATACTTTCTCATTATAAATTGAGTTATTGTTCACCAAAAGAGAAAAAAAATGATGAAATTCATCATTATTATTTCCTATTTTAACAAAATCCTCTCAATTAATTCCTTTATTTTATCTCCTAGTGTTTTTTTCTTTGACAGATTTAGAGAATTAATCCATCAATGGCAGGGTTTTTCCAGCTTTTTAAAAGAAAGTGTAATATCATATTATTTTGCCCAAGTCTATTAAAAAGATAATATTGTATTAAACTGGAAACATTTCAAAGAGATTATAAGAGTTTTATATTGGTTTTTATCAGAGATTGAATAAACCAAGAATTTGGATACCTTACAAATGTACTAAAGATGAAGTATTCTGAGATCCCTTAGAGGTAGATCTAATACAAAAGATTCATAAATACTAGCCAATAGGAACAGGTATACTAGTTCTGAGACACTTAAAATTAAATAGACTAGAATATATGTGGAAGGTGAAACCAAAATGGCAGAGTAGAGGTAGCAACCCTTACTAACTCCCATTATTCCCTTTATAACAGCTTTAAAATAATGCCTCAAATCTAATTCTGGAGTAGTAGAGGTAACAAATTATCAGGGTGATATATTTTTTTTTTCCAGTTTTAGACGACTTAAAATGTAAAGAGGAAAGTTATATGATGCATGGGTATAGGCTAGTTCAGAACACATGTGCAGCAGCACCAGCAAAACTGGGAGGTGATTGTGACAGCTCCTGCAATTGGTTCAGGATTTCTCAGCCTAGAGACAGGAAAAGATTCAGATAACTAGTCAGAAAGAGAATATAGGGACCCTTTGTTGGTACTGGATAAAGTCAGTGCTTATTGGAAATTCTCTTACCCATTTGCAGTTCTGGGTTATAGTTTCGGGGAGGAGAGAAGAAATTGTGATCAGTTACAAAGGAGCAGGAGGCTGGCTCACAGTTTCAAGGAAGAAAGGAGAAATAGTACTTGGAGCAGTAAGGGAATACAAGAGCTAATTACAGTTCTGGAGCCAAGGGGAGCAGTGGCACTTGCAGCTGTAGGAGAGCAGAGACCTACCTGGGCAAAGACCAGATAGAATTGAGCACAGCTCTCCCTAGATCACAACACCTTGGAAACACAAAAACTTGTAGACCCCTAGAACCAGTTGTGAAAACATTAGCACAAAAGAGCCTGAAGCTTAGGACAGTGGCTCTTCACAAGGCCCCTCCCACTTTGTATCCCTCTCACAAGCAGAACCCAAGTTTCACATAAATTTCAGACTCAAGAAACAGGTTGGAAAAATGAGCAAACAACAAGCAACTTGATCATTAAAAAAAACTGCTATGATGGCAGGAACAACCAAGACACAAACTCAGAAGAGTTCAACGAAATGAAAATAGCTATAGCCAAAGCCTCAAAGAAAAATGTTAATTAGGCAAAATCCTGACAAGAATTCCCTGAAGAGGGGGGAAGAGCCAAGATGGCGGCGTAGCAGCGGCAATATATCACAGCTCTCAAGTAGCCACCCCAAAATACCCATAAAATAGGACTCTAAACCAAACCTACAACTCCAACATGCACACAAGGTTACTTCCCACTAAAGTCAGCTCGGCTACGAGGAACCATATCAGCACTGCGAACCAAAACCAGCCTGGCCTGAAGCCGCGGCTGTGCCCCGGGGGCACAGAAAGCTCTCAGGTGAGCGGATTGGCACCAGCTGCGAGGAGCGGGGATTAGCACCAGCTGGGCAAGTGGGGATTGTGAAAGAGGGAGATAAGCATCCGGCCGAAAGGTCTCCAGAGCAGAAAAGCGAAAGGCAGAGGTTTTGCACCCACCTCCACGTTGTAGCTTCCTGCCCTCGGCCTGCAAAGAGCAGGGGGACTGAGCGATTGTTTTCAGACCAGTGCTCTCGCGTTGAGCGGCCTGGATCCGGATCATCGTCTTGGGCCTCGGTCTTGGAGT
>CM053592.1:117771357-117810863 GCA_028646515.1 Pseudochirops corinnae | reverse complement strand
TCCGCACTGGCGCCACTCCTGCGCGCTCTGCTCTCCCTTCCCCGACCCAACTAGGCACCTCTCTGGGCTGGGTATCTGTCACTGTCCGTCTCACAATGGGCTCCGTCACTCTTAAATCCGCTCAAATTTACTTTTTAGTTCCCAAGGACGAAATTCTTGGGGAGCTTGTTCAGGTTACTGCTTACTCTCCGCCATCTTCCACTAATGCTTTTGAATTAATAGAATATTCTTAAACACGTTCGAATCACATGAAGAAAAGCAATGCTACTCTTGGTCAAAAATATCAGATTTATTCTGGTTTTAAATTATGTACTCTCTTTCCCCAATGAAAAACGTACTTTTTATAAAAATTCTGACTTTGACCATGTTCAACTATTAAATAACCTCTTATTTGTTTTTCCTTCACTATTCCTCTTTTTTTTATCTGTTAAGGTTTTGGCTTGAAATATTTCAGACTTTTATCTCTTTCCTGACTATGCATCTGTAGCATTGTTTCACAAGTGAGAAAAATGTTAGCTTATGAAACAAAAATTGATTTCATACTTTTTGGACTTTTCCCATTAAAAGCAATGTAATGCTGAGGCACTTAAAAAGCTTAAAGCAATAAATGAACTGCTAAGATTACAGCCAAAGTAAGGTATCATGTGTGATTATCTGAAGAAAATTAAAAAAAAAAAACCTTCATATAAGATTCTCTGACTTTGGTTTTAAAGAGAAAGAGGCTGGAATGAAAGTTTTATTTAGTATTTTACTTATTGCAATAGTATCCTAACAGGATGTTCCACTTCTATTTATCCTTTTCCATTCATGAATCTTAAAAGTTTCCTTGAACTGCTGTGAGCATGATCTTTTTTTATGAATTAATCTTGTCATGTCACTTTGCTCATGAATCTTTCATGGTTCTCTTTCATGTGCCAAATAAAGAACAAAGTCTTCTGCTTAGAACTGAATGCTCCACAGTCTGGCACCAAAATACTTGTAAAACCTTTCCCAAACACATTTTTTCCTGCTTCCATGCCTTTGCACACATCGATCCTTTTGCTTGGAATATTCTCTCCAACTTCTAAGCTGCTTAATTCTTAGCCAGCATTTAAAGCAAAGGTTAGATAATGGGTTCTGTGACTATAAAGGTGGCAGACTAAGCATTTTTCTCTAGTCCCTATTAACTCTAAAAATCCTCCAAGGAAAGAATTATATACCAGGAGTAGATAAATTATAACTATCTCTTTTTTATAAGTATACAAAGCATTGTTTTTTTAGTTTTCTTTTTTGTTTGTTTGTTTGTTTGTTTTTCCAGAGGGAGGAAGGCAAGGCAATTGAGGTTAAGCAATTTGCCAACTTCCCACAGCTAATAAGTGTCAAGTGTTTGAACTCAGGTCCTCCTGATGCCAGGGTTGGTGCTCTATTTAATGTACCACATAACTGTCTTCTTTTTTTTTTTTTAGTTTTCAACATTAATTTTATAAGATTTTGATTTCCAATTTTTTCCCTTCTTCTTTCCCTGTAAAGCCAAACACTAGCAACATTCCAGAGGACTGTTGCTGTGAAGAACTTTAACTTCTGGTCACATAGTATAGTGAACCCTCTATTTATTCAGCAGTAAACTAAAGCAAAACATTCACAGAAACAAAAGCACAGCATTCACAATGTTACAACATAATAACTTCTCAATAAAGTGGCCACATGGTTTTCACCAAAGTGGCCACATAGTTTTAAACAAAAGAAATCATTCAGTAAGTCCTTAACTCAATCATCCTTAAGGATTAAGGCTCCTTAAGGGACACAAAGAATAAAAGTCAAAGTTTACACCCCAGATCACATTGTCTTAATCTCTCAGACAAAAAGTCTTCTTTCTTCTTGATTGGAGATTAATTACCAATCATCCTTCTCAATCATCCTTAAGAGATACAAGGTACAAAGTTCTCCCACCCCTAGGCCACAGTAAATCATGATCTTCTCAATCAGGGCTAAGTACTCAGAAAAAGGTCTTTTCATCTTGACATGAGGCTGGCTCTCAGATTCCATGGTTCCTCTTCCATGCTCCCAGGTTTTGCCTGAATTTACCCAACTGTCACCTGGATTCAAAGGTAGGCAGCTCTCAGTTCCTTGTCCAATTCCTCATCCAGTTCTTTGTCCAATTCTCATTCCATATTGAAGATCACAGTGTCCAGTCCACCTTAAGTACTTCACAGTTTCTATTTCTGGAAGGACAACTCTTAAAAGAGCCAAAACAACATTCACACATATTGCCAGCACCATCATCAATTCACTTTCTCCCTGTGAAACCACTACAGACCCAGAAACAAGGTCTGACAACTCAAAACAAATCATCAGTGTAGTTGCAGGACCTCTGAGACACTCCTCCATGGCTTCTCTAAACAGACAAAAAGAAAATCCTCTTTCAGGGCTTCCAGTAAGGTCCCAGGGCTTCTGTACAAAGTATTTCAAACAAAAATTAACATAGAAGAGACAGAGTGCCACCACCACAAGTGTTTCCTTCTCAATTCTGCTCTTTCCCAGCTTGGGCTTCTCCTTATATATGGTGATTAGATCCTCCCTGTTCTGCCAACCTCATAAGTCCTTCCTGTTCCTGTCTTTGGCAAGTCCCTCTCATTGTGGTTTTCACAAGTTCTGTTGTTGTCTGTTTACAGAATTCCTGGAAGATAGTTTCAGAGGTCCTGGGACTATACTGATAATTTGCATTGAGTTCTCAGACTTTGTGGATCTATGTTGATTTCACAGGCAGAAAGTAAATTGATGATGGTGCTGGCAATATGTATGAATGTTGTTTTGGCTCTGTTAACCTTGTCCTCATTACATATAATGCTTGCTAATACTTTTAAATATATGTTACTTATAATTTAAGGAAAACACCATTTATTCTTATGTTCTCTAGTGTTTTTAAAATAGGAATGGATGCTGCATTTTATCAAAAACTTTTTCTCCATCTACTGAGAAAATCATATGATTTTTGTTAATTTTGTTGTTTAATGTGGTCAATTATGCTCATAGTTTTCCTAATATTGAGCCAGTTCTGCATAAATTTCTGTATAAATCACACCTGATCATAGTGATTCTTGGGATATATTGGTGTAATCTTTTTGTTAGTATTTTGTTTAAAAATTTTGCATGAAAATTCATTAGGAAAATTGGTCTATATTTTTTTTTCTCTGTTTCAACTATTCCTAGTTTAAGTATCAGCATCATATTAATATCCTAAAAAGAATTTGATAGGACTCCTTCTTTGCCTATTTTCCAAAGAAAAATTATATAGTTTTGGAATTAATTATTCTTTAAATGTTTGATAGAATTCAATTGTATATGTATCTAGCCTTAGGGATTTTTTCTTAAAGAGTTAACTAATGAGTCATTCTATTTCTTTTCTCAAATGGGCTGTTGTAATTTATTTCATTTCCTCTTCTGTTAATATGAGCAATTAATATTTTTGTAAATATTCATCCATTTTACTTTGTCAGATTTATTGGCATACATTTGGACAAAATAGCTCCCAATTACTGTTTTAATTTCTTCTTCAATGATAGTGATTTCATCCCTTTCATTTCTGATACTGGTAATTTCATTTTCTTCTTTCTTTTCTTATATCAAATTACGTAAAGGTTTATCTATTTTACTGCTTTTTCCCATAAAACTAGCTCTTATTTTCATTTATTAATTCAGTAGTTTTCTTAATTTCAATTTTATTAATCCCTCCTTTGATTTTCAGAATTTCTAATTTGGTATTCAATTGGACATTTTTTATTTGTTCATTTTTTAGTTTTTTTTTTTCAGTTTCATGCCCAATTCTTTAATCTTCTCTTTCTCTATTTTATTCGTGTAAGCATTTAGCTATGTAAAATTTCCCATAAGAATTGCTTTGGTTTCACCTTCTCTCTGAGCAGCTTACCTCTCTTGGGTATCTGTGTTTGTCCTTGTCCTCACCATGTCCATCATGTCAATCACCCATAGGACTTTAAAGGTCTCCTCTTCTGGCCCTTGGAGTTTTAGCAGCAACTCCCACTCCAGATGCCCACCTCCCACATCAGCTCCTCCGCCTTCTCTTGGGTGGGGAGTAGCATCAGCTTCAGATTAGGGCTTAGGCTCAGGGCAGGCATGGGTATGGGCTTTTGGGGGCAGCATCAGGGGCAGCAGTATCATTGTGGTCTCTGTCAGTCAAAGCCTCCTGAGTCCCCTGAAGCTGGAGCTGGACCCCAACATCCAAGCCATGAGGACCCAAGAGAAGGAGCAGATTAAGATGCTCAACAACAAGTTTGTCTCCTTTATAACAAAGTATACTTCCTAGAACAGTAGAATATGATGCTGGATACCAAATGGAGCCTCCACAAGCAGAAGAAGACATCCCAGAGCAACATGGACAGCCTGTTTGAGAGTTATATTGCCAACCTTCAAAGGCAGCTGGATTCCATGAGGCAGGAGAAACTGAAGCTGGAGGTGGATTTGGGTAAAATGCAGGATCTTGTGGAAGATTTCAAAATATGAGGATGAGATCAATAAGTGAACAGAAATGGAGAATGAGTTTGTTCTCATTAAGAAGGATGTGGATGAAACCTATGTGAACAAAGTGGTACTGGAGTCCAGTCTGGAAGGACTGACTGATGAGATTAACTTCCTCAAGCAGCTATATGAAGAAGAGATTCTAGAATTGCAGTCCCAGATTTTGTACACCTCTGTGGTTCTGTCTATGGACAACAGCCCCTCCTTGGACCTGGATTGCATTATTGCTGATGTCTGAGCCCAATATGAGGATATTGCCATTTGCAGCCGGGTTGAGACTGAGAGCATGTACTAGATCTAATATGAGGAACTGCTGACCCTGGCAAGGAAACACACCAATGACCTTCACCACACCAAGACAAAGATCTCAGAGATGACCATGAATAGCAACAGGCTCCAAGCTGAGATTGAGGCACTCAAAGGCCAGAGGGCTTCCCTTTAAGTTTTCATAGCTGATGTAGAGCAGTGTTGGCAACTGGCCATCAAAGATTCCCAGATGAAGCTGTCTGAGCTGTAAGCTGCCTTGCAGACAGCCAAGCCAGACATGGCCCGCCAGCTGTGTGAATACCAGGAGCTAATGAATGTCAAGCTGGCCCTGGACCTTGTGACTGCCACTTATAGTAAACTGCTGGAGGGTGAGGAAAGCAAACTGGAATGTGGGATGCAGAACATGAGTATCCACACCAAGACCACTAGTAAAGACTACTCAGGTGGGTTCAGCTCTAGCTAAAGAGTTTTTATCAGCCCTGGCCTCAGCTATGGACTGAGCTTCTTCCATTCCTCTTCCTCTGGTCTTCCCTCTTACAGTCAAGCCAGTAAGGCTGTGGTGGTAAAGAAGATCAAGATCCAAGTTGGAAATGGGTGTCTTAATCATCAGATGTTCTGCCCAAATGAGACGTTTTCTTGGATCATCACAGCCCACCCCTTTCTTATACTCCTAAGAATCTTCAGGATACCCAAGGGAAGAGTGGAGGTGGGAGAAGAGATTGAAAATATCTACATTATAGGTCCCATCCATACTTTTTTTTTTTTGCCTTACCTGGGTTCCTTGCCCTTGCCTATATATTTGAAACAATTTGTATTTTCAGAAGTAAACACATTTCACCATTTCAAATCTAAAAAAAAAAAGAATTGCTTTGACTCCATACTATAAGGTTGATATGCTGCCTCATTATGATGAAATTATTGTCTGTTTCTATGATTTGTTGTTTGACCCACTCATTGTTTGGGATTAGATTATTTAGTTTCCCATTAATTCTTAGTCTATCTTTCTGTAGCCCTTTATTATACACCATTTTTATTGCATCATGATCTGGAAAAGCTGTTTTTAATATTTCTGCCTTTCTACATTAGATTGTGAGGTGTTTATGCCCTAGTACATGTTTAGGTTTTGTGTAGGTGCCATGTACCACTGAGAAAAAGGTATATTCCTTTCTGTTCCCATTCAGTATTCTCCACAGGTCCATCATATCTAATTTTTCTAAAATTTTACTCACCTCCTTAATAATTCTTTCTAATTTATTTTCTGGTTAGATTTATCTAGTTCTCAGAGGGGGAGATGGAGGTTCCCCACTAGTATTGTTTTGCTCTCTATTTCTTCTGGTGACTCACTTAACTTCTTCTCTAAGAATTTGGATACTATACCCCTTGGTGCATGTATATTTAGTACTGATATTACTTCATTATCTATGGTATCTTTTAGTAAGATGGAATTTCCTTCCTTATATCTTTTAATTGAATCTACTTTTGCTTTTGTTTTGTCTGAGATCAGAATTGCTATAACTGTGTTTTTCTTTTTTTTATCCACCTGAAGCATAATAAATCCCTTTTACCTTTACTCTGTGTATCCCTCTGCTCCAGTTGTGTTTCTTTAAACAACATATTGTAGGATTATAGTCTTTAATTCACTCTGCTATGCACTTCTGTTTTATCGGAGACTTCATCTCATTCACAATTATGATTACTAACTGTGTCTTTCTCTACTTCCCATTTTCCTCCCATTTGTGCTTTTCTCTCTCCTTTATTTCTACTTTCCTTTCTTACTAGTGTTTTGCTTCTAGCCAGTGCTTCCCTCAGTCTTCCCTCCCTTCTATCCATATCCCTTCCCTTTCTTTCTCCTTTCTTTTCCAATTTTCCTACAGGGTAAGATAGATTTCTAAAACCAATTGAATATGTATGGATATTCCCTCTTTGAGCCAAATCCAATGAGAACAAGTTTCAAACAATGCTTGCCTCCTCCCTTTGCCCCCTTTACTCTAATAGTTATTTGTGCCTCTTCATGTGATGTACTTTACCCTGTTATCCTTTACTCTTCTCCCAGTACAATTTTTTTCACCCCTTAAGTAATTTTTTAAAACCTTCACTTCAAAGTCAATTTATACCCACAGCCTTTGTCTATTTGTATATTCAACTGGAGTTGGTTACCTCAGAGGAAGAGGTATTGAGGGAGTTTTTAAGGATCAACATTCTCTATTGTTCTCCTTAGAAACCAGAAAAAAATTATTTAGATGAGAATAAAAAGGTAGAATTTGTAGAAAAGAAGATATAATTAGCAGAATAGGAACATCTTAATGCAAAAATAGTGAAAAAAAAAGTACCTATAAGTTCTGAATACAAAAAACAAAGCTTTACTCTGAAGAGTTCACAGATGCCTCCAGAAAAATAAAAAAGGTTCATGCTTCAAACTCCAAAATGCACAAATTTCATCATTTAAGAAACTAATAATAAATTATTCAGGCAACTAACAGAAAGAAACATATTGTTAATGACCTCTGCCCCATCTCAAACTTTATATAATTCTTAAATTTTTTTTTATAATTATGATGTATTTAGGATTACAGGACCATAAATTTAAATTTACAGAGGAAGTAAGAGGCTTTAATATGTGCTGATTTCACTGATTCACACAGGTAATATGAGGTAGAACTAAGATTTTAAACCAGGTGCTCTGTGTCTCCATTCATAGCATGCCTTAATTTATATTAAAGTTATCTATCTCATCTAAGTGTGGGGAGATTATCACCTGCAGATTGGCTACCTATTGATGAATTTTTGGTCACCTGAGCCTGTGAAACAAAGAACAATACAATGTGTCCCTCAGTCATCTCAGGACCATCACTACTACTTCTGTGACAATGGGAAAGTGAAAAAAAAGTGTAGATACTATTAAGAATTATGGTTATTAGACCACCTATAGCATCAATTCAGATGCCAGTCCTCTAAAAATGAGATCCAAAAAATGATTATACATATATTTGGAGGAATTGAATCATACCAAACTTGACATCCTCACCATAAATGAGTGACTAGAAGAGAAAAGAAAATGATAACTAAGTGGAGAGAAGGCTCACAGGTCCTTAGAGAAATAAGTAAATCAGAGAGTAGAGATAGTTTTGCATCCAAATGTTTGTTTCATGGGGCATTTGCTCATATCTTTTTAATGTACTTACCATGTATTTATGATTTTAAAAAGATCAGGAAAATAGAACTAACAGAAAAAAATAGAACTAACAGAAAGAGCTTTTCTCAAGGAGCCCTGCTAGGCATATGTCAACTTAGATTTAAAATTTATTATTATCTATGTCTTATTATATCTTTTTTATTTAATTAAATTTTTCTAACTACATATTAATCTGTTTTGTGCCACATTTAGGAGGGTTTAACACCTCTGGTACATAGAATAAAAAGTTCTCTCTTGGCACTTTGTTGATTTTAAAACAAACACACAAACACACTTGGTTGAGCAAAAGTCCACTTTAGGGTCTTTCTTCCCAACAAATTAAATCCTATGCATGTGTCAAATTTATATGATTCCTCTAACTATAAAATTAGATGCAATGAGGTTTAAGAGCATATACAGAATTGGCATCTCCACTGCCATTTTAGGGTACATATGGACTAAACAATGAAGTATTTGGGGATGATGCAGTAATACCCAGTTCCTATAATGATGACAAGGGGAGGACACTGAATCAATGATGATTGACCACTCAGGAAACATCTCTTTCTCTTTGTGTCTTTCTCTATGTCTCCCCCCACCTTACACACACACACACACACACACACACACACACACACACACACACACACACAGAGTAATGGAATAAAGATCTATGTGCATGCTCAATGCATATGGGTAAATACACACACATGTAAATATGCATACAATATTTCAGATTGAAATAGACCCATTATGAGATGAAAAGAGTGAGTAGAATGATTTGGAAAATTCAAAAGTTTTATTTCTTAGTGACAGAATCTTCTTCTGAACCAAAGGTCCTTATTCTATTTTTCATTCTAGCTTACATTTAGTGTTCTTACATGGCTATAATTCATAAAATGCTATAGTCTTGAAAAACTGAAATTGAATCTCACTGTAATGGAAATAGAAATGTGTGATGGGTAAAATCTGAAATAATTGAAGAAACAAAGTTTCAAGCTTCAAAGCATATTGATTTAATAAGCAATGCTTTCCAGTTATGTAACAAATTAGGAACAGGCCTCCTCAGCTTGACACTGGACCCCTAAATACAGGGGAAGACACTTTTTTTGAACTAAAAGAAAACAAATAACAGGATATAAACCAGGCTACAAGATTAAGTAATCTGATTTCTAGTTAAAGGAAGGATGATGGATTTTCCAGATTGAGACAGGCTAAGCACATGGGTACATTTCCCTGAAATTAGAAAGATGTGTCCCACTCCACTCCCAAGTGTCTGTATTCAAGCAAAGGAAAAAAATAATAACTGATTTACTGGTATGAAGGCAGTTTTCAGATAAGATATATGGGTTGTTTAAAATGTATAATTGTGAGAAAACTTGTATCAGTCTTCAGACCTGACTGGGTTTCTTGTCATAACCTAGGTCCTCAGTTAAGGGTTGCTAAGTAACAAGTAGAGGTAGTCCAGTATTTCAACCATGTAGGGTTAGATTAAAACAATACAATAAAGTTTCTTCACAATTGCCATAATTGAACAAAGTTTTCTCATAAGAAATTAAACTAGACCCATAATTGAATAAAAAGGGAACTGAGCTCATTCCCAAATTAAATAACCAGATGGAGTTTGGTTTACACAATTCTCACAATTCCCTTAATTCCCCATTTTAATTCATGGGGAAGATAATACCACTCCTCCCACCACCATATATCCCTTATCTATTAGTCAAATATCCAAGGTTTTTAATGTGCCTTATTCACAATCAACATTATATACTAATAAAAGAGCATGGTGAAACATCTCAAATAGTTCAATAAAACAACTAACAAAGCCTGAGAACAATAATGATGATATATAAACCTTGTTAAATAGATTCTAGGTAAACTAAGTTAGTCTATAGATCAAAGTACTTAGAGGACTCACAATGGACTAATTTTGAGAGGTAAGATTTATATGTCTCCAAGGTAACTGAAAAAACTCAACAAACATAAACACCATGAATCCAAAGGCCAAAGAAATACAGTAATGGTCATCAATATTAAATAACATCAAGTATCCTTGTATTCTATTATGCCACTCCCAATGTCCATTTTGTCTTGCATCCCAGATATCATGTAGTCATTAGGCCATTTGAGATATCTTCTGTTGGATATTTTGGAATAGGACATATTCTCAAGGCAGCTTTAAATGAATACCTACTCCTCTGGTTCCAAATTATTTGAAGATTACTAGGTAATTCTACTAAAATCTGCCTATAACAAAACTTAGTACATATTTGGAAAATCTCTCAAATTTGGTTTTCTAACAACTAGTTCATACAGTGAAAATCATATCAAATATTATGGTTGTGATATAATTAACAACAGAGTTTTAAGAAAAACATCAAATTAGGAATCCATAATTCATCTCTAACTTCAGATAATTTCAGTTTTTATATACCACTTGCTAATTTTGTCTTAATCTAAACCCTGTACCTGATATAAGAATCTAAAAAAAAAAAATCATAAGGGTCTAACTTATAAAATGAACCCTTCTATCTTTTAAAATTATCAGACATATTCTTTAAAATGAGAAAGTTATTTCTCTTTCTTAGTAATTATAAATAGGATATATATGTAAAATTCTTAATCCAATTTGGGAAATTATTACTAAAACAGAATCAAAGTGTAAATTTCCATAATAGATGTTTTTGGAAGTCAATCATATACATATGTATGTGATTCTTAAATAAAATACCCTAATCCTGTTGCTTTCTCAAAATTTATTTTCACTTACTTAAAAAACTTTTGAATTATATCTCTGACTTATTACTTTGTCTAATTCATATCCCATCCCCCAACCCTTGGAAGGTATCATCCTATATAGTAATTTGAACACAAATACAAATTAAAATTATGAGATTTTTTCATATTTGAATCCTATAATAGTAACTTGGTGATGTTTCAATATCAATCTATTAGTTAATAGATTTAGTATTGTACTTACAAAATTTCTACTGCTCACCTACCCTAATTTTAGAAATTTGCTATGAAAGGAAAAGGAGGAACATAATAACAGTGTTAACTCTCTTCCCTTCAAGGGAACAAGCAAACCTGATATATAGCATAACAAGAGAAAAATTCCCTTAGCTATGGTTTCTTCCAGGTACATTTCAAATCTGACAATCAGTCATGTAGTAAAGCTCCACACTATTCACAGGGTATTAAAAGCCAGGTTCAGGATTAATAGGTGAGAAATTTTCCTGTTTAGAAAGGAAATATCACAATGGGTCAACTATGACAAAAAGAACTTATTTTAGGCCATCCCAAGGTTATCCATACAGCTTTTCCCAGGAATAGACTTGTAGCAGTTTTCAGACTTGAGCACAAGCTATTTTCTACTGCTGAATTCATGACAATTCAGACAACAATCCCTGTAATCAAAACTCAGAACAATAGTAAATAACAGTTGCAAGAGTTTTTTATATTAAATACCAAATTTCACTAATCATACCTTTGAATAATATTAGTTTTCTCATGTTCCCCTAAAAGTTACATGTCATTTATCCTTTTCTTGTTGTTCAGTCATTTTTCAGTTACATCCAACTTTTTGTGACCCTTATTGGGATTTTCTTGGCAGCAATACTGGAATAGTTTGTCATTTCCTTCTCCAATTCATTTTACAAATGAGGAAACTGAGACAAATAGGGCTACGTGACATACTCTGGGGCCCAATTTGAACTCAGATAGACAAACCTTCCTAACTTCAGGCTTTACACTGTCCATTGCACAACCTCACTGCCCCATTTGTCCTTTACCATGTTAAAACTAACATTCTGGGTTTCAGACTACACTGAATATCTGAGAATTGACTCATATTAATGTTTTGAAGTTATATCTTTAAACCTCCCTATAATTTTTTTAAATTATAATGATTTTTTTTTCAAATTGCAACTCACTTTTATTATATTAAACTTTTAAATTCCCCACCTTTGAAGAGGAGAGGGAGAAAGTATCGTACTTAATTAGTTCTAAGTTCTTAAACTTCCTTATTTAGACTTTGTAATATGTGATTAGTAGAGTTGATAAGATCTTATGATACTACCTGACTACAAAGTCTCAAGGGATCTGACAGATAAGGACATCTCAAAGGGTCTGTGCAACTTTCTATCCAGTGTATTATTGTTATTATTATATCATTGTTGTTGTTATCTCTTTTAAAACAAAGTATAACCCACAAATATTTAATAGTTTTCAAATATCTATGTTTTATCATATTCTTTTGGTAGCTCAATCTTAGGTCCAGGTTAAAAGAGAAATCATTTTCTAACATTTCTGATACAATGTCTTCTCACAGCATTTCTGACATATCATGTATATAAAACATGAAAAAAAACTTTTTTTATGAACCAGATGATGTCAATTCAGCTAAATGTGTTTTGGAATTATCTTACAGAGGATAATCATTTATTTTATCACATTCAGTATTTTATGCTAATCACATCTGAAGTCTAGTATAAAATTACATTCAATTAGATAAATAATAATGCTAATTAATATTATTATCACCATTTACATAGTGCTTGCCATATGCCAGGCACTGTGTCAAGCATTTCATAATCACTATATCAGTATATACTTACAGGTAGGTAGCATTGTTATTTTTGTCTTAAAGATCAGGAAACTCAGTTATGCACAAAGAAAACAACTGGCCTAAGATCACACAGCCAATATATTTCTGAGACTGGAGTGTAATTCTTGTATCCTTGATAGGTGAATTTCTCCAGTATGTCTTTTTTTTTTACTTTTGATACCTCCAGTTAATAGGAGGACACATTTCACCACATCATAATTTAGTTACAGGACAAATCTCAACCAAATAAAATCTGGATTTATAACTACAAAAGCAAAATCTCTATTTTCCAGGTATATTAGACACTTGTCCTTTAAAATTTATAGCCCAGAGGTAACAATAAGCTCATTTTCGAAGGTTTGCTGTAGCACTTTCCCATTCCACAAACATTTACAAATTATTTTCTTTTAAAAATCACCCCCAGGAAGCAATTCAATTCATTTCATGTTCTTATCCTGACCTTACTTTCTCTTTTCCTGAGGCTTTCAAAATTAAATCCCAAGGAAAAGTTAGGGACAGCCTCCAAGTAGAAGTCTCACTTTCCTCTTCTCTTCCTTTGGAGCTCATGAGATTATAAAGACTGGGAATATACCCTGAAATGGTCTTTCAGGGGCAGAGCACTGATTTCCTAATCATATTGCAAACTATCTAATTAACAAATATTTCCATAGAATTTCCCCTTTTCAGCTTAGTACAAAATTTTGTATAATTCAAATGAATCATAGTACTGTTACTTTTTTGGGTTCTTAAGAGCTTACAAAGGCAAGTTTTCTTCCCTGTTGACCTTGCTTATAATTTACAGGATAAGTATTCTTTTATATAAATCTTTGAAAGTTCTATTTAATTCTTCTCAAAAGACATTCATAGTTCCTGGTTACCTCACCCTTCCTATCACTGTGGATATCTATCCAGAATCTAGGCAATGGTTAACAGTGAGAGTGTGTCAGGTGGTCCTTCTTTGTGGACCCTTGGGGGGATTACAATTATCTAACCTATAATAAAAGAGACTGAGACAAAGCTCTGAGCCAATGGCACCTTATTAAAGGATCCACACTCCCACTACTGATGTGCACCTTGTATCTTCCTCATGATCTGAGATACCCTCTTCTTCCAGTACCTTGTCATTATAGGGTTTGATAATCAAATATGCAAAAGAGGCATGGCAAAATACAGAATCTCACTGATTAACATACCTTGCTTTTGAGGGTCAAAAATGACATATTAGGTCAGCTTTAAAAATGACAAATGACAATAAAAATTACCTGAGCTAACTCATTTTTCAAAGACAATTATTTAGAAGTTGGTGACTTGGACTTGAATTTTTAGTAGTACTAATAGTGATTTTTTTTTTTTTGGTGACAGTGGCATGTTCACTCTATATTTCACTTATTTCAAGTCTTCATGCAAAATTCACCAAATAATTAGCAATTGTATTATACGTTGTTCACCAAGTAAGTCATCATCATTATTTATTGTAGCTAGTATATTACCTTAAGATCAATATAATACTTCTAATTCTGACACTGGACAGTTATTAACAATCTGCTTGAATTGCCTGATTTCTCTTGCATTTATAAATAACTGTGGGACTACTTTAGTCATAATTCAGTGAGCTGGTGACATTTGTTTCTACACATTCCCTTTGTCAGAGTTGACAGAATCACTCTCGGGGTATTCTGTTATAACAGTAAGTTTTCCTAAGTGGCTAGCACAATGATCATTTCATTGATTTGTAAAATATTTGATGTACTCTGCATCCCTGCTAGAAAGTCATGGCAAAGCACACTATGAAAGCTGATGTCACTTTCTCTGAACTATCTATGGGTACAGGTCATACCCAACAGGGAAATGGGACCACAGAACAGGAGCATCAGAATGGAATGAATTTTATTTTATCATTATAAGAATAATTTCTCAGCCCTGAGAATTCCTGAGTTTTCAGTGATTATATCAGTTCATATATAAGCAAGCAGGATTTCCCACATAGGTTCCAAAGTATTAAGCCCTGGAAAGAGGGGTTCTGCCAAGTGAAACAAATTTTATTGCTATCAAAAGACTGTGAAAGGATCAATTTGAGCATAACCATACTTTTGTTCCAATAAGTGCTCTATGACAGTTCAGTCTCCTATGTGACCTTGAAAAAGGATTAAGTTAGTAAATATAATGAAACGCTAAAAACAGTAATGCAATATTCTCAATTCTTTCACTGAACAGAAGTCTATAGATGTGTGTAGTTAATGAAAAAAATCAATCTCAAAAGATGTTCCCCAGCTTTATTGAAGCTGTATATGGCTTCTTCATATTAAGGTTAAAACTGAACATCAACAAAAACGATTGTCACTCAAGCTACATTTGCAAACTCATGATGATTATCAGATCTAAAGTACATGATGAAGGAAATTGCATCCTTTCTTGCAAAGATCACTAAATGAAGAGAAAGAGGACTTGGATTTGAAGGTTTAGTTCTGCCATTTACTTACAACCTGTGTGATTTTGAACAACTTACTTCATCTGAGTGTATGTATCAATATCAATATTGATATTGATACACACAGAGACTTATTCATATATTTATACACCTGTGTGTATTTATAAATGAATATATATGTGTGTATATGTACATATGTACATAGTTATATATAGTTGTTGAGTTATTCAGTCATTTCAGACTCTTCATGGCTTCTTGGACCATACTGTTCCTGGGGTTTTCTTGGAAAAGATAATGAAATGATTTGCCATTTTCTTTGACTACATTCATAAAAACACACCTGTATGTACGGCATGTACATAGGTATACACATATGTATGTATATGTCTGTATGTATAGATATACTGTGTGTATGTGTAAAACAGAAAAACAGAGAGAACTGCTTCTTTTCTTTCAGTCTACATACAAAGACATCGTCTATATATTTGTTTACTGTGAACATAAAATAAAATATATTAGATTCCCAATTTAAAGACTATTTATTTCAAGCTCAAGCATTTATTGGCAACTATTACTAATAGGGGATTTGCTCTAAGCAAAATTTAAATTTTGAACTTTATTCATGTGGCCATAGACAGAATTAAAAACATCCATTTCCTCCAGTTTTCCTAATTGGAAAGCTCTGGGAAGACTTAATTCATATTTTGAAAACTAACCACTTCTAGCCTGGAACTAGAAATGGAAACTATTAGCAGGGATAGGCATTGAAAAAAACACTTAATAATATTTTATTTTTTCCAACTACATGTAAAGAGAGTTTTCACCATTCTTTTTTGTAAGATTTTTTGAGTTCCAAATTTTTCTCCCTCCATCTTTCCCTCCCCTTTCTACAAGACAATAAGCAATCTGATATAAGTTATACAATGTACAATGAATTTATTTTCATACTACTAATATTGTGGAAGAAGAATCAGAAGAAAAGGGAAAAAAAAGCAAAAAAGGAGTGCCAAAAAACAAACAAAGAAATGAAAATAATATGCTTCAATATGCTGGCGTGGCCCATGCTGGACTGTGCTCTGTTATCAGCCTGATATGATAAACCCTTCTTGTTAACCTTCCAGGCTCTCTCGGAGTGGAGATTTGTTTCACTCCATCATTTTGTGGTTCTTCGGCTCTAGAATTTAGTTAGTCATTTTTTTTACAAGTATTTGGAGGGGTTTGAGGGAAATCTAAAGCAAGTCCCTGGTTTTACACTGCCATCTTGGCTCCACTCAAAGTCATTCCTAAAACAATATTGCTGTTACTGTACACAATGTTCTCTCTTAGTTCTATTCATTTTGCTCTTTATTATTTCATGCAAATTTTTCCATGTTTTTTCTAAGATTATTGAACTCATCATTTTTTTATTGCACAATAGCATCCCATCACAATCATATACCACAATTTATTCAGCCATTCCCCAATTGACAGAGATCCCCTCAAATTCTAATTCTTTGCCACCAAAAGAAGAGTTTCTGTAAACATTTTAGAACACATAGATTCTTTTCCTTTTTCCATAATCAACTTTGGAAAGAGCCCTAGTGGTGGTGTTTCTGAGTCAAAGGGTATAAGTAGTTTAATAACTCTTTAGGCACAATTCCAGATTGTTCTTGGTTGGATCAGTTCAGAATTCCAAAAACAATGAATTAGTGCCCCAATTTTTCCATATTCTCTCCAACATTTGTCTTTTTTCCCTTCAATCATTGTATAAATTTTAAATTATAAATAAATAAAAATAAATCATTTTCTGTAGGCAGAAGTAATCTTTTCAGCAACTCTCTGCATGAGTACCTTTTTAACAATGAAGCTAGGATTGCAGTAGGAAAAGAGAGTCTGCCTTTCTTCCAGAGGAAGAGAAGAAAGACCATCCTATGAGGATGGCTAAGCAAACATATGAAGATTTTTTACTAAGTGCCTTCAAGGTAGATGAATATTTCAGTTTTACTTTTTTTAATTTTATTTTAGTTTACATCATTCATTTCCACGAGATTTTGAGTTACAGATTTTATCTCCATCTTTCCCCTACCCACCACCCCAAAACAGCCATCCCAGTGTATCCCCCCTCCCCCAATCTATTCTCTCTTATGTCTTCCCCCCTCATCCCTCTATTCAGTTTTATTTTTGGTTTGGTGAGTCCAGCAACAAGGAAAGAAAATGTAGAACTTGAGTTGAGACAGGTTAAGATACTGAAAGAAATAAAGCATTAAAAAAAGAGATTGCTTTGAATGGTTGAACTGTGGATAGGGCTCTGGAAGTTGCCTTCATCCAGAGTAGTCAGAAGGGGTATTTGCGGGGCACAGACAAGAGGACTATATGGTGATGGAAAACTTTCCCCTTGGAAATAATTCATGGAGGTGGTGAAGTGCCTATCTTCTCTTCTGTTCTCCCTGTCCACAAAGACATGAAATTATTCAAGAGTCTGTAAGAGTCAGCTCAAGCAGGCTCAGAAGACCAATTGCTAAGTGTTTAGTTCGAGCATTTATACCTTGTAAATCAGCAAACACTAAAAACTGGGGCTAGGTTTAGTTTGTCATTAGTGTTGTTGATGATACTAATTGTTTAGACTTAAGAAAAAGTTAATAATACAGATTAAATTTTAAGCATGTCATAAATAATTTTCCCCTTCCTCCCAAGAAAGAGGTTTTTTAAACATTTAACAGCACATCCCTGCATTGATTACAATTTTTTTTCTTGGCATTTCATGCATGTATTTAAATTAAACAACCGTCTGCTGTAAAGCCAAGCACAAGCAGCTTTCCAGAGAACTGCTGCTGCGAACAGCTTCAAGGTTATGATTACATAGTATAGTGAATTCTCTATTTATTCAATAAGGAACTAAGACAAAACATTGACAGAAACCAAAGTAGAGCATTCGCAATGTTATAACATGACAAGTTTTTACTAAAATGACCATATAGTTTTCACCAAAGTTGCCAAATAGTTTTAAAGTTTAAAGGATATTATTTAGTAAGTCTTTAAATCAATCATCCTTAAGGAGCAGGACTTCTTAAGGGACACAAAGTACAAAGCTCAAAGTTCTCCATCCCTAGGTCACACATCATGATCTTCTCAGTCGGCATTAAGTACACAAGGAAAGGTCTTTTCATGTTGATTTGAGGCTGACTCCTGTATTCCATGGTTCCCCTTCCACGGGTCCAGCTCCTCATGCAGCTCCTTATCCAGTTCCATATGGAAGTTCACAGTGTCCAGTCTACCTCAAGTCCTTAGCAGTTTATGTTTCTGGTAAGAAAGCTTAACAGAGCCACATTAACATTTATACACATTGCCATCATTATCATCAATTCACTATCTGTCTGTGAAATCAACTGACATGCACAAACAATATCCAACAGGTCAACACAAATCATCAGTACAGTCCCAGGTCCTCTGAAATCTCTCATCCAGGACTTCTGCAAACAGATAACAAGAAAGTCCTCTTTTAGGGCTTACAGTAAGGTCCCAGGGCTTCTGTACAAAGTATCACAAACAAAAATCAACACAGACAGAATAGCCAAAAATAGAGTGTCAGGGTATCACAAGTTTTCTCCTACTCAACTCTGCTACAACTAGAGTTCTCTTCTCACTTTGGTTCTTTCCTAGCTTGGGCTTCTCCTTATATATGGTTATTTGCTCCTTCCTGTCCCATCCCTTCCTGTTACATCACTAACAGGGTTTCACAAGTTGTGGGATTCACAAGTTGTGGGGTTCATAAGTCCCATTTCTTAACAAAGACTTGTTATAATCAGGGCAAGACTCAAAGACACTTGAACTCAAACAAGGTGTGGAGTACTTCTTTGCTTGCCATTATACCTGCCTAGTTAAAGATAGAAATTATTATAATCATCATTTTTGTACTTCATTATTTGAGAATGAAGAGTGTAAAGAGGGACAAATGATGGCTCATATGATAAAGAGAAAAAGCAAAACAAATACTTCATCTAGAAGATTATCAGTACAGAAGGATTTCTCCCTATCTGCCTCATAAAAACTTAGGAGCTATGAGAATTTTAACGACTGGCATTTTAAAAATAAGCTTTCTAAAGAGGGAAAAGAAGAAATAGATTGAATCCTTTTGTCCATAGCTAAAGGAAATGTTGTGTTAAGAAATAGCAGTATATCTGGAGAGGTAGAGCTGCCAGTTTGGTCACATTGTCTTTCACCATTATTTTGTTCCATTCCATGCTCAAAACCATCCTTAGGGAAATACCTGGGCATCACAAACAACATGGTTTGAAGTCAAATTTCTTATTCTGTAATAATAAGAAAAATCCTTCTAATGAACTGTTTGATTGATTTTAGCAAGACTGTTTATCGCTAATCCTAAATGCACTAGTAGGAATCCTATGGTCTACGTTAAATATTAGCTTTAGTCCCTTTGGATCTTGCTCATAATTACAGTTCACTCCTTAATTATTCTTCCTCCTGTATTCAATTTATGATTAAGACCAACCAACAGGTTGGCCTGAAGGTAAAATTATATTGAGGTGGACGTAAGTGAGGCAGAGGACAGCAGTAATTCTAGTAGCATACACCATGGCAACCAAGATCATATCCCCATACCTCCTTCAAATATGAAAAAAAGATTATTGCTCAAAAAAAACAAACGAATAACTCCTGGATAGTCTAAGTTAAAAAAAATGTCAGAGCCGCATGGATGATTTTTTTATATAGATTTTTATATAGTCTTTAGTGCATATTTTTATTGAGGGCAAAATGTGCTTTGTGATGATCATTAGCAAGAGATATCCTTCATCTACCATATTTACATCCTTTCAGTATCCAATTTAGTCCTGTTCTAGTTGCACTTTTAAATTCATTTCAAACATATGGCACATACAATTGCATAATCAAATGGCCTTCCTTATAGCATTTACAGGAAGCAGTCCATAGAGGACCAAGTTGCCCCAAATCACACTGGTACTAAGAGATAGAACCTGGATTCAAACCCACATCCTCCAATTCCAACCCAGTAACCAATGTTTTCCCCATTTTACCACTATGTAAACACCAAGTAAATTCTCTCAACTCTTTCTTCTAATCTAAAACAATTTTCTTTAGAACTGTCAAGTTTCTGTAACAATTTTAAAATTTCTAAGAATAGGATTAGCTCAAGACAATGAAAACATGGCAAAACAGCATAAAAATGACAAGAACAACAATAGTAAAAATCATTCATGTAGCACTTACTATGGGCTAGGCATTGTGCTATGTAGTTTACAATTATGAGCTCATTTGATCCTCACAAAAACCCTGGGAAGTAGATTCTTTTAACAACCACATTTTCTAGATAAAGTGAAGCAAAGACACTAACTTGCCTGGGGCCACATAGCTAGTAAGGGTCTGAAGCTAGATTTGAACTAAAAGTTAGTGACTCCAGGTCTAGTACCATCTAGAACCTGACTAGTTTGTGAGGAAACCCAAAAGCTTATAGAGAAAAGAATCCATGTCTTAAGCAACAAAATGTCCCCATATCATTGTGTTATTTAATAGCTGGGTACCATTGAAAGGATACATTTTGACCTAATCCCTTAGTGGAGGTTTTTTCCAGGATTCTATAACTGAATATCTTCCTTCTCTCTACTTCCTTCCTTCATTATCTCATTTTACCCCTTCATCTAATACTTTTATTCAGATGACTCCGACATTTATGTCTTTAGCCCTGACCTTTCTTTTAAACTCAAGTCTCCCATCTCCAAATACCTAGCTTTAGCATTTATTTAATGATGAACAGGTTATTAATTCACTCTGCCTTTTAAAATCATCTCAGCCAAGATTTATTAAGCACCTACTAGGTGCCAGGCACTGTAATAAGTACTACAGAGCCAAAGAAGGGCAAAGACCATCCTTGACTTAAAGGAGCTCACAATCTAATGGGAGAGATGACATACCAGAAACTATATCCAAACACCCCCCCTTCCTCTCTATCTCCTGCTTTCTTTCTCCCTTTCTCTCCCTCACCTCTGTCTCTCCATGTATATATACACATATATCCACATATACACATCATATGTATATGGGTATGATGATGATTAATTCGAAGGATAGAATTAATGGAGATTAGGAAAGGCTTCCTATACTATAAAAGTAGCATTTTCACTGGGTATTGAAGAAAGCCAGGGAAGTCAGGGTGTAAAAAGGAGGAGGGAAATCATTCCAAGCATGGGAGTCAGCCAGTAAAAATGCTAAACTGAGTGGTGGAGTGCCTTTTTTAAGGAACAACAAAGAGGCCATTGACACTGGATAAAAGAGTTATGTAGAGGGTCTAATATATAAGTGAACTGGGAATGTGGGAAAAGGAGGGGACTAAGTGATGAAGGACTTTGAATGTCAAACAGTAGATTTTATATTTGATCCTGGAGTTGATATGCAGCCACTAGAGTTTATTAGGTGAGTTGAGTGACATAGTCAGAGTTGCACTTTAAAAAAATCACTTTGGCCAATCAATAGAGGATATACTGGAGAGGAGAGGGATTTACAGCAGACAGCAGACATAGATATATGTCCTATAGACAACAATCTGTAAGAGATAGATTTATAGCTAACAAATTAGCAAGTTATTGCAATAATCCAGGGTTGAAGAGAAGAGAGCCTGCACTATGGTGGTAGCAATATCAGAAAAGAGAAGGGGGCATATTCAACATATCCTGCAATCTTTAAGGTCTTGGCAAAATATTTGATATGAGGACTTAGTGAAAAATCAAGGATGACAATTAGGTTGTGAACCTCGAATACTAAAGATAGTGGTGCCTTTGGCAGTGATGGGGAAGTTTGGGGGATGGGGAAGGTTTGGGGCAAAGATAATCAGTTCAGTTTTGGACATGTTCAATTTAATATTGAAATTACATACATACATATTGGAATAACTGGACATACAACTTGAAATGCCTAATAGGTATTTGGAAATGTAAAACTGGACATGGATAGAGAGTCATTTAGCTAATGATTTCTTATACTTTGAGTCTGAAGTACAGCATCTGAAAAATGAGGGGTTTGGATTGGATGACCTCTAAAGCCCATCCCAGCTCTAAATCTGGAATCCTATGATCCCATTATTTTACTCAAAACTATCTATTCCTCATTGTGACATGGATATTTCTTCAGTGCCATCATCAAATCTCTATCTCCAACTTTTTTTTTTGCTTTTATGTTTTTGGAAGGCAATTGGGGTTAAGTGACTTGCCCAAAGTCACATGGCTAGTTTTGTGTTTAGTGTCTGAGGCCAAATTCGAACTCAGGTCCTCCTGACTCCAGGGCCAGTGTTCTATTCACTGCGCCACCTAGCCGCCTCTTATTTTTGTAGATACATCTTTTTTTTGTTTGCTTTGCTTTTTGGAGTGGCAATTGGGGTTAAGTGTCTTGCCCAAGGTCACATGGCTAGTTTTGTGATTAATGTCTGAGGTCATATTTGAACTCAGGTCCTCCTGACTCCAGGGCCAGTGCTCTGTTCACTGCACCACCTAGTCACCCCTTTATCTCCAACTTTTTGACATTTAGAATTCACTTTGACTCTTTTTCCCCACCTTTCAAATATGGTCAGTTTTCAATTCTTGACATTTTTTTTTTCCCTATGGACTTCTCTCACATATATCTGCTTTCATCTATTCCAAATAACACCAGTATAATTAACATTATTAGTTACCTGCCTAGATTGTTGTAATCTCCTGGTATGTCTTCAAGTCCTTATTCCATTCTTTGCAAAGATACCAGAGTTATCTTGCATATCTATATTTCCAGTCAAGTCATTCCCCTGCCCATAATCTTCCAATAACTATTCTGTGTGGCTTGGTGGGTATGCAGAAGTTGTAGTCAGTAGATATACCATCAAGTTTTATCTCTACCATCAACTGACCATGAATAAGTTATTTATTTTCTTGAAATATACCTTTCTTTAACTGTAAAGTGGGAGTGATATAACTTGAAGTAAATTATAAATATATAAATGTATGTAAATATATTTATGTTTTAGATTATTATATAATGTCATATTCTTATGATCAGATTAAGAGAGAATGATTTCACACCTGATAATCACGTGGACAATTTGCCACCATCCTTCCTTTCTAGATTTTTACTATACCTTTCCATATATTGTCATCTAGCCAAACTGGACTACTTGTCATCCAAATATGAAAACTCAGGAAATCTCCTTGGCTTTGCTCATTCTTTTGCTTCCACCCAATGCCCTCCTTTTCCTTTCCCAAATCTGCCCATTGAGTTTCTACCTATTTTCTAAAGTTCATTTTAAATACCACATCATCAAAATACCTTTCTCTGTTTCCCCAAGTTGATAATTATCCTTCCTCAGCTCATTTTACATGTGAGATTATGCTACTGGACATTCACTGATTTATATTTATAAGGGCATCAAAGACTTTGTACTTTTCACGCACCTATTATATTCCATCTTGTACAGTGATTATTTGTGCATAGGTTTTATCTCCACTTGAAATATGTGTTCCACAAGGGCAGACACCACAGCTTAAAGAAATTTGGTATCTCCCCTAATGGCTAAATGTTCTTGCACATAATGTTTACTGAATCATCAAAAAAGTCAATGGAGTTTATGTGATCCAAATAATGTGAGCTCCAAATTTGTACAGTTAATTCATTTTAAACATGATGCCATTAACTACTATTTCATATTCTTAACAATATAGAAAATGTTGGGAAAAATAATCAGAGGGTCACAAAAATCCTATATAAAGAATCTTGTTATGATTAACCAAATTTAATAGGAAACTGGAATAATTGATACTTTTCTAGGCTTTTGCTCAGTAATCCTCATGGAAGTGATCCATTCAAGGATCAGACACTATAAGAATATCTTTATTGAGGATCTCTGGAAGGCAGCATGGCAGACTCACAAGGTCAGTCACAATTCTATAATGATTTAATACTTTTGGAAATTAATGTGTTCCTTACAAAGTACTCTTGCTCAGTTTCTGTATGTTTCAATTTTCTCTAATAGATTTGAGCTAAGGCCTGAATTTCTTTGGGTTCTCTCATCTAGAACTTTAATTAAATCCATGTAGCTGATGTTAATTGAAGTATGAGAAATGGGGAGCTGATTCCCATCATCTGTGTATTCTAATAACATTTCAACTTCTGTGAACAGCACTCATAGTGCTAAGCAAGAGAAAAGGGTAACGAGTAAGCCATCTCATAAACATAAAAGCAGTGGCAGTGAGCTGAGAGATGAAGATTGGAGGGGAAGCTTAGAGTCTCCTAAAATTTTATTTTCATCTTCTTTCTCCTTCATGGCTAACTCCTTCACCCTCAGAAGAGAGATCCTTTCTGCTTCTAATTACATTTTGCATCATCTGTCATTTCAGACCTTGATTAAGTTTCATGTCACTCTTTGGCTTGTTGGGAGAGGGTCAAAAGTTGTTCTTCATATGCCAACCAGACACTATTTTTTCCCTTTTTTATTTGGTGTGGTTCACATATTACAAGGAGAATCAGGTGACCTTATGCAGAATAATAAGACCATCTTTCTCTTATTAAATCAGAAAGTAAACATTGGTTGCATAGCTAAGGGATTCTGGAGAGTTTATTGCAAGTTTATATCCTTGTTCCCACTAATAGGCTTAAAATAACTGATCTCTTTCTACTGTTCTCCTTTGTTGCCCTTACTCCTCTACTCACCTTCCTGGTATGAGTATACAGTGTTGGCAGGGCTTAAATTGGGTCAGATCCCATAGGATCTCAGGCTTAGAATTTTTTTTCTTTTATATCTTGTACGCCTTTTGATGGGAATGAGAGAACTGATAAACATGCCCTTTGCGGGCATAAAAGGTTAATGTAACACAACCAGGGTTTTCATTTTTTGCTTTTAGTGCCTTATCAGAAACTTCAGAATAAATCTGTAGAGGCACCATATTCATCAGTGTAATGAAGCAATTTTTTATCTTGTCACTTGTGTTTAAAATTAGGGAAATGATTGTTTTGTAAGTGCGAATGTACCACAGATACTAGAAAATGAATTCATTAATTATAATCTAAGAGACCTACTAAGGCAATTCATTGATGAACTTTTGGCAGTACTACCAGTTTTTCCCAGGAGAAAGCAGTCCTAGATAGAGAGGGAAATGGACCTTTGGATTTTTAGTTCCTGGAATTAATTACCCATCCTTGCCAGTGGAGAGGGGGCGTTTTCCTTCTCATGATTTCAGGGTGAGATGGTTGTACAAGGAGGTTATTGAACCTAGAGCTGAGAAGGCCATGACTCTGTGATGATCTAGGTGTCTAAGTGTGTTTCTGAGACGTGTTTGATATATTTCCATGGTTTTCACCTGCATCTCTACTTGATAAATAATTCTTTCTTTAAGGGACATAGCATCCCATCACCTTGAAAATGACTGTTACCTGCTGCATCCTTAAATAGTCATCATAATATTTTGATTTGATCTTTCTATCATCCCTATCACATTCTGCTTTCGCATTGTACTTATTTAGTAAATAGTAAGTTCCATAAGGAAAGGACTATTTAAAATAATTTTTTTTTTTTGCTTTTTGAAGGGCAATTGGGATTAAGTGACTTGCCCAAGGTCACACAGCTAGTTTTTATGTTAAGTGTCTGAGGCTAGATTTGAACTCAGGTCCTCCCAACTCCAGGACTGGTGCTCTATTCACTGCACCACATAGGCGCCCCTATTTTTTAACCTTGTATCTTGATTATTTGTTATGATACCTTGTCTTAGCAAGTCCTTGATGAATATTTGATTGAATACAAATAACCTGAGAGCTAGGTCAACCAATAAATATTCAAGGAACACTTATGACATTAAAGAACTTAGGATATTAAAGGAACACATGATATTAAAGCCATTTAAAGAGAAAAAAGTATAAAATTGTGTATCCAATCATGAGATAAGGAAACTTATCTTCAAATATGTTTCAAAGAGATTAAGTTGCATGTCCAAGGTCATCTGCACAGTTAAGGGTACAGTTAGAACTTGAACCTTGGAATATGTCCACCTCATCATATTACTCTGGATTGATGTCCAAGGAGATATGTATTACCCTTAGGTAATATATTATGTATTAGGGATGAGAAAAAGAATAAGAAAAGAAGAGTGGCTGCACTTTAAAGCCATATTTGTGTTATATAAGTGGTTTAATGGGATAGAGGATAGAGTGCTAAGCTTAGAATCAGGTGTAATGGCAAGCAAAGTAGTACTTTGCTCCTCTTTTCAGTTATTCAAGTGATTTTGAGTCTCATTTTGATTGTATCAAGTCTTTGTTGGAAACAGTATATATTGCATTGTCTTTAATAGGCCTAAGAGAGTTTGGAGACCTTCCCTGTCCTTAATAAGCCTAACATCATCACATGGAGCCCACAGTGAGAAGAACTTGCCAAAAGAGCAGACCTGGAAGGGTGGAACAGAAAGGAGCAAAGCAGATAAAAGCTGGAGCATGAGCTGGGATCAAGAAGAGCTAATAGAGAGAATGTTTGTGATGTCAGCACACTGTCTTCTGTTGTGTCTGTGTTCTGCGTTGGTGTTACTTTGCCAGACAGAAGCACTCTGTTGAATTATGTTGCTTTGTCAGACAGAAGCATTCTGTTTGTTGCTTTGTGTTGCTTTGTCAGAAGCATTCTGTCCGTTAACTTGTGTTACTTTGTCAGACAGAAGCACTTTGTTGATTTGTGTTGATTTCTCAGAGTGAAAGTGAATTGAGATGATAATGCCGGCAATGTGTATAAATATTGCTGTAGCCCTGTTGAGCCTTGTTTCCCTAGAAACAGAAACTGGGAAGAGCTTGGTGTGGAGCAGTCCCTGCAAGATGCAATATGGAACAGGATCTAAGAGTTTCTAAGACCCTTGATTCCAGGCAGCAGTCAGGTGAATCCAGGCAAAGCCTGGGAGCATAGAAGAGGTGCCGTGGCATTTGAAAGTCAGCCTTGACTTAAGTTACCTAAGATGAAAGTAAACTTGAGTTAAGATGAAAGGAGACTTACATAAGTACTCAGGGCTGACTGATGATATTGTAATTTTTCTGTGAAGTAAAAATGGATGGCCTTTGTACTTTCTACTAACCTGCAAGGACAATTGGTTTAAGGATGCTTACCCTTTAAGGTTGATTGACTTAAAGAAGATGAAGCCAGCCTGGAGTCAAAATGAAAGAATACTTGATGTGGGTATTCTATATTGATTGAGGAGATTGTGACTAATTGAATGACTTTTTGATTTAAGACTATGTGACTACTTCTTGAGAATGTTGTACTTTTTTGCTTTAGTTTATTGCTGAGTAAATAGAGAGTTCACTGTAACATGCAATTAGATCCTTAAAGTTATTCACAGCAGCAGTCCTCACGAGAGCTGCTCATGATTGGCTTTACATCAGGAAACTATAGCTTTAAATCTTGCCTTTTATATTTATGTTGTTGGATATTTTGCTTGTTTCTTTTTTGATGAGGGGAAGGTGAGGCAATTGGAGTTAAGCACCTTCCCCAAGGTCACACAGCTAATAAGTGTGTCAAGTGTCTGAGGCTAGATTTGAACTCTGGTCTTCTTGACTCCAGGGCCAGTACTCTATTCACTACACCACCAAGCTGCCCCTCCCTCTTATATTTATTAGATGTGTGACACTAGGCACATATTCTTATGTCATGGAAGAAAGTCCAACAATTAAAGTTCCCTACACTGAGGAAATCTGAGATCTGTTGTTGTTGGTATAGGTGGTGGCAGTTTGTTTTTCACTTTGTATATGTAAACTCTTTTTTCTATCATTTCATCTATCTCTTCTAAAATAAAAATGTATTAACCATTAACCATTAACCAAAGCACTATCGTGAATGCACACATGCATCTCGTAGCTATGATGAACATATTATAAAAACCAAAATCAGGATAAATGGTCTGGAGAAATAATCTTCATGCCAAGATTTAATTCTACAGTTTTTTTAAGAAAGGCTTTGGATCGTCCAAGACATATGGTTACTATAAGCATTGTACAAACCTGAACCTCCTGAAACAAAGAACCAGATACTATATATAATCATTTTGAATTTGTCATAATTCAAATAGAATTGAAGCTGGAATATGCTTTTCTTCTATCAAGAGAGAAAAAGCATGGCCAAATACTATAAGGATTGCCAAGGAATGGTCACTGACTTAAAATAATGCATTATTTTCTAGCATTTTAGAAGGATTCATTTTCATATACACAGCTTAAATTATAAGCACAAATAATTCTGAAATGTAAATTACAAATCCCCATTTTTATCTATGGCCTGAAGTAAAACCAGCATTCCTCAGTACTTTGAAACAGGTTCTCGTATTGATGCACATGAAAGCAACAAAAAACATTTATTTTCAAATTTTCTATGATTCTAGAATGTATATGAACTCAGATATTAGCTCCATCATTAGAGTTAACCAGGGATTTACCATAGAGACGAAATGTCAAATGATGGAATGACTTTTGTAATTGATTAGAAAATGGAATATTACATAATTCAAATCATATGGGGAAAACCAAGTGATTTTTTCTTTGTAGACATGATAGTTTTTGTACTTTAAAAATGAAGGTGCCAAAAAAAATAGTAAGAACACTGTCTTTCTTTGATCTTTGGGGATTTTCTACTGCTTCTAAAACAAAAAAAAAGTTATCTATCTGGGAATGATGCATGATTACTTAAAGAAAAAAGAATGTGATTAACCTTCCAGGGATGAGAAGGACAGTGTAAAATCAAATGAGCAATACCAAAGTAATGTAATTTTAAAACTCTGGTAAAACCAGCTAACAGAAAAACTTCTTGAATTTATACAACTGCCCAATGAAGTTGTATTCTTTCAAGGTTCAATTCTAAGCACTCTACTATTTTTACTATGATTTCTCCCATGGAAATTTCATCTCATATATTAAATTTTAAATTTTATTTAAGTGACTTTCAAAACTGCATTTGTAGTTTTAATCTATACCCAGACCCGACTAAATCAGGCTTGTGAACATACCTATTTGGATGTCCCAATAAGATTCTAAACTCAACATGAATCTAATTGAAGTCATCATCTTTCCTCTAAAATCAGTTCTACCTCATGATGTTTGATACTTCTGTTAAAGATCACATGCTTATTTCAATCCCTGTTGTTAAATATTTCACAATCTTTTTACATTTCTTTCTCTATCCTCTTAAACTCTCAGAACCATTGAATCACAGTTTTTTACTTAAAATTATTTCTTGAAACTCATTCTTCTGTTTCTACACACTTAGATCAAATATATGTCAAATTCTGAACTATTTTAGCACTGAATATATTGTCCATGAATGAATTAATATAAATTCATTTATTAAGAACTTACTGTGTCTACCCTTCATGCTGATCACTGGGGATACAGTTTTTAAAATTCCTTCCTCTCAAGGAACTTACAGTCTAACAATCAGAAACAATACATAGAAAGATCCAGCTGTAGGTCAGATGAAAGGTTCAATGGACCCTAGGGTACAATAGCAAACAAGATATTCATTTATCTTCTACTGTCATTTCCACTGATAAAGTATTATGGCTTTTTGATGATAAACCTTTTTACAACGCCAGTGATTTGGTGTTGATAACTTTCTTTTTCAGGCCTTTAATGTGTCTGGATATTTAGCAAGTATAGGCTACAGAACCTATGAAAACAATGGCCAAGTTGCAATTCAACCATTGTTACTTTTCTCAATGATGTCTGAAAAGGGCAAGCTAAAAGAAATCCTGTGATTATTGCTGCGGTTGTCTGTGGTGATTGCTTTTCTCATGGATTTTGGGTTCTACAGTTTAGTATGTCTCCACAATAATCTGAGGGAATGTGATAGCCAAGATTATGGTTTTGGTTTAATCCACGTGGGTTATGGTAGGCTCTGACCATTTTAGGTGGCAGTTGGTGGTTGTGAGAGTGAGGCTGGTAGACCCATTCTTCCCAAGAAGTTGCTCCCCTGAATAATGACTATGAGGATAGAGGAAAGGATAATAGTCTAATCACTCAGTAACCCTTGGTGACTGTCTATCATCTATGGGATAAAGTCTAAATATCTTACAGTATTACTCTAGTCCAACTGCAGAACATAAGATGAAGAGTTTGTAATTTATTCTGTTGATGGTGGTAATCATTAAGGGTCTTTGAGTGACTTTATGCTTGTGCATTAAGCACGAGTATATTACAGAACCTCAAAAATGAGATTCCTAATCTCCATGAAAAGTGTAGGCCAAACTGTTCAAACAATAACAACAACAACAAAACCCAACAACAATAAAAACTCAATGAAATAAAAAATGTGTTATTAAGACTATCTGAGATATATAGCTGGATGGAAACCCCTAGAGTTCATACAGAAGATAACACATATCCAAACTGAAAGCATAATTGATAAGCCAAAACAATGCTTCTTAAAAATGTGGGGTTGCATAACTGAATGTGGAGGGGGGGGGCATGAAAAGTTTGGCAAGAGTAAAAGGTTTCTGAATGCATAACAAGCAAAAATTAATTGAAAATCACACACATAGGAATCTAATGTTTCTGGAAGCCTTTACCCATGTTGTATCATGTGATTTTACTGTAGCCTTGGTTACGAACATGCAACATGAGCACTTTGAACTGTGTAGCACCAATGAACACTGCCAGAAACACCTCAGCTCAGATTTGATACTAATGTATATTGTGAATTGAAGTGTTTTTATTTTACATTAGATGTTTTCTGCTCTTACAGAGACATAATAACTTCATTATGGAAAACAAAGACTTTAAGTATTTTCCTACCATCATTCCTCACCATATAAGAATCAAATTAGTATATATTTGGATTGCATTGTGTTAGAATGTTTGGTTTTAAACATCGCTGTTATCTCCTTCTTTTACAGAAATGTGTTTAATCATAGCAACTAAAGACAAAGGCCCTTTAATTATATTTCTCCACCATCACCAATGTATGTGTATGTAAGTATGAACATATTTTTTTAAATTAAGCACAAGCAAATGTAATTTAATAAACTAAAGCTTCTATTTAGGAAATTATTAGCAACATTTATTTATATTTTATGATCAAAATATTTTTCATTTATGAATAAGTGACTAAAATTAGACAGAAGAGGTAAAAATATAGATGACAATGTGGCACAGTCTTCGCTACCGGGTTATAGGATACCTAAATTGACAAAAAAAATAAAATATATTGAATCATTTTTGCATTGTGGATGTACTTCTAATAATGATGATGGCATGGAAAAAAATGCTTTGCTTAATTTGTAATGAAGTTTTGGCTGTGGAGAGCATGAAACCAGCCAAATTAAAATGACGTGTTAATACCAAACATGAAACATACTGCAATAAGTCAAAGGAATATTTTGAGTGTCTTTTAAAATGACCAAATAAATAAAAAATGTTTTGAGAAATTTGTTACTGTTAATGGAAAATATTGAATCTTATAAAGCTTCTTATTTAATTGCAAAAAGTATGCAATAGAAGCTCTTGTGTTACCTGCTTCTATTAAAATGTCAGAAATTGTTCATGGGAAAAAGTATAGGGATGATATTCATAAAATATCTTTATTGAATGATAGCTGTTTCCAGAAGAATTTCTGAAATTAGTAATGGCAGCTTATTACCAGCTTAAGGGCAGCCCAAAGTTTGCAATTCAGTTAGATGAAACAACTGGTATTTCTAACATGGCACAGTTGTTACTTTATGTAAGATATGCTTACAAAAGAAGCATATCTGTGGAATTATTGTTTTGAAATTCTCTGGAAGGGCACATAAGAGGGAAGCTCTATATCTTAAAGTTGTTGAATTGTTCACAAATGAAGGTTTGCAGTGGACAAATTGTGTTGGAATCAGAACAGATGCTGTGTAGCAATGGGCGTGGAGGAATTATTGGATTTGTGGCAAAAATTAAAGCTGGTGGCAATGAACATATCACTTTTGCTCACTGCATGATTCATTGGGGGGCACTCAGCCAAAAACAAAAAAAAATTAAAGTCATCATACTATCAAAATCATTAACTTCATTAAAAGCCATGCCCTTAACAATAATTTGATTTCAAACCTTTGGAAAGACATAGAATCTGATTACAAAAGGTTATTACTACATGCAGAGGTAGAGTGGCTCTCACTCAAAAGGAAGTTTAGACAGATTACTGAGATTGAAAGATGAATTTCTTACATTTTTGACTAAGCAGAAATCATAATTTTTAATTTATTCATAATGATTCATGACTTTCAAAGGTATGTTATTTGTTGGATATTAAAAAAAAAACCCTCAATGATTTTTAACATGTTATTTCAAGGAAAAAAATGTAACATATTTATGTTAAAAGACAAATTTGAAAATTTTACTAAAAAGTTAACATAAGAAAGAATGGGTCGAAAATGATGCTTTAGAAATGTTTATACTTATAGATGATTTTATAATTGAAAATAACCTCCCCATATATTTAATCGTAAGAGTTATAATTGATCATCTAAAGTGCCTGGAGATAGAGTTTCAGAAATTCTTCCTTTCAAAATTTGATTCTAAAAAGCTAAGTTAGGTTCTTAAACCATGGTCAATTGAAATCAAAACTATCAGTCACTGGACATTAAAAGTTCAAGAAGAATTTGTTGAGCTATCAAGTGCTGGAGGTTTAAAATTTGAGTTTACTAAAAAATCACTTAATGAATTTTGGCTTGGTATTAGGACAGAATTTCCAACAATTTCTGAAATGGCCCTAAACATATTTCTGCCATTTTGTATTATGTATTTATGCAAAGTGGCATTCTCAGAATTTGTAATTATGAAAGTAAAATATCGATCAAATCTGAAAAACACTGAAGATGCTCTATATCCTGAAGTATCAAATATTCCACAAAGGTATAATTTTTCAGCAAAAATAAGCACATATATCCATCTTATTAGTATGCAAATCTGCTTTCATCTATGAGATAATAAATATCCCATCCTAATGCCTATGATGAAAACCAATTCCTTTACTCACCTTTCATGGAGAAACATTTGAGATGGATCTGCTACTTAAACAAACTTTTAAAAATCTCTTATCCTTGTTATAGCAGGAGTACAGCCATACATGAGTTTCAGTATCTTCAGTACTGAAGTGTCAATGCCTTTCAATCTTTGTTCAATGGAAAATAAATTCACATTAAGTGTATCAAGAGCTAAGTGAATATTTATATACTACACATTACCCATGGAATTCTGGAACTCTGGTGCATTTTTGGTAAATCTATAACACTCTCTACAGATATAGAATGAGTCTGTACAGGACAGAGAGTCATTTTAGATATATATGTTTCTCTGACCAGTAGAACCATTATCTAACATCAAAACTCCCAGAGATGTACCTCTCTTTTGCTAGACTTCTGTGGGAATTATGCTCAAAGTGTTTCCATCTTTGTAGAACCTGACTTATGATCCAGCTGCATAGACATTTTGTAGAGATCTCTATCAATGGAAATATTTTAAAAATTTTGCTGTTTTTAACAAGGGTTGTAATATATCTTCACCATGACAACAAATCAAAATGATGTTGTTGTCTATTTAAAATCTATTTTCATTGGCATTTATTTTTCTTAAAAGAGTTTCCTTAAATTTTAGAAAGTTAAACACATTTTAACCTTACAGATCATTTAAGCCAATTTTAATTCATTATGATGGAGTCAGGAGCTAAAAGATTCATTTTTCTAACCCCATTAACAAATATCAATAAATCACAAATACACGAAAGAAAACTTAATTTCTCAGATTACTTCTCCTATGACTCAGATCTTCCTGGGATAAAATCATACACCCTCAGTTTGGCAAGGGGCTCTATGGCGGTTATCTAGTTCAGCACCATACTTTTCAAGGAGGTAAGGTATTATCATCACTTAATAAATGAACCAAAAAATCCCCAGGTAGTTAAATGAGTTCCTCAATGTCATACAGCTAAAAAAAAAAAATGAGGGTATTTCAGTTCGCCTTCCACTTATTCGTAATAAATTAAACTTTTAAATAACCCTGGGAAAGCAATGTAAAAAAGGCACACATTTATCTTTGTGATTTTCTAAGGTTGATAAATTAAGTTAAAATTATTTTTACCAGTTTTAAAAGTTTGAGTTGATTTTAGCTTCCTGAGCAGCTTATTAGTACTTTAAGAATATTCAGCTCCTACAATTTCTGTCACTATTGAACCTGAATAGTCTCACAAATTGCTGACATTAAACCTTGGGAGCCAATTTTCATAGAAAACTGTTTAAACATTCTAGGGCAGCATTTTCCCTATCAGTTAAACTTTAAAAGGTATTTGTGATCTATGTAGGGGAATTATACAAAAGAAATATGCACTACATAAGAATGGCAGAAGCTAGTGCAAAATATACTCGGTAGATTTCAGAACAAAGAGAATAAATTGCCTTCAAGTAGATTTTATCTACTCTACTCAAAATTATCATTTGAATTTAGGATATTTCATCTTTTACTTTTACTCATTTTTTAGTTTGGAGGTTAATTGCCTTCTTACATGGGAAATTAAAACATATTAACTATGTTGCAAGCTCTCTGATTCACATCTTTAGGATAAGTAGTATATATGATAGCATATGAATGTTGATCAATCAAATAGAATTGTACTTTAATAATATTTTAATCTAATATTAGAATAGATCAGTATTTTAATCTAATTTTACTATAACAGGGCTGTATATTTAATTTCAATTGTAAATGAACAATTCAGCAAACAAAATTATATTAACCTGTGCTATTTAGATAAACCAATTGTTTAAATGTTTTTCACATTCAAATTTTTAATTAATTTATTTATTTTTAGTTATTAACATTCAGTTCTACAAGCTTTTAAATTTTAAATTTTCTCTGCCTACCCCTCTTCCCACCTCACCAAGATGGAATACAATCTGATATAGGCTCCACATATACATGCACATTAAGCATATATTCACATTAGTCATGTTGTAAAGAAGAATTATAGCCAATCAAATGAACCAGAAGACAGAAGAAACAAAATGAGACAAAATAAAAATGAGAGACAGACAGAGAGACAGACAGACAGAGAGACAGAGACAGAGACAGAGAGAAAGCGAGACAGAGACAGAGAGACAGACAGAGACAGAGACAGAGAGACAGACAGAGACAGAGACAGAGAGTGCAAATAATACACTTCAATCTGCATTCAGACTCCATAGTTCTTTCTCTGGATGTGGATAACGTTTATCATCATGAGTCTTTCGGAGTTGTCATAGAACCTTGCATTGCTGAAAAGAGCTAAGTCTATCAAAGTTAGTCTTTGCACAAGGTGACTGCTACTATGTACTACATTCTCCTGGTTCTGTTCGCCTCACAAAGCATCTTTTTGTATCAGTCTTTCCAGGTTTTCTGAAGCCTGCCTAACGTTAAATTTCTAATGGGACAAGTCCATGTCACTTTAAAATGAAAGGAAATTACAATCTATCAGTTTTTCTTACATATCTACCATGTACTTGGCATTGTTCTAGGTGCTTGGGAGAAAAAGGAAGGAAGGGAGCGAGGGAGGGAGGAAGGAAGAAAGGAAGGAAGGAAGGAAGGAAGGAAGGAAGGAAGGAAGGAAGGAAGGAAGGAAGGACAAAAGGAAAGAAAAAGAAAGAAAGAATGAATGAAAGAAGAAAATGCCTATCATTAACATATATAAAGATATACCAAAAAATACCAGGAAGAAAGTTAAGAAGGGCACTATCATTTGGGATTGGGAGAGGCTTTTTGTATGAAGTGGTATATTTAAAGAAAGATAGTTATATATTTCATGTCTCAGCACAATGTCTGTCATATAATAGGGACTTAATAAATGTTTGTTGAATTGAATTATTTTGCAAAGAGCCATCCCAGTAGAAGTAAATATAACTCCACTCATTAATTAATCTGATTGCAAATATAGAAGCATAGGATTCAGACTGACATGGAAAGTATAACATAGGGGAGCAAATCAAGTAAGAAAACATTCATAAAAGACTTAGTGTTTGATTTGCACTATGCTAAACATGAAGGATATAAAAAGGGCCAAAAAATCCACCCCAGAACAAACAAAAAAATCAGTCCCTACTCTCAAGGACCTTACAATTTAATGAGACATACAACATGCAAACACCTATGTACAAAATAGATATATCCAGCATAAAATGGTGATAATAAATGTAGGGAAGGCATTAAAGAGTTTGAGGAACTAACTTGTCATAAGTAAGATTTAAGCTAAGACTTGAAGGAAAACAGAGAATCCAGGAGGCAGTGATAAGGAGGGAATTGTTTCCATGCCAGATGGCCAGAGTTGAGAAATGGTGTATGTTATATAAAAAGGAGCCCACTGTAATAGGATCACAAAACGTGTGGAAGGGAGTAAGGTACAAGAAGATTAGAGAGGTAAGAAGGAAGCAAGTGATAAAGGGCTTTAAAAGCCAAAGAATATGTATTTGATATTAAAAGTAATAGAGGGCAACAAGAGTTGATTGAATAGGATGATGCCATAGTCAAACTTTTGCTTAAGGAAAATCAATTTTATAGTAGAGAGAATGAGGGAGTATAATAGAGAGAGGTTTGAGATTGTATTCTGTTTTACTTATTTAACCTTTAATTAATAAAATGAAGATATGTGATTTCATTTATAGGAAAATGTCAATGTTGATTTTGCTAGAATATTGTGATTATAAATGGTTCAAAATATGGCTGTGTTGATTAAATTTCCTCTGTACAAAAATTCCTGTACAATCTGATGGTTAGTAATTCTAGATACCACTCATCAAATCTAAAGAATCTTATGAATCTTTCATTACAAGAAGCATGATACTCTAGTCTATGGAATAGTACTTTCCCATCTTGAAAGCATCTATGCTGACACTCCCTGTCCTGATTGCTCCTCTCCTCTATAGTTATTTTTTATTGCTCAAAGTATTACTACTTTCTGTCCTTGAAGAATTTCTTCTACCTGTCTTGCTTACAGAAACCTATTAAAAAGCACTTTGGAAGAATCCCAAATTTTCAGATATAATGAGAAGGAACAGGTGCAAAGAGAATGAGAAGTATTCATTATATACATTATTGGATTTAGTTGGATGAGATGATTTTAATTCTTTAGATTCATCAAAATAAAGGCTTATATCATGTTTTATCTTCATCTGGTTAAAGGTTTTATCTCTAAATATTTCCAAAGTAGAAGAAGCTTTCTGGATGAGCAAGTTTAAGAAATGGATCGGAATGATAACATCTGTGAGTTTTTATTTTTGTAGTTACTAATTTATACTTTGATTTTGAAAAGCTTACTAAATTATTTTGTTTCACTTTTATTACATATAAAACAGGTAAAATGTTAAAATAATTAAAAATAGCACAGTATTTTCATATTGGAATATGGTTCTGAGGGAGGCAGGTATAAGAACAAATGGAAAAACTAGTTAATGGTTACATAGAAGATATTCTGTGAGTACTTATAAAGACTTCAGCAGATGAAAAATGGGGTTTAAAATAATCAAGGTCAATTGATTTGATAATTTTTTAATATAGCTCAGTTTTTGCAAAATATTGAATCTTTCAATTTATTACTCAGTTTGATATTCTAATGGTCAGTGATTTCATTGATATTGACATTATTCCTAGAGATGCAGTTAATAATTTCTTTGTGCCATTTCTTACAATATCATTATTTTTGAACCATTTATCAAATCTTCCATAGAGGAATATGATCAAAACTTTCCTCTGCTTCTGTTGTGAATTCCAGAGTACCAACGTGTTATTCATGCTGTCACATTTCATTTTTGATCAGATAATAGCTTCATTCTTTTCTGATCAAATATGTTCTGGATAGAGTCCTTCATGCTATTTTGCTGATGGAAGCCAGAGTCTGAAATATAGTATGATCACCTTAAAACCTCCTCATCTTTCCCTTGTCTTTTGGTTAAAGAAAATTGAGATCGTGAATAGAGATAGACCTGTGAACTACTTGGTAAGGATACTTTCTCTACCAGTACAGGTGAGCACCCTCTCAGCAATTTATAATATCATAAAGTTTCCTACAACTCTAACAGGTTAAAAGACTTTCCCAATATTAGTTAGCTGGCATGTTTTGGAGGTGGAATTTGAAGGAACATTTTCTTAGATTTGAGGCCAATTCTCTATCCCCTGTGCCATGCTTATTATCTTCAATGTGATGATTCTCAGAATATGAGATTCCATAATTTTTAGTCCTATATCATGAATGAGAGAATATTAGTATGAAAGAGATACACATTTTGAGAGTGGATAGAGATGAAAGAGATGTAGAGAGACATCATTTCCAAAACGTAGTCTAGCCTCATCACTTCCTATACAGTTCTGGGGCCAGGTTGTTTTCAATTGATTGGAAATATGCAGTTTGTTTGTGTTTGTGCGCATGTGTATGTAAAGGAAATATTAGTGGTATCTGAAGCTATAGGTATCTATAATCATAGATATAGATATGTTGAGTGTATATGAATGCATACTGATGAAATAGAAATAAATGATCCAGAAAATTTTATGACATAGTCTGGATGGCATGTGCCATCATCAGATATATTTGGATTGAGGCCATGCATCGCCAATAACTTCCATCCTGGGCTGAGGTAGAGACACAGACTCCAAAAACAAAATGCCCTTGAAAAATAAAATTTTACTTAATGGAGAAGCTTGGTGTAAGTTGAGTTGCTCTGTGATTTTTTAAATGTAAATCTACCCTCTAATTAGGAACATCCATAATTGTCCATTGACATTCACTTCCCAGGAAACTTGTATTGATGGATCAGTTCAATGAGTTATCCACAAAACTGTGTATCATAGTCTGAACAATAAATATTCTTCATCAAAATGATTGTTCACATGTTATTTATTAGGTCAAATTGTTTTGAATGACAACAAATATATTTTAAATGCGTTGCCACAATTGAGTCCTGTTTTAAAGTCTTTCATCTACAAACTGGAATTTCTGGAAAATTTTGCTGTCTATAAGGAATCCTTTATCCATTTGAACTCTGATAAGTATATCCTTCATTAGCATTTCAAACAAATTTGTCAAAGATAGGTATATTATTTTATGTATCATTTAATAGATACTTGAACAAATATACCCCTGTTTCATTTATCAAGGAATATCATATACATGGTTGACATTTAGTTGGAGGAATATTCTTAAGGAATCATTTTGTTCTTATTCATTTGTGGAAAGAACACAAAAATAACTAATGCAATATAGTATTCTTGAATTCCTTCAGTCAACTGGAAAACTTAGAAAGATGAAGGCTGTCACAAAATATTTTTCTTCTGAAATTTGACTGTGCTTTTCTATTTTCATTGAAAATTATCCTGACACTACAAGTATAGATTATTCTCCTGTATTTTGTGGATTGGTGTGAAAATAAGGAGGCATGTAGATGATTAAGTATTAATATCCTCTCTACTGGATTTTTCCTTTAGTAATATCATTGGTTTTTTGAATATGTTTATATATATATATATATATATATATATATATATATATA
>CM053592.1:117751463-117770857 GCA_028646515.1 Pseudochirops corinnae | reverse complement strand
TATCTTTAATTTTTTCCTCTGAAAACTGCCTGTTTATGTCCTTTGATCATTTATCAATTGGGGAATGACTTGTATTCTTATAAATTTGACTCAGTTATCTGTATATTTTAGAAATGAAGCCTTTATCAGAGACACTGGTGGTAAAAATTATGTCCCAATTTTCCACTTCCCTCCTAATCTTGGTTATATTGGTTTTGTATGTAAAGTTATCTATTTTACATTTTGTAATGCTCTCTATCTGTTGTCATAAATTCTTCCCTTTTTCATAAATCCGACAGGTAAACTATTCCTTGCTTTCCCAGTCTGCTTATAGTATTGGCCTTTATATCTAGATTGTGTACCTATTTAGATTTTATTTTTCTTCATGATGCAATACATGGTCTATGCCTAGTTTCTACCATACTATTTTCCAGTTTTCTCAGCAGTTTTGGTCAAATAGGCAGTTTTTATCTGAGAATCTGGAGTCTTTGGGTTTATCAAACAGTAGATTACTATATTCGTTGACTATTATGTCTCATGTACCTAATCCATTCCACTGATCCACTACTCTATTCCTCAAGTCCGTACCAAGTAGTTTTGATGACTGCTGCTTCATAATACAGTTTGAAGTCTGGTACAGCTTGGCCACCTTCCCTAGCATTTCTTTTTATTAATTCCTTTGATATTCTGGACCTTTTGTTCTTCCAGATGAATTTTCTTACTATTTTTTTCTGGCTCTATGAAATAGTTTTTGGTAAATTGATTGGTATGGCACTAAATAGGTAAATTAATCTAGGTAAAATTGTCATTTTTATTATATTAGCTTGATGTAGCCACAAGCAACTGATGTTTTTCCAATTTAGATCTGACTTTATTTGAGTGTAAAGTGTTTTGGAATTGTGTTATATACTTAGAATTCTTGAAAGGAGTGGAGAGAGGAAATATATTGGCTTAGATGATCACTTAGATCCAATTCTGAAATTCTATGATTCATTGAAGTCATACCTTTGATTTGTTTCCCATCCCAAGAAAATATCATAAAACATTGATATTTGACATCCTTTCTCTGCTTCTTCTATTTGATTACAGAGGCATCTACGAGAAAAAGAAAAAAAAAATCTTGGGTAATTCTATGACCAAAGGCTCCTTTTGTCAGTGTGAAAGACAGTATGATATGTTTGGAAATACACTGAATTGAAAATAGAGGACTTGAACTGGAGTTTCATTTTTTTTCATTTTTTTTCTGTTTCTACCTCTGTAGCCTTTAACACATTAGCAGATATTCTTAATGTATTGTGTGTTATGGATTTCCACACCTCTTCTTCCCCTCACTCCTCATACTGGAAGTCTGGTGAAACTTATGGACCCCTTCTCTGAATCATGCTTTTAAATAACTGAAGGAAATGTTAAATTTCAGCTATAGGTTAATGAAAATAAAATTGATGTTTTTCCCCCAAAACAAACAAATAAACATAGTTTCTCTTGGAATTCTTATAGTCTGCATTCCTATCCCAGTCTGACTAATTTTAACATCTACTGACACAAGGCCATTCTGATTTCCTTCACTTCAAGTGACAATGATCATCTTCAGGATACTTTCCCATTCATCAATTACTTAAATCATGGTTTCTCTGGAGTAGGACCTAGAAGAGGAAGTCAAATAAATGACTTCCTTTCCAGACTCCATTCAGACTTCCTCTCCTATGAGCCTGCATGAATGTCTTCTGCCTCAACCACCTTTTCAGTTTCTCTTTCCTGTCTTCATCAATGCCTGATAAGTAGAAATCAATCAGCAAGGTTTGTATGCAATTTTTGTAACCTCTTTGGGCCTCGGTTTTGTACTCTTCAAAAATAAGGTATTAGATTCAATGTTCACTTCTTATTTTGAAATTATGGGTGGTTGGGGTATCACAAAGTTTTCTTAATGAGAAAACCCTTTATATCCATATATCTCCTTAGCTCCTTCTCACCCAATTCTCTAAGGAAGTGCAAGGATTATTATTGCCATTGTCATCTTTCTTACTCTCCCTATAACTTTCTGTTTCCCATACTGTGTACCTTTATTTCTGTTTTCTCAAATAGACTAGAAAGATTTGAGATGAGACTATTGACCTATTGTCTTGGTGTCAGAATGAGAGGAGGGTTTACACTTTCAGAAGGAAAGGTATGGATGGCATGCTGTACAAGGGCACATACAAAAGACAATCAGCGTGGTGTACTGCCCCAGAGAATCTGATTACCTATTACATCATATAAGATCTGTTAAGGGCACATACCTAGATGTTAAAGTACTTCTATACAGCATCTCAACTTCAAAAGGCAGATTGGAAATAAAATCTCTCACATGCATTTGGTGTTTCCTAATTGTGCATACACATGTAAAGATATTCGTGAACTTAATGAATGACTCCATACATACACATAAAAATACATGTTGATGGACAAGCTTGTACAGTTTATTTTGCAACAGTTGCTTCATGAATATCATCATGCTATCTTACTTTAACATCTTTACTTTAGCGTATGAACCATAATACCTGGGTATAACTGCACACTAATCTAAAAAAGTTATGATCTCTAAGTATGAGGAATAAAAAGGGTCATAGCCTGCATAACCTCCATCAAGGTCTTTCTCTAATTTTGCTTCCTATTTTTGATAACTAGGTCCATAACTTGATCTTTGTGAGGAAGCTGCTACTTTGTACCCCAGTTCTAATAACTAAATACTTTCTTTTCTGCTGAGTACCTGGTACCATATTATGTCCTGTAACCTAGTTTGTTTATCTTTGCCCTACTCTCACATTTTCTGCTAGGATATGGAGTTTTGCCCTTTATTTTATTCTGTTTTCTGGGGCCCAGATCCTTGATGATGAACTTTTTGCCTGCTTAGGCAGTATAATGCTTATCATTGTACTTCCCTGGTCTTGACCTAAGTACCTGTGACTTTTCCTATATTACCTACTTTAATCCTCCCTTGACATTTCATCAGCCCTTTTACTAGGACTTTGCCTAAATGCTTACTCTACATTTGTATGTCTTCATGCTTTCCAAATTCAGGAAGTAACCAATCTAACTTATTTAAGTACCAGGTAAGCCTATGACACCAGCCATCTTTTAACCCTTAATTTCTGTTACATCCAAAAGAGGGATCATGACAAGTAAGGAGAATGAAATAGACTTCAAGTATATCTTGTTTTCAGCAAAACATTAAACACAATGATGCATTATAAACTTATAGACCAGATAGAGATTTTTCATCTGTGTGATAGTATACTCATTGGACTTTGCTGAAGAAATAATGACTGATATATTGAAGTGATGCTGAAGGGAGGTCTCTAGTTCCCCAAAGAGCTATCCTTAACATAATAAGGAAGAAATCTCAAAGACAATATAGTTCAACCCCTGTCTGAGCAAACACCCTGTCTAACTGTCCCCATATTGCTCATCAAGACTTTACTTGAACATTTCCAGCAAGCAATACCACAAGGCTACCTGTTAGAGCAGCCTGTTACACTTGTGCATAGCTCTGATTTTTCTTATATTTATAGTCTTAATCCATGTCTCTGAAATTTGCAGTAGTTGCTCTAATTTCGTTACTCTGAGGAAAAGCAGAACAAAGCTTACCCTTTCACATGACAGATATTCAAACAGTTAAAACAGAAGTCTCATCAGTTGTCTTTTCTCCTGACTAAACATTATTAGTTCTTTTGATTCATCCTCATACAGCAATATTTTGAGGTCCTTCATGAACATGGTTGCCTCTGCTGGAAGGTCTCAAGGTCATTAATGTCCTTCTTCAAATTTTTTGCCTAAAATTATGTAAAATATTACAAATATAGAATGATCATGTAAGTGAGGAATGTCATCTCTCTAGTTCTGGTCACTATCTCTCCTTGAATTCAGTCTTAGATTATTTAGCTTTTTAAGTTTTCTAATCACACTGTTGCCTCATATTGACTGTGCAATACACTAAAACCACTGGACTTTTTCTCTTAAACATTTTTAATCAATTTCTTAGATTAAGGCTTAAATGCCATCCTTGTCAAATTTGAATACGATTATCAAGCTTTGACATCTAACAAGTTGAATGGCACATTTGAGATTTTAAAAATTTAATCTATAGGCTAAAACAATGGACAAAATATAAGATGATATCAGTTAAATGTGATTCTAGACATCAGTGGAATAATAGGTTATGGCAGAGGGAAAGGGGTAATAGTTCTATTAAATAGGAAGCTGTTGTTGGTCCTTTATTCTCAAAGAGGACCATAACCTCTGGAAGGTGATACCATGACTTGCAAATGAATTGGATTTAAGTAGGAAGGGCTGGGCAAATTAAAAGTCTCATTTTCTCCACCAGAAATATCTGGGTCCAGTGGCAAAATACAGATATAGATCACTGGAGATGGCCTTGGATACAGTGGGAGAACATGGCCTTTTTAAGCTAAAGTCTTTTGGGGGGGATGTGGAAAAATTGAGATGCTAAGATATGAGACCAATTCTCATTTTTCTTTGAGCTTTTGGATGTAGCAGTTTTGTTTTGCTGTCTTTTCGAGAGTTTGTGCTTCTGTCTTCTCTTTCTATCATCAGGATCTGTGTTGTTATGATTTGCTCATTTTTGAGTCTGCTTTTTTTTTTATTATTAACTTTATATTAAAGTTGAGGCCTGCTCATGGGGTGAGGGGGGCACTGTCCCAAGCTTCAGGATTTTGGTGTAGCTTTTTTCAGGGCTAGTTTCAGGAATCTGTAAGCCTTCAGTTCTTTCAAGGTGGTATGATATAAAGAGAGGTTTGTCTACTATTCCCCTGGCCTACACTCTGCTCTGTGAGTGACCACAAGCTCTCTTTTTTGCCCTGGAACTGTGGCCTAGGTCCCCATTCCCCTGCAGCCACACACTTTGGTGTACTAGTGCTCCTCCTCACCCTGGGAATGTGACTGGGTATGGGCAATGCAACAGAGGCCTGCATGCACTACCAGCTGAGGGACCACTGGAATCTCCTTCTGAATAGTTGTCTGATATCCTTACCATCTCTGGGCCAAGAGTTCCAAAAACACCCACTGTCACTACTGTTTTTAGTTGCTCCCAAGACATGCTCCTGGTTTGCTAGAGCATTGCCTAGATTGTGTAGTTTTCACTCCACTATCACTCTGTTGTGATAGACCTTTCCTATAAACCTTATAAGTTGTTTTGGGCTGAGAAATTCTTTCATCTTGTCATTTTTGGGGGGCCCTGCTACTTCAGAATTTGTTTTGAGATATTATTTAAAGTTTTTTAGAGGAGAATTTCGGAAAGATCAGGTGAGTTCATGCTGTTTTTCTGACATCTTGGCTTTCTTATTTCTATTTTAAAAACAAAACAAATTCAAGAAATGCAAATCAAAATAACTTCGGGGTACCACATATCCCCATTTAGATTGGCTAAGATGACAAAACAGGAAAATGACAAATGCTGGAGAGGATGTGGAAAAATTAGAACACTAATGCATTATTGGTGGAGCTGTGAACTGATATAACCATTCTAGAGAGCAATCTGGAACTATGCCCAAAGGGCTATAAATAATTTCATACCCTTTGACCCAGTAATACCACTTCTGGGGTTGTACCCCAAAGAGATCATAGAAGTGGGAGGAAGACCCATGTGCACAAAAATATTTATTGCAGCTCTCTTTGTGGTGGCAAAAAACTGTAAATTAAGGGGATGCTCATCAATTGGAGAATGACTAAACAAGTTGTGGTTTATGAATGTAATGAAATACTATTGTGCTATAAGAAATGAGCAGGAGACGATCTTCATATTCATTTGGAGAGCCTTATACAAACTGACGCTAAGCGAGAAGAGCAGAACCAGGAGAAATTTGTACACAATGACAGACACATCATATGTGTGATGACCAAATTTGGTAAACTGGACTCTTCTCAGCAACTCATAGTTATAAGACAACTCTACAAGTCCCAGGATAGAAGGACGTATCTACATTCAGAGAAAGATCTAGAAAGAACAGAGTTTAAATGGAGAAAGTAATCTACATGCTATCGTTCGTTTTTGTGTTTGGTTCTCTTTCCTTTTTGCCATTGTTCACTCCATTAGTTACAACCCTTCTATACAACCGAACTCATGTCCAATGTGAAAGTATTTGCAGATCCTATACTTCATTGCATGCTGCCATGGCAGGTGGAGAGAAGGAAGGGAGAAAATGTGAAACTCAAGAGATTATAGAACTGAATCTTGTAAACTAAAAGTAAATAAACAAATCAAATAAAAAAAGGAAAAACAAAACAAAACAAAACAGATTGAGAGAATGAGTGTGTGTGTGTGTGTGTGTGTGAGAGAGAGAGAGAGAGACAGATAGAGTCACATATTAAGACAACCAATTCACAGATTTATTGAATGCCTACTATGTGTAATAACTACTATCAAGACACTGAGACATTCAAAGATATATAAGACATAGGAACATAGATGTGGAACTGGAATTGACTTAGAAATTATCTGGTGCAATATTCTTAGCATGACAATTGATCATTGAGTCCATAAACATGCATGAGATTAAGGAGACTCGAAAATGAATGCTCCTGATAGATTTTTAAAAGAAAATCAAGGATCTTATTCTTTAAACACTAAGGATGACATCGCATAGAACAGTACTAAAGTATTCTATAAAACTTTTCTTAATCCTCTGTCATAAACTTTCTACAAAACAAGATGACATTACTAGCTTATTGTATGCCCCCCCAAGCCATTAAAATAACAAAATGTGAAGTAGAGCTTATTGATCATACATATAAAAAATTGCTGCTTTTTTTAAAGACAGTAATAGAAAGACAAGATATATCAATTGATGGAGATATTTTCTTTATCCTTTGAGGCATTGTTCAATTCCAGTGCTATTAACACAGACCACTTTTTAAAAAAATTACTGCCGACTTCTTAAATGGAATATCCATCATCAACCAGACAAATTGTTAAAGGGAATAAAATAGAATTATTTAAAATATTAATTTGTGTCAGTTTGAAGTTTTCTATATTTTATCAGTTTCCTAATAAACTGGACCTTTTTTCAGTATACCTAAGAATCATTTAACATTGAAGCAAGAACTAATACCTATTTGCTTTAGGTCTATACCTTAATTAACATGCCAAGTTTGGGGGAAAGTACAAATAAAACAGATTTAAACAATCCCCATAGCAAAACTGAATCAATCTAAAAGATGATAGTTGTCCATATCTCTTAGAAGTTTTAAGTAATTCCTGGGATTTGTTTACTTCATTGCAAAATGTCACATGGGATTTTTATGATGATAAAAATCTATAAGGATGGTATGCTGAGCTACTTAATTAGCCTTTAAGTTACTTTTTGAAAATAGCTTAGTTTGGCTTCAGTATCACCTGAGTTTAACTAATGTGCCTTCAAATAAGTTCACATTTTAAAATGGTAGTTTGAATATGGTAAACTTAGATATTCAGGACTGGAAAAAATGGTTTTGTTGGGGTTGTTTAAGAAGTTTTAAATTGATGCTTAATTCTAGATTTGAACCGATATTTTCTGTATTTTTTGTTGTTATTGAATTGTTTTCAGTCATATCCATCTCTTTATGACCCCATTTCGGGTTTTCTTGATGTGGATATGGGAGTGGTTTGCCATTTTTCTCTAGCTCATTTTAAAGATGAGGAAACTGAAGGAAATAGACTTAAGTGAGTTGCACAGAATCACATAGCTAGCAACTGTCTGAAGCCAAATTTGAACCCTTACTAACTCTAGACCTGGCACTCTTATCTAGTGAAGCACATAGTTGTTCTCATTTTCCTGTATAAGAAGAATAAATTACAATATTTATAGCCTATAACTAATCATACTGTGGCTAAATTTTTCTTTCTTTTATATCTAAATGTCATTTATACTAAGGCTTTTACTGTCCTCTTGACAGTATAGTCATGTGTGTGTACACATACACACACACAACTTCAAGGTATTCCATTTCCAGAAACCTAAAACAATACTTTGAGTTCCCATTGTTGTATATACCTTAATAGTAAAAATACAAAATTATTTTGAATGAAAACATTTACCAAGATGCTCATATAAAATTAATAGTAAGCAAAGTATTATTTTCATCTTCATCAAACTCTCATACAATCATAGGTATTGTTATAAGGTAGAATAGACACACACTTTGAATAAACTAGTAGGAAATCATTCACTTAAGGAACATATGTGGACAAGGAAATTCACAGCCCTGGCATTTCAGGGCCCTGATGACACTTCCCTTTTTGTGGAATCCTTATGCTGCTTACCTTAAACAGACTATTTCTGTCAGGCAGGTTAGTCATCTGGGTTCCTGGCTATTCCTCTCTGCTTATTGAGGAATCTCCTCTCTGGTAATTTGCTTCACCAAAAGACCCCATAACTAATGGGGAAAGAGGATATGAAGGGAAGGATAGAAATAATTTCCCCACCATTGTACTTTTATTTAAACAAAAGGTGAAATCAGAGCTATTACTCACACAAACTGGTAACTTCTACATTATTAGACCCTATTCTCCTCTGCCAGGGATGATGTTCCTCATTCTACAATTCTAGATGCAGTCCACTCTTTAAAAGGCCACCATGGACATGCCTGATCTTTGGTCAGCCAATGTATGACTGACTCATTTTTAATCACTTTGGATCAAGAAACTCCATATCCTGCATATTATTTAAGTCTCAATAACACATTGTCTTTTTCCTGTCCTCTAGTTTTGTCAGCAGAAGAAGGTGTGGCATCAATTACTCAGGAGTTTCTTGATCAATTGCTGCACCACTGGTCACTTTATAGTTAATATCTAAACAAATAGTTGTCAACTTATAATTACAAAACAAATTGATGCAAAGAAAAACTAAAAACCATTGGCAAAAATGTGATGAGAATATTTTCTCTTCATACACATTCAAAACACTATACCTATTTCACTAATTATTATCACATCTAGGCTCTGAGCCACTTCCCTAAGTGCTTTATTTTCCTGTGTAGAAATTACCTTTGGCACTGGACTGCACCAGTAAGATATGTACATATACAATCCAATGTCACATTATCCTCCAAAATTTTGACATTCTGACATGAAGCCTGACACTGTACCTAGGGTACCAACCACTTTAGCTGGCTTTTTGAGAAAAGGTTGCTTGTCCCTAGAACTTAGGGTTCTCATTTTTCTTATAATCATTCTCCAATAGTCAACAATACCTCTTCCATAGGTATTTGACAGCAAATCTATGAGATCTTGTTTAAAAAGTTGGTTTCCCTGCTATATATGTCTTATTTTCTATCTACCTCTATAACTTTCTCCATCTCTTTCCCTCTATAAATTACTCAATAATTTATTAGTGGTCTGAATAAAAGTCAGAACGAAATCTTACTACCATACAAAAAAAGAACATGAACAGTCAAATCGAGGGAATGTATTTCTGTGCTGTTGTTTTTATTGTTTTTTTTTAATTACCCAAATAAATGATTTTGGGTAGTTACAGGGATACTGCATTTTCCTTGAAGAGAGATCTGCTTTCCAACACGTTCATAGCCTTAGTGGGGACAGTAAATTATTTAATTTGGAGTTGGATAGAGATAAGATTCTTAAAGATCATGGAAGTCATGCAATCATACATCTATGTGGCTTTTTTTTTTGTTCTGTTCTCTGTACCCTCCTCTTTTACAGTAATGTTCCCTTCTCCAAGGGCTAAAGATTCGAGGCCACTCGTTCCACCTACCTTAGTTTTTCTATCCTTCCTAGTGATCTTCAACATACTTTATGAAACTGACAATAATATGACCCAATTTCCTTTTTTTTTTTTTTTTATTTGCACCTTTCATGCAATGGAGAGAACATGGAAAGCCCAGAGGTAGGGTGGACCCATTTTAACATGGGAGGGGAAACTAAGACTCAAAGACACTGCTCAATGTCACATACAAGATACAGTTGCCCCAACCTTAATCATTTGGTGCTTAATTTCTCATGACTTATTGACATTTTGAAAATAGAGGGGACAGGGAACAAGGGAATGCAAATCTATGCCAAGAGGCTCCGTACTCCTGAGCCTGTGATGGGTAAGCTTCCACTTCCATTCTATGCCTCCCTGAGTAGATAAGAGGAAAAAGGATTTTTCAGTTACTTTTTTTAAAGTGTTACAAATAATATACAATATGTTATCATATAATATAATAATATTAATATATGACAAATAATATTAATAAAATAATTTAAGTATATTTATTATTGGCATCTTCATGACCCACTCATTTTCCAGGTCCCTTCATTGAGCTAATCTGTATGATGTCTGGAGTCTTACTATGCCACTGGGCATTTAAAATTACTTATAATCAATCTATCCAACACATTTATGCAATTGTTTAAAGATTCCATTGTTGCCATTTCATTGATAAAGAAAATATTAGTAAAAGAGCTGTTCAGACATGTTTCACCAACATAGTGCTATTTCAATGGAAAATAAGTTTTCTATTTTCCCTAAATGATAATATGCTCACAATCCACTGCATGCCATACTTTACCTCAATTCTGTCTTTAGTTGACCCTATTTTGTAAGTTTCCTGTAGTCAAGTTCCAGTTGTGCAACTTACCAGTAATTTTCACTAGGCAAATTATTTACTATCTCAGTCTAAATTTGCTCATTTTTATAACTGAGATAATAATACTACCTGTATCCCAGTGTTTCCATATATTACAGCTTTTTAAGGGAAAAAATTGAGCCACATTAAAAAGGACCATTTCTCTGAGTAGCTATTTGTGGAATACCAAGATTTATGAGGTATTTTTAAAAACTTTTATTTTGTATAGTGCATGGCATATAAAAAGCACATGATAAATATTTAATGATTAATTTATAAATAAATTAAGTATATAGGAATTTTTTTTGTCAAAGAGAATGCTCAAGAATGGAACATGAGCATTAACTGAGCTTAACTGAGAATTTACAGAGACCTTCCAAACATAGTGCCATAATTCAAATGGAACTGGGAATTTCAGTTGTGAAAGTCATCCAAAGGGGATGTTTAGAGGAAATAGGAGGTTTATGGTGACCTTAAAATTATAGGTTTTATACACCTTTTCCCTTCTGCTATGAATAGAATTGACATTCATATTTGGTTGAGTCTCTTAGGAAAGTGCCATTTCAATAATCATATTTACATTATTAATTATGATATTGTAGGATTTAGAGTTCAAGAGAAGCTTAGAGGACATTTAGGTCGGCCCCATTGCTTTATAGATAATAATGACAACAAATATTTCTTTTATTTGGTTTGATCCTCACAATTACCCTATGAGTTGGGAGCTCTTATTAATTTCATTTTTATAGGTTAGGAGATTGAGAGATATTAAGAGATGAGAAACTGAGAGAAGTTGTTTCCTAGAGTCACATAGTTTAGCAATGTCTGAGAAAAGACTCAAACTAAGGTCGACTTGATTCCAGATTGAGTGTTCTATCATACCACATTTCTTCCCTGTTGCTCTACTATGAGAAGGCTTAAGATGTATCTATTAGAAATTCATGGATTCTCCTGGCATGAACGTACAATGGATTTATGCAAAAATATATTTTTATTTACTGTTTCATTTACTATCTTCTTTCTGATGGTATCAGAAACCCTTTGTACTATATCTGTAGTTCTACAAGGCAGGAAAAAGAACAAGGATAAAGAAAAGCAGGAAGGAGAGGGAAAGAAAATTAGGTAATGGTCAATTTAGACTATGGTTTTTCTAAGTCTACTGAGAGTAAAAAGAAAGATTATATTAGTTGAGTCATTGTAAACAATAAGAATGATTAACAACTTAGCCTGTATTACGTAGATGAACTCTTTGCCTACATCTATTTTCTGTGAAACTGTTTCCTTCTATTTCATTTTTGAATGTGTACTATGTGCTTCTATCAATTTGGGGGTATACAATTTTATAAATGAACTATATACATTCAAACATTTACTTACAAGGAACAAAACCTTGGACTTACAAGATTTTTTGATCTCTGAAACAAGCAAAACAAAGCAATTAGGGAAAAGTTCAGATGTTGAATCACAAAAATCACATAATTTAAGTTTGAAAGGACCCAAGAGGCCATCTGGTCCATTCCAAACCTGTGCTGGACTTGAATTCAGGAAGACCTGGGTTACAATTTTGCCTCTGGTAGCATTTAGCTGTGCAAACTTAATTCTGACAATTTTGATCAATAAATTTCTTTTAAAGAACAAGATTTACTCTCTGAGTCTTGGTTCTCTCTTAATCTATGATCCTATGAAAAAATTTCACTATACCATACCCTAAAACTGGTTTTCCAACTTCTGTTTGAAGACTTTAACAGATGGGCAACTCATTATCTAATAGGGTGGTCCATTCCACTTTTGGACAACGATAATTATAAGGAATTTTTTTCCTAACATCAAGTCCTTGCAATTCCCACCAATTGGTATATTTATGTTTTCTAGAGCCAAACAGAAATACATTTTAATTATTTATGAATCCTTCAGTTTTCTCTATGCCCAAGACATTGGACAATTAATGGAATAACCTAAGCCATGTCATTTTCATGTTCCACCTTGGAACAAAGATAAAAAGAAAAAAAAAAATCCAGGAAGAGAAGAACCCCAGAATTGTACCTCTCCAGCATGAATAATTTTGATTTGTCTTTAAAACAATTACCTGTGCCAATAGATTATTATGGGCTAGACTACAATACTAGCTCAGGGATTTCAACTCTTTCTGCTTCTATCTCCTGCTTACAAAGAGTCTTTACAGAGAAGAAAAATTATTTATTCTGTCCATCTACCTATCTTCCTATCTTCCTACTTACCTACCTACCATAATACCTACTCAGCTACCTAGCGTGGCCTTAGAGAGAGATAGATATAGGTTCGAATCCTACCTCTGACATACTAATTATGTGACACTGACAAGTACTTTAAATTCTGTTCAAGGCAGCTGTCTAAGACTCTAATCTGCAAAGAAAGATGCTAACCTTCATTGGGGGAAGACTTTTTTATTTTTGTTTTGTATTTTAGGAAAATGAAAACACAGGTCTAGATCTTTTCTTTGCCTATAGATTGCAATTTTAAAAAATGTCTCTCCTAGTTTAATATTAGGGGTGATGATAAAGTAATGAGTCTTAATAATATAACCATGTTTCTACTAAATCAGAAGCACATATATATTATATTCTTAGGGGAAATTTTTTTTTTTCACATAAATCAGTTTCTTACCTCAGTCAATTAAATGGCAGGTGAACTTCCTTTTTAGGTATTTACTGATTATTTAAAACGTACTTTGTAGAGAGTAGCCTGGAAGTCAGAGCATTGCTATTCAGTAGAAAAAAATATTTAAAAAATGATAATATAAATGATTGTTGAAATGGACTATTGAAAGAATTCAGAGAAATCCCATTTTCTTAAAACAAAATCAAATGATTTTGATCATTTGAGTAATATGGGTAAAGGACTTAACAGAATGCCTGGCACATTGTACATGAATGATAAATGCATGTTCCCTTCCCTTTTAAATGGGCTGGTGGGAGTGGGGTGAGTGGGAGAGTGAGAGCTGTTACCTGAGGATGGATGCCTTATTTTTTGGCTATTTTGGAAGTATTTTACTCTCCCCCCTCACCAAGAATTAATTAAATTTTGGTTTTCAACAGTCATTTCCACAAGATTTTGAGTTCCAAATTTTCTCCCCGTCTCTCCCCTATCTCCTATTCCAAGATGACATACATACTGATTACCCTATCCTCCATTCTGACCTCCCTTCTATCCCTCCATTTTCCCTCTTTTCTCTTTCCCCCTTACTTTATTGTAGGGCAAGATGGATTTCTACACCCCATTGCCTGTATATTTTATTTCCTGATCACATTTAAAAACAATTTTTTAACATTTGTTTTTAACTTTGAGTTCCATATTCTTTACCTTCTTTCCTCCACATCCACCCCATTGAGAAGACAAGCAATTCAATATAGGTTGTACATGTGTAGTTATGCAAAACATTTCCATAGTAGTCATATTATGAAAGACTGACTGTATTCACCACCATCCTATCCCACCCTCCATTTATTTTATTTTCTCCTTTGACCCTGTCCCTTTCCATAAGTGTTTGCTTCTGACTATTCCCTTCCCCAATTTGCCCTCTCTGGTATAATCCCCCCCTTAGCCCTTTCCCTTCTACTTTCCTGTAGGTAATAAACCCAGTGGAGTGGGTATGTTATTCCCTCCTTAAGCCAAATCCAATGAGAGTAAGGTTGACTCATCCCTTCCACCTCCCTGATATTCCCCTCTATTGTAACAGCTTTTTCTTGCCTCTTATTATGTGAGATAATTTACCCTATTCCATCTTTCCCTTTCTCTTTCTCCCAATGTATATTCCTTTCTCACCTCTTAATTTTATTTTTTCACATTATTATCCCTTCATATTCAACTCACCTCATGCCCCGCCTCCTCCCTCTCTCTATATATGTGTGTATGTGTATGCACCAGATCTTGTTCAATAATTTCCACAATTGAGGGGTATCCCCTCAATTTCTAGTTATTTACCACCACAAAAATAATTATTACAAGTATTTTTGTAGTTATGGGTCCTTTTCGTTTTTCCTTGATATTTTTGTCCTACAGGCCTAGTAGTAACATTGTTGGATCAAAGGATATGTATAATTTGGCTGAAATTCCAAATTGTTTTTCAAAATGAGTGGACCAGTTCATAGCTCCACCAACAGTAATGCAATGTATTTTAATTTGACAACTTTCTAGGTATGTCTTATTTTTGTTGTTGATGTTTTTCTGTTATGCCATTATGATATTTTCTGACTCTCCAATCAAGAGTTATAACCTGAGATGTTAAAAGTGAATAGTAGAAAGGTTTTACTACCTTGTCTCCAACTCTAACTCACTGAAAGTACATTTATATTTTCCCAGTTATGGTAATTTAGTCAGTAAATAATAATTGGTCCTCAACACTCCATGACATGGCTATTTTGGCTTACAAGAGTCTTTTTGTGGTACTCTAGGGGTAGCTTTTGCTTCCATCTGCTCATTATTTGTCGAAAAACCCTAATATATTATTAAAATTTATGTCAAACCAAAACTACCATGTGTGATGATCACTATTAAGTAATATAATCAGCAGAAAAATCATGAAAACATAATCAGAAAAAAAATGTCATCCAGCAAGAAAGGATTCTGACACAGTTGACAAGGAAACTAAATCCAACATAATTTCTCTCCATGAGAAACTTGCTTGGAGACAGATAAAAACTGAACAACAGTAATACTACCTCCTCCCTTGAGCAATATCATTGTCTTGTGAGCAACAAGAATGACAGACTTTAGCTGTGTTCATGGATGAGTGAGTCCATAAGCTCCTCTCTATATTTGCGAAGGACACAAAGATACATACTTATGTAGTATGGACTACATAAAGGGGACATATATATGGATCTAGATAGACATAGAGATAGATATATAGTTATATTTATATAGAGATATATAGATAGATATACACATATATGTATAATATATACACATATATGTATACAGATAGATAGATAGTTAGATTTGAAGTAAAGAGTAATGTGAGACAGTGTAAATTGCCTATCATCTTATAATATAGGAGCATTTGACTCAAAAGCAAGTGGGGGAGGAAATATCATGTTACTTTCTTTCAATGTATTACACAAAGAAATCCTATGACTTTCTTTGGCTTCATGTGTAGTCTTTGTCATAACAGATATTAATTTGCACAGTGCCTTAACGCTTACAAAATACTTTGGGAAGATTTTCTTTCTGAACTCAAGACCATGCTATGCCAAAGAAAAAGTTTTAGAGACAACTATAGGCCAGGCACCATACTGTGCCCTGGGACAAATATGACCAAAAAAAAAAAAACCCTAAGAACATCCCTACTCTAAAGGAATTTACATTTAGTACAACCCCTTTATTTTACAGATGAGAAAGCATCTATTACAACTCACTAATTTTATAGTATTCATGAAGCCCAGAGAGGTTAAATCTATTGCATATGGTCATATAGGTTGTAAATAACAGATATGAAATATGATCCCACATCTCCTCACTCCAAATCCAGCACTCTTTCTACTCTGTTACAATGACTCTCTGATGCAATAGGTGATGGTGAGGATGATAATAACTGAAGTATCTATAGCTTTTTAATTCACAAAGAACTTTACCTAGATTCTATCTTTTGATCCTCACAACTCAGCTAATGTATTCTACTCTCTCTCTTTCTTAAACTCTATAACTTATCTTAAGAATAAGCTTAGGTACCAGCTCTCTTCTAACCATTCCCTGGTGTCCTTAAGGGTAAATGGTTTCTTCCTATTCAAAGTACATGTTGTGTCACCCTACCCAGTAGAATATAAGCACATCAAAAAGAGATAATTCTGTTGTCTTATTTTCCTCAAGACCTGTTAAAATAATGCCTTACCTATATTGTTGTTCAGTCATCTCTGGCTCTGCACTTGCAATTTTCTTCGCAAAGATTCTGGAGTGGTTTGCCATTTCCTTCTCCAATTCATTTTATTGATGAGGAAACCAAGACAATCAGATCAGGGTTAAATTATTTGACCAGGATCACACAAATAGTAAGTGTCTAAGGATGAATTTGAACTCAGATATTACTGACTCCAGACCTGGTACTCTGTCCACTGCACCATCTAGATGCTCTTTTTCTTACCCATAGTAGGTGCTTAGTGAATGCTTTTAGAGTTGACTGACTTCTGGTCATAGAACTAATGACTGTCAAAGATAATAGAGCAAGTATTAGTATCTCTATTTTATTTGTGAGAAAACATAAAATTCAGAGTTGGATAAATTATTAGTACATAGAGGTAGTAAGGGGCATAGGTGGAAGTAGAATTTAGGGCAACTCAATCCATATAAGCCTGGTAAGCTATCTACTCTACCACATTTCTTGTACTACTCAATTAATGAACAGTTAGCAAAAAGTGCCAAAAGGTAGTTCCATAATTGCATTTATCAAGAAATGGAGTACATTTATTACCAAAGAATAACTATTGTTCCCCAGGGGTTCTCCTATTTTCAGGAATTATCTACACAAAGTCAAACATCAAAAGTTTTATTCTGAAGGAATTAAAACTAAACAGAAAGGAATAACAATGTGCAAAGTCTCTGAATTTAACATTTAGAATGAGCCTTCTCCAGTGGAAAAAAAATTCTTTAGAAAAGAATTCTACATTTGGCTGATTTAAAATTCTTTTCAATTTTTTAAAAAAATCTCATGTAGTTAGTACTGAATTTATACAGCAAGTAGTTAAACAAAAGTATTATGAAAGACCACAGAAGTTCTATGACGTAGAATTTTATAAGGTATTAGTTACTAATCATAGGCTGACCATGTCACTTTTTGAGGCCTTCAAATTTTAATTTCCTTATTCATTATTCTGAGCTCAATGTTCCATATATATTCATTATTATATATTCAATTACATATTAAGTGATACCCCAGAGGCCTGGAAAAGTTAATTATCTCCAACTTATTCTTCAGGGAGTACCTTACCTACTAGGATGGGATTTAATTTAACAGTTTTGGGACTTCTATTGTTTCATTGTTCCTAAGAGGTTACTCACTTCTTTTGTGTGCTCACTTTACTCTGGAGGTGTTGCCTCTATATTATTCATGTTTGCCTTTATACTACAAGAATTTCAATAGCCCCAATTGTAGCTATATTTTAAAAATGTTCTTCTCCCTTGTTAACCATGGAATGAATATTTAAGATGAAGGTTAAGATGAAGGATGAAGTCACTTGAAATGATTATATAGATTTTTTTTTGACCCTTAAAAGATCTTCCTATAGTGAATTGTTGGATGGAGATTAATTACATTCAATTTCAAAGGTATTTCCTGAGAATGTTAAATCTTTTGGATGGACCCATGTGAATCCCTCTCCTGCCAAAAAAAAAGGGGGAGAGGTACTAGAGAGTCATGGAATAAATGAGAGTAAGACAAAAGTTTCAATAACCTCTCATTTTGATAATCTTCTTGTAAATGATTACAGAATGATCTGACTTTGACACTAATGTGTGGGATAATTTTTTTGAGGAAAAAGATTTAGACAGGTCTAAAATATGGGAGCAATAATGGGCTTTATAAACCAAGGAACATAATAGAAAAGAAGTCAGTGCAAAGAATAGATTTTTAAAAGAGATTTTGGGTGGAAATATTAATCATGATCACTCCCAAAATTGGTATGTATATATTTGTTCCTTCATGTGAAGCAGTGAAAAAAAATTCCATTAAGTTTTGTCAGTTAAAAAGTAATTATTAAGTACTTAAAATGTGACAGACATTGTACTAAATATTAGGGATATAAAGACAGTCAAAAAATGTGGACCAATCCTCAGAGAACTCATATTCTAGTGAAACAGACAACATATAGACAACTATGTGTACAGAAGATCTATACAGTGTAAATGGTAAATTATTTAAGAAGGAAGGTAATTCCGGGGTGGGGGGAGGAACAAAGATAGGGGAAGGGAACCAAAAAACTCTCTTGTAGAATACAAGATTTGACCTGACTCTTGAAGCAAGAAGCAAGAGCTTTTCATTCATGGGGAACAGACAGTAGAAAGGCAGGGAAACTAGAGATGTAGTGATATATGAGAAGAATATCACTATATTGTAGTGAAACTGGAGGGAAGTATAGGTAAAAATACTGGAAAGATAGAAAGGACCAGGCTGGGAAAAACTTTAAAAATCAAACACATGATTCTGTATTTGATCCTGGAGGTATTAGGGAGCCATTGTAATTTTTTGCTTAGGGAATTGATATAGTCAGATTTATACTTGAGGAAAATCCCTTTGGCAGCTGAGAGGAAGATGGATTGGAATGAGGAGATATTACAGGGAGGTGACCACCTAGAAGGCCATAGAAATAGTCCAAGATTGAGGTGATGAGCACCTGCACCAGGATACAGAATGAGTGCTGTGAACGGAGAAAATGAAATATATAGATAATTTTTTCAAGACAGAAACAATAGGATTTGGCAACTTTAGGGATATGTCAATTAAACATAGGATCTTAATGTTGGAATGCATTTTAAAAGTAATCTACTTTGAATCCTCTGTAAGTGTGGAAATTAAGGCAAAGGGCAACTAGATTATGGAAAAATACAGATTTTATTAAAATTATTACATCCTTATCAATCACTATTCACTAAGCATATACTATAATGAGAGAGAGAGAGAGGGAGAGAGAAAGAGAGAGAGAGAGAGAGAGAAAGAGAGAGAGAGAGAGAAAGAGAGCCAAAACTCGTTTGTTAACAAGACACTAGTTTTCACTCCAAAATAAGTAGACTTTCTTTTTTTTTTTATTTGCGCATTTACTTTTTATTTACAAGATTCAGTTCCACAATCA
>CM053592.1:117714379-117750963 GCA_028646515.1 Pseudochirops corinnae | reverse complement strand
AATGCTGAGGATTTATGTGGGTTTATTTTATATCCTGCAACTTGGCTAAATTTATTTATTGTCTCAAGAAGTTTTTTACTTGATTCTCTGGGATTCTCCAAGTATATCATCATATCGTCTGCAAAGAGTGATAGCTTAGGTAGACTTTCTACTCTATCTAAAATAAAAATTACAAATTCAGTAGATGCTAGTGAGGCTTCATGATGTGAAAAACATTACCATTAGAACAGACTGAAATGTAATTAAAAATAAGCTTCACAAATCTAGAAAAAAAGTTCTTGTTGACTTTTTTATTGTTTTTGTAAAGGCAATTTTGACCACTATTTGGTAAAGTAGACATACTTAGTGTCTAAATGCAAAACTTTCTCTTTGATCAACCTAATATCTCCTGCCAAACAATTAGTTCTCTGTCATGAATCTGTTTATTCAATTTCTATCTAGTTTGATCTCTTGGCAGACAGTAATACAACCAATGAATCCATTAAAATATTTATTTTATTTCAATTATATATTATGCTGTATTTTGAATATGTATATGCCTGGAAATCTGTAATATAAGTGATAAATAAATTAAGGTGCTGACAATAAATGACAAAATTAAACTTTAATCTCATCAGGATCAATTAGTGAATGTTATATCTATATCAGCTAGGAACATCTTTTACTAAACTAATCAATTTTGTCTTCACTTCAATGAAGTCATTAAACAATGACTATAATACCCAGAGCTCTTTCAAGTGCTAGATAGGTGTATGCTCAATAAAACTTATTAAGGTATGATGGATAGAGGAAATATCTCAGTAAAAAAGAGTTGTAGTACAAAGTGCTAAGAGCACTGTGGGCAGGAACAATATTTCATCTGTGCATGATAAAGTGGCTTGTATAATGTTATGAATATAGGAATTACTTATTCAATCAAATTCAATACTTAAATTAATCCATTAAAATCTTACTTATCCCAGAAAGAATAATGTTTATTTACATTTGGTTTTCACAGATAACCTTATTGAAGAATAAATTTAAACAGGGTTCATCATTAGCAAAATCTGCAAGCATGGACACAATGAATTTATCTGGTATATGATGATCTGTCTGCCATTTTCAGAGAGTATCATCAGAAACTATTGAGCAACAAAATCACTGATTTGCCTATAACTAATGACGACTATCAAACATTTTGGAGGGGGTACATTGTGCACTGATAGATGGAGAAAAAAAACAACAATAAAGAAATCTTGGATATTTTGAGAGAAGAAAATAAATAATAGAAAGTAGTATACTTCCTTAAAAGTAGTCATTTTAAAGAATCTATGAACAAACCATTGCACATTGTAAATGGCCGTGTTTTAATGCTCCAACCAGTTCTACCTTTTTAACCTCGGTTTCCCATCGTATTTTATAACTTTTCTTTCTCAAAGAAACTTTTCTCATTGAAATTGTGCTAAATTGCTACCTATACTTAAATTCCTTTTCTTCTCTGTCTTTATAAACTATTTTTTTCTCTCCTTATGTAGACAGACGATGGGCTCAAGATGTAAGGGTAATAATTTGGATCAAATGAAAGAAAAAAGAATGAACTGAAAGGAAACTTACAGACATAGTCTAACAAGAATCAACCATTTTATAGATTTGGAAACTGAGGACCAGAAAGACAATAGAAAAGCCTGGTCTAGAGCCCCAATCATCTGACTTTCAGTTTTGTAATTTCTTAACTATACCATGTCACATTTTCCCTATCCCAAAGAGACAACTGCATGAAGAGTCAAATCTTAATCATCCGAATGTAGATTATTCATTCTCTGATTTCTACATGGCAATTTTTTTTTTAAACCTAGCATGCTTGACTGACTCTATGTCAGTAGGGTTACAATTACACTGAAGTGGTAAATGAATTTCAATACTGACTTAAGCAAAATATCATGGAAGAAATAAATTTCTTAAGGGAAAATATTAATACATGAAAAGTTAAAATATGATTTTATATTGTACATTTTTTGCCTATTCATGTCAATACTCATTTATTAGTCCATGATTATTAATTTACGGAGACTTGATTTTTTTGACATATATTATTTCACTTATTCATCAATTCCATTTTATTGTACTTTCATAAACATCTATAGGTTTCTTTTGATAATTATAAGAAAATTCACTTTTGATGTTTTTTTTTTTCTAATACTAAGGTAATCCCTGCTTCCCAAAGTGATGCATTTCAATTTTACTGTGTGGAGTTATATTTTGGGGACATAATATGATGGATATCTGAATCTGTGATATTGTAATGAGCTGTGTTAAAATAGGATCTAAACGCATATTTTTGATTCAATTTAGAGGAGAATTCAAGAGAAATGCCAAAACAAATAAACACACTACCAGAGTAGAATAACAGAGGTAAATAGGACATTGTGGTTGCATTAGAAAAATGTTGACTTTGCCATAAGCATGACAACAGAAGAGTGCACAGTTACACTGCAAGCCATCCCTAACCAATGCTCTTAGAGAGCATGTTCTCACCCAGAACTCCAGTTCTTCACTTTTTGCAGTTCAGAGGCTATTTAATTTTAATTGCTCCCCAAGCATAAGCCAATTCAGGATGGCAAGAGCAGAGTAAGAATCATTCGCAGATCCTTTGAAGTTTGAAGAGCTGGTATTCACATTGCCTCAGGCTTCCATTCTCACATTTATGTGAAAAAAAATGTAAGCCTTGAACACCTCTGCTCCCCATACACAATGCTGCTATAACAGAATATCTTTTGCAGCCTTGTTGAAGGTATTTTTTTTCCCTTGTAGAATTCATGATAGAAATATTAGCTAGTTGCCCTGATGGCCAAATGCATTTAAAATATTGTCAATAATACCTGTAAGGTGGGAGGAAGGAGAAACTCAATGAGATATAAAAATCATGCAAAAAAGGATATATCAAACTTTTATTAGATAATATTATGGGAAAAATTCTACCTATTTTTTAAAAATCAAAATCACATCTGTAGCTTTAAAGACCCATTTTATACAGACAAAAAGAGACTGAAAAAATATATTCCGTGTCTAGAGGGTAATATTTTCTCCACCTTTCTCTAGCTCCCTGTCCTTGCCTAAAGCAAAATACTAGTTTAATCTATCAAGCTGCTCTGTGTTTTAAATGAAGTAACTTAGTCCCTCCCACATAAAAGGGAGGAGAAAGGCCAAAGAATTAAAATCCAGTGGTGGTAAGTAGTAACTGCAAACAGTGGCTGCAAACCAACTGTGTCTTCTCAAATAACAATGACATATATGTGTGTGTGTGTGTGTGTGTGTGTGTGTGTGTGTGTGTGTGTGTGTGTATTATACCTCAATGTATATATGTACTGTTAAAAAGGAAATTCTATATACAAGCCTTCTCTGTGATTAAAGAGGCACAACTCAGGAAGAGCAAGTTAAAAAGTAGTTTATTGGGCGCACTCCTCCTGGGTGGGAAGACTAATGGGCTTTATAAACCAGAATAAGGGTTTTGCATTTAAAGGCAAAGCTGTTTTGATTTAGGATCTTCCAAATAAGGGCAAAGATATGTTGATTAGATCACACAGTCCAAGGAGGTGGGATTCCTGTCACCTCAACTCTTCCCTAAGTATTTTGACTGATCCCTGAATCTAATGAGGAGATAGGGCTAATGAGTATGAATGGAAGATGCCTCAAATTATTCTTTGTGAGGAGATGGGATTAGTTCTAAGAGCTGTGATTAGAGTTAAGGCAGACCACTTTCTGCTGCAGGACCACCTCCCCAAAGTCAAGAAAAATTAAAACATGGGATCACTTGAGAATGACTGCCTAAGTGATTTGACATTGTAGGAAAGGAAGTACAAGAAAAGTAAACAGCTTGTTAACTTGCATTGTTTGTTGTTCTTTTGTCCAAATAAGCAGTTGAAAGATGGTAGAGGCAATTTTAGGTGATCAGTAGATTCCCTTCCCCTTTACTTTTAGATGCAAAGGACAACTTCTCATAAGGTCAATGTTGCTTTAAATTTTTTCCACATAGGTTTCAAACATTGTATTGGTTGAAGCCCTCCTGGATGAATGGACTAAGGATGCATTATTCAGTCACTACCTTCACTTTAAATTATCAACATAAAATCTTAGTGGAAGCCAAAATATGGTTAGTCATAGAGTCTTAGAATTAGAGGTAGAAGGGACCTTAGAAATCTTCTAATTCTACCTCTTAATTTTATAGAGTTGAAACTGAGGCTCAGGAAGCTAAAGGGACTTGCCCACTAATCTTCCAGTCACCTGAATTGATATTTTACTGTTTTTGTAAGAGATGATTCAACTTTTGTTTCCACAAAAGTCATGTGTTACATAATTTGTGAAACTTAAGGAGTCATAATTCTCAGAAAGTATTAATTACTGCAGGAAACAAACTCATTGAAACCATGGTAGAGGATGTAGTTCAGAGGTTTGAGAGAAGACATTGCCTTTGTCCTCTGAGAAGGCCGTTTTCCTGTGTTGGCAACTTCCAGGGCCAGATGAGGTTTCACTGAGGATAGTGCACCTTCAGCCACAATACTATCTTGAATAGTGACACTTTTCTTATGTTAAAGGTAGGGGAAACACAGATAAACTGGGTTCTACTAACTCTCTTATCAATTGAGAAAATTCCGTTCTCTTGCTATGGAGATCATAAGATCTGAGAGATGCAGACATTCTCAGTTAGAATTGTTCTAAAAAGTATAAAGAAAAATACAGTGCCTGAAATGTGGGAATGGGAAATGTAATTGGGGTGGAGACCCACATGGGGGGTATTAGGTGTTTTGGGATAAGCTGTGAACTCTGAAATATCCAGCCATTAGGCAACTGGGAAGGAAAATGCCGATCAGGATAGGGATAAAAGTTGTGTATTTGTCTAAAACAAATGAGTCTGTTAGGTTACCCATTACCACAAGATTGTATAGGTCAGGCTATCAGATTTCAAGAACATTAAATAAAAAATCTTGTTTCCTGAATTAATTAATGGCCATGTGGAGTCCTTAGAAAGACTATTGTTTCTTATACTCAAGATCAGACCTTTGTTAGTCTTTTGTGAATGATAAAGAGCCTCAAAATAACCAGAACTTCCTATAGCCTAAGTAGTCCACCACCAAGGGCATATGGGGAGACTCTTGTGTTAATTATTATACATTCACATGTTTTCACAAAATAAAATTGTCCTCTATGATGCATTTATATTTATTTTGTAGTAAGTGACATAGATTACAATGAAGGTTCCATGTTCCACTGAAAAAATAGAACAAGGGATGTATAATTTTCAAATCTTGCCAAGCATGTGCAAATCCTTTTTTTTTTCCCTTTCATTTTTCTAACCCTGTCTTTGGAAATATAGAAAACCAAAGCAAAAACCCAGCACTTAAGTTTAAAATATGTTAGAAGTCTGAACACTTTGACACTTTCACAGTTCGGCTTGAGTTTAAATCCATTCTCATTTGTATTGACCTGAAACAGGTGTGAGTCACTGTGCTGAGGAGTAAAGGCTTCCCTATTAACTTTGGGAAACTTCTCAGATCCAGTGAAAATTCTCAGTGGGCTACTTTTAGTTGAGGGTCAGTAAGTCAGCAAATAAGTCTTTGTTAACTGCCTATTATGTGTCCAGAACCATGCTAAGGGTTTAGGAAACAAAAGATCACTTAAAACAGTCCTTGCTCTCAAGGAGATCAAAGACATCTTTGTAGAACATTAAGGGAAACTGTGCCCATTTGTGTCTCTGATTAGTAAAGCAATTATTTAACTGCTTCTTCAAACTCCAAATATGCCACTTTGTCAATGTCTACCAAGAACAACACAGGAAAAACCAGCCTTATCCACTCATTGATTCTTTATCCTCTTTCTCTAAACATGTTTGAGATCCTTGTTCTGTCTTTCACAATAATCAGCTTCATCTTTTCTAGCTAATGCCAGCATCATATCAAAAGCATTGCTATAAATGTCAAGATTATCTCATTGTATTTCAGGACTTGTTGCCCTTGGCTAGGAATGCAGATACACCTTTCCTTAATCTGATCAGATGTTCACTTATTATGAGTGAAGATGAAGATGACCACTTAATTTCTCATATTTCCATGAACCAAAAGGATGTTATTTCTTCTTATTCTCATGCTGTGACAGTGAAAATCAAGTCTGTCCCTCTAGCTGAGGGACTCACTGTAGCACCTTTTCAAGAATTCATTTATGAAACCAAAAGATGATCATGAAAAAGTGAGTGCTTTTGTTATTAAGAGTAAAATATATAATTTTATTTTCAAAAATATGTGTGTGTGTATACTACCTTATACAGGAAACATCATACAGGAACTGGTTAGAAGTAAAAGCCTAGTAAATTAAGTGACTTCAGATTAAATGGGTGGAAATTTAATAATGAAATGATTGAGAGTATTGTCTGGGACATTGATACATCAAATCTCTGGTTTAAAAAATAAAAGAAGAGGGTAGGGCATACACATATTTGTGTGTGTGCGTGCATGTGTGTGTGTGTATACATATACACATTTGCATATGTGTATAGCTATATATCTTTATATACATATATATATATATACATATGTGTATATATGTGTATATATATATATATATATATATATATATATATATATATATATATATATATGTCCATATATGTGTATGTATATATTTCAGAGCAGTGGAGAGACAGACCTAAGAAAAACATTTATAAGCATGGGGTGTAAGTGCCCTTAGCCTAATCATAAATCAACATATAATAAGCTAATAGCATATTTGTCAAGTAATTTACAGAAACCCTGGATTATTTATATGTTTGAAGTAGTTGAGATGAAGCTAATGTGATAATTTCTTGAGAACCTCTCCTTAATCATTTGTAATTTGATCTTATTTTACACCACATTGTATTCATATAGTAGTGACTATAAACTGTAGTTTTGTGAACTACTTCTTTTTAAAAAAATATTTTTATATCTATTTCTTTTTTTGTCTGTTTGTTTTTGTTTTATCATAATTTATATATTTTTAGTTTTTGACATTAAGTTTTATAAAATTTTGAGTTCTAAATTTCCTCCGTCCATTCCCTCCTTTCTCCCCAAAATGCCATGCAATCTGATATAACCTATACATGTACAATCATGTTAAACATATTTCTACATTAGTCATGTTGTGAAGAAAGAATCTGAACAAAAAGAATGAACCATGAGAAAGAAAAAAAAGAGAAAATAGTACGTTTCAATCTGCATTCAGACTCCATACTTCTTTCTCTGCATGTGGATAGCATTTTCTATCATGAGTCTTTTGGAATTGTCTTAGATCATTGCATTACTGAGAAGAGCTAAGTATATAAAAGTTAGTGTTTTTACTGTGTACAATATTCTCCTGGTTCTACTCATGTCACTGAACATCAGTTCATGTAAATCTTTTCAGTTTTTTTTTTTCTGAAATCCACCTGCTCATCATTTCTTATTGAATAACACTATTCCATTGTATTCATATACCACAATCTATTCAGCCATTCCATAGTTGATGGTCATCCTTTCACTTTCCAATATTTTGCCACCACAAAAAAGCTGCTATACATAACTTTGTACATGGGTATCCTTTTCTCATTTTTATGATCTCTTTGTGATACTGACCTACTAGTGGTATTGCTGAATCAAAGGGCATGAACATTTTGAATGCCCTTTGGGCATAGGTATAAATTGCTCTCAAGAATGGTTGGATCAGTTCACAGTTCCACCAACAATGCATTAATGTTCCCATTTTCTCACATCTTCTCCAGCATTAATCATTTTCCTGTTCTGTCATCTTAGCCTATCTGACTGGTGAGATGTGGTACCTCAGAGTTGTTATAATTTGCATTTAACTAATCAATAGTGATTTAGAGCATCTTATCACATGACTATAGAAAGCTTTAATTTCATCATCCGAAAATGACTTGTTCATTTGATAAATATTTCAATTTTATTGCTTTACTTATAATACTATGTGGTTGGGCTTTGATGATATTATATAGAAATGCTGATGATTTATGTTGGTTTATTTTCTTTCCGGTAACTTTGCTTAAGTTGTTAATAATTTCAAGGAGCTTTTTTAATCGATTCTCTAGAATTCTCTTAGTATACCATCATATCATCTGCAAGGAGTGATAGCTTTGTTTCTTTTTGCCTATTTTAATTCCTCCAATTTCTTTTTCTTCTCTTGTTGCTAAAGTTAACATTTCTAGTACAATATTGAATAAAAGTGATGGTTATAGGCATCCTTATTTTACCCTTTATCTTATTAGGAAAGCTTCTAGTTTATCCCAATTACAAATAATGCATACTGATATTTTTAGATAGAAGCTACTTATCATTTTAAGGAAAGCTCCATTTGTTCCTATGCTCTCCATTGTTTTTAATACGAATGGTTACTGTGTTTTGTCAAAAGGGTTTTTTTTTTTTGGCATCTATTAAGATAATTACATGATTGCTGTTAGTTTTTTTGTTGATATGGTGAGTTATGCAATTGAACCAGCCCTGCATTCCTGGTATAAACCCTAGAAGCTCTGATAAATTGCTAATATTTCATTTATAATTTTTCATCAATATTCATTAGGGAAAATTGTATATAACATTTTTCTCCATTTTGACTCTTCCTAGTTTAGAAATCAGCATCATATGTGTGTTAAAAAAGGAAATTTAATAGGATTCTTCACTTATTTTCCCAAATAGTTTTTAAAGTATTGCAAATAATTGCTCTTTAAATGTTTGTTAGAATTCGCTTGTAAATCCTTCTGGCCCTGGAGATTTTTTCTTAAACAGTTCATTGATGCCTTGTTCACTTTCTTTTTTTTTTCTAAAATAGACCTGTTTAAGTATTTTATTTCCTTATCTGATAATCTCGGCAATTCGTATTTTGGTAAACATTGATCCATTTCACTTAGATTATCAGATTTATTGGCATACAGTTGGGCAAAATAGATCCTAATCATTGCTTAAATTTCCTCTTCAGTGGTGATCAATATATCCCATTCATTTTTGATACTGCTAATATGGTGTTCTTTTTTTTTTAATCTAATTAATCAAAGGTTCTTTCATTTTGTTGTTGTTTCATAAAACCAATTCTTATTTCTATGTGTTAGTTCAATCGATTTCCTAATTTCAATTTTATTAATATCTTCTTTGATTTTCAGAATTTTTAATTTGATATTGGGGATTTTTAATTTCTAGTTTTTTTATTTGCACCCCAATTCATTGATCTGATCTTTTTCTGTTTTGTTCATATATGCATTTAGAGATAGAAAATTTCCTCTAAAAACTGCTTTGACTTCATCCCATAAGTTTTGGTATGCTTTTTCATGATTTTCATTTTTTAAATAAAATTTTTGTTTCCAGGATTTGTTGTTTGACTTACTCATTCTTTAGTTTTATATTATTAAGTTTCAAATGAATTTTTAGCCTATTTTTCCATGGCTTTTTATTACATGAAATTATTATTGCATCATGATCTGAAAAGGATGCATTTAATATTTCTGCCTTTCTACACTGGATTGTGAGGTTATCTTACCCCGATATATGGGCATTTTTTTTTAGGAACCATGTACCATTGAGAAAAAGATATATTTTTTCTATTTCCATACAATTTTGTCCAGAGGTCTACCATAGCTAACTTTTCTAAAATTCTTGTTACCTCTTGTAACAGCAAACCTTTAAAGAAGTACTTAACATCTTATTTCAGTTCAAATTTCTTTTAAGCCTTGCCCATGATTATATCATGTCTTTGTTAATAAACAGAACTTGTGAACCCCACAACTTACAAACATCAGAACTTGTGAACCCTTGTTGCTGATGCAACAAGAGGGGAGGATCTAATAACCATATATAAGGAAAAGCCTGAGATAGGAAAGAGTAGAACTGAGAAGAACTTAGATAAACTGAGAAGAGCTAAGAAGAGAATTCTTGTAGTGGCAGAGTTCAGAAGGAGAAAACTTGTGGTATCCCAGAACTCTATGTTTATCTATTCTATCTGTGTTGATTTTTGTTTGTAATACTTTGTACAGAAGCCCTGGGACCTTACAAGAAGCCCTGAAGGAGGATTTTCTGGTTCACTGTTTACAAAAGTCCTATAGGAGGGATTCAGAGGTCCTGGGACTTTGTTGAGGATTTGTGTTGACCTCTCAGGCCTTGCTTGTGGGTCTGTGTTGATTTTTATGTTGATGATTTGTGTTAACCTCTTGGACCTTGTTGATATCTATGCTAATGATTTGTATTGACCTTTTGAACCTTGTTTGTGGGTCTATGTTGATTTCACAGGCAGATAGTGTATTGATGATGGTTCTGGTAATAGGTATGAACATTATTGTGGCTCTGTTTAGCTTTGTCTTCCCAGAAACAGGAACTGTGAAGGACTTGAGGTGAACTGGACACTGTGATCTTCAATATGGAATGGGAGCTAACCAAGGAAGTGAGAACTGCCTGCCTTTGATTCCAGGTGACAGTTCAGTAAATTCAGGCAAAAGCTGGGACTGTGAAAGAGGAAGCATGGAAGCTGAGAGTCAGCCTCGAATCAAAATGAAAAGCTATATTGAGAGAGAGACAGAGAGACACAGAGAGAGATTTATATGATAAAAGGAAACAAATACATGACTCACAGGCTGCCCAATTTACTCTGGAGTGCTGCCAGAATCAGATTAATTTTTTTTTAAATGGGAAATGCTTAACAAAATTAAAAAAGAATGCAATGAAATGTAGAAAACACTATACTTAAAATTAAGTCAATATGCTGTGAGTAGTGATACTTATCTTTGAATTAATCACCCCAGTTTCTATTTGATTTTGTCATGCCTATTTTAGATACTCTCAGTTTTGATGATCTGGTTTGGAAGATCCTTTTGAGTTCTTGATAAAATACTTCTCTACCACTTTATCCCTCAACAATTAAGTTAATTCAACATCAGAAACAGTGTATTATGTCTAGAAGAGGTGATAGTTGAGAACCTGCATTTAGTTTCATATGTTCTTTGGCTTATTGTATGTAAATAGAGGTGAGATAATTAAATACAGATTTGCCATTTTTTTTTCCCTTTTGACTTTGTATACATGATAAAGGCCAGTATTTTATTCCTATCTTCAAGAAGAACCTACAATCAAGCCTACCAGTAAATAACAATGTTCATATCTTTCTACATTTATGTTTAGCAAAGATGCAATTAACCAAATGTTTATGTTAGACCCTGATGATATAAAGAAAAAAAAAATTCTTACATCCACGAGCTTACATTCTTGAGGAGAAATATAAAGGTGCCAATGTTGATATGGTCCATTTTCCAGTAGCATATAAGTTCATTGGCCTTTCCATAAAAGTCTCAAATTTCCTACAAAACAGTTAAATTAATGTTTAGTGATGGTCCCAAACTCTCCCTTTTTGCACTCTCTGCTTTCTTTGGTAAGACTGTCATTGCCCCATAGAATCAGAAGGGAGCAAAATAGTAATAAGGGCCATTTTATGTCTAGCTTTCATTCATGAGTTGCCATGATCAAATAATTCATTATCTGATAGCCAACATCCTAGTGATGATTTATTCTATAATTAATTAGACTGTTCCTCAAATAGCAGAAAGTCTGTTTCTGGGAACATCCCAAAAGCCTTCAAAGTTCAATAAAACTGATTGGAGTTTGCAATTAGTTGGAATAGCCTTCAAGATCCTTAGGTCACCTCCATGCAACCCTGAAGCATTAGTGTTGGACTTTTGTTGAGTTATATTTTTAAACTATAGTTAAAGTAAAGTAAAATTTTACTGTAAAATTTTTACATACGTAAATTATAGCAACATGTATTTCTGTTTTCCTTAATGACTTCTTTGCTTTGGCTGTATTGTTGAGGGTTTTTTTTTCCTTTACTTTAGGGATATATTATATTATACTATCTAATTGTTTGGCCACCTGCTGCAAGAGCAGCCCATATTATGCATAGATTTGGTCATTAGTCCATACTGTTATTTCACGCATGAGAATTATCATTTTTAATTTGGCAGCAGTGAACTAACACCCCAGCATGTGTTCAAAGCAAGCACCTCAAAAGAGCAATAAAGAGAGTTGACTAAGTTGATTAAGACAATAAAACTATCAGGACTGCTTTAGGGCTAACGAAAATGCTTACACCAATTCTTATGCTGTTTATAATTGCTCGTATTTTTTTCATTTTTCCTAATGACAATAATGCAAGCTACTAATTCAAGTTGTAAATTAAAATGGACATAAAATGATAATGTATCACATAAATTTGAGAAATCACCCATTGAAGCTTTAATTATCAAAATATTTCTATGTAAATGTACTATAAGATACTGAGCTGAATATATTCATGTAACAGACATTTCATCTTCATATTGAGATTACCCAGCCTATTAGGAATGAAAATATAAAAGAAATGAAAATGTAATTGGGGAAAAGTAATGCAAATTGGAGAAGAATTTTTTTGCCTTTCTGTTTTCAAATGTGGTTGTCAAACAACCTCATGGACTTTATATGGTTTCACAGCATAACTTTGTATAGTAAATAGTTATTGAGTGGCAGCAGATTTTGTAGAAAGTACAACTACATTCTTCATGTAAAAAACAAATAACTGAAAATTTTCATTTTTTATATTGGTAATTTGGTTTTCTATTTTTAATCAAATTAACCACATCAATTTTATTGTTTTTTTTTTCAGAAAACCAACTCTTAGTTTTACTTATTAGTTCAATAGTTTTCTAAATTTCAATTTTATTAATCTCTCCTTCAGTTTTCAGAATTTCTAATTTGGTATTTTATTGGAGATTTTTAATTTGTTCTTTTTCTAGCTTTTTCAGTTGCAGGCCCAGTTCATTGACCTCATCTTTCTCTATCTTATTCATGTAAGCATTCAGAGATATAAAAGTTCCCCTAAGAACTGTTTTTGCTGAATCCCAAAAGTTTTGGCATGTGGTCATATTATTGTCCTTCTCTTGAAGGAAGTTATTTATTGGTTCTATGATTTGTTTTTTTACCTACACATTCTTTAGGATTAGATGATCTAGTTTCCAATTAATTTTTAGTTTGTCTTTCCATGGTCTTTTATAACATATAATTTTTATTGCATCATGTTCTGTAAAGGATGCATTTATTATGTCTGCATTTTTATACTATATTGTCAGGTTTTTATGCCCTAATACATGATCAAATTTTGTGTATGTGACATCCACCACTGAAAAAAAGGTATATTCCTTTCTATCCCCATTAAATTTTCTCCAGAGGTCTACCATATCTACTTTTTTTTTGGATGAGGAGGGAAGGCAAGACAATTAGGGTTAAGTAACTTGCCCGAGGTCACACAGCTAGTAAGTGTGTCAAGTATCTGAGGCTAAATTTGAACTCAGGTCCTCTTGACTCCAGGCCTGTTGCTCTATTCCTTGTGACACCTTGTTGCTCCATACCATATCTACCTTTTCTAGAATTCTATTCACTTCCTTAACTTCTTTCTTGTATGTTTTGATGTTAGATTTGGCAAGTATAGAATGGGGGAGAGGTCCCCCACTAGTATAATTCTACTGGCTATTCTTCCTGTAACTCCCTCCACTTCTCCTCTAAAGATCTGGATGGTATACCACTCATTGCATAAATGTTTAGTAATGACCTTCTTTCATTGTCTATGGAACCTTTTAGCAGAATATAGTTTCCTTCTTTATCTCTTGTAATTAGATCTATTTTTGCTTTTGCTTTATCCAAGATTAGGATTGCTATCCCTGATTTCTTTTTTCTTCAGCTGAATCATGATATATTCTACTCTAGCATTTTTACCTTTTACCTATGTGCATTCCCCTGTTTGAAATGTGTTTCTTGTAAATAAGATATTATAGGATTATGGTTTTTAATTCACTCTGCTATCCACCTCCATTATATGGGAGAGTTCATCCCATTCACATTGATAGTTATAACTACTATCTGTGTTTTTCTCTGCATGTTATCTTCCCCTCCTTGGATTTACGCTTTTATTTCTCCCTTCTCCTTTTCCTCCCCCCCCCCCAATTTTGCTTTTGACCACCACCTCCTTCAATCTTCTCTCCCTTCATTAGCCCTCCTCCTCTTTCTTTTCTTTTTCTCTTACTATCTCTTCCCTCTCTTCTACTTACCTCCTACTTTTTCTTTCCCCTTTCCCCTTTCCCTTCCTACTGCCTGTAGGGTAGGTTAGTTTTCTATGTTTAACTGAGTATGTTATTCCCTCCTTGATAAAAATTCAACGAGAGTAAACTTCAAACAATGTTCATCTCCCTCCCTTTCCCTCTACTATGATATGTTTTTGTGCCTCTTCATGTGATATAATTTACCCTTTTCTGCCTCCATTCCTCTCCTCCCATTACAATTTCTTTTCGCCTCTTGATTAGGTTATTTTTCTCTTCACATCAGTTAATTTATACACACACCCTCTTTCTATATGTTGTAATAAAGATACAATGCTCAAGATTTACAAATACCTTCCCATGCAGGGATGTAATATATTTACCCTTATTGAATAACATGTTTTTTTTTCCTGTTTACATTTTTATGCCTCTCTTGAGTCTTGTATTTGAAGTTCAAATTTTCCATTGTACTCTCATATTTTCATCAAGAAGGTCTTGAAGTTCCTTATTTCATTGAATATCCATCTCTTGCCTGAAAGATTATCCTCAATTTTGCTGGGCAGTTGATCTTTGCTTGTAATCCAAGCTCCTTTGCCTTATGGGATATCATATTCCTAGCTCTCTGTTATTTTAATGTAGAAGCTGAAATGCCCTGTGTGATTCTGACTGTGGTTTCACAATATTTGAATTGTTTTTTTCAGCTTGCTTGAGTATTTTCTATTTGACCTGATAATTCTGGAATTTGGCTACAATATTCCCTGGCATATTCAATTTGGCATCTCTATCAGGATGTGATCAGTGGATTCTTTTTTTAAAAAAAATTTAAATTGACTTGTTTATTTACTTTTAGTTTACAAGATTCAGTTCAAGAGTCCCTTGAGTTTCAAATTTTCTTTCCTCCCCTTACCCCCCTCCCACCCATGGCAGCATGAACTCAAGTATAGAATCTGCAAATACTTTCACATTGGACGTTAGTCTGGTTGTATAGAAGGGTTGTAACCAATGGATTGAACAATGGGAGAAAGGAAACAAATCCAAGCATGGAAAAGAGCAATAGCATGTAGGTTGCTTCAGTCTCCATTTAAACTCTGTTCTTTCTAGATCTTTCTCTGAATGTAGGTATCTCCTTCCATCCTGAGACTTGTAGATTTGTCTTATAGCTGTGCATTGCTGAGAGGAGTCCAGTTTATTAAGGTTGGTCATCATACATACGACGTGTCTATGATTGTGTACACATTTCTCTTGGTTCTGCTCTTTTCACTTAGCATCAGCTTATATAAGCCTCTCCAGGTAAATATGAAGTCCATCTCATCCCCATTTCTTATAGCACAATAGTATTCCATTACATTCATATACCACAACTTGTTTAGCCATTCCCCAATTGATGGGCATCCCCTTAATTTCCATTTTTTTTCCTCCACAAAGAGAGGTGCAATAAATATTTTTGTACATATGGTCTTCCTCCCGCTTCTGTGATCTCTTTGGGATACAACCCCAGAAGGGGTGTTACTGGGTGAAAGGGTATGCAATTATTTATAGCCCTTTGGGCATAGTTCCAGATTGCTCTCCAGAATGGTTGTATCAGTTCACAGCTCCACCAACAATGCGTTAGTGTTCCAATTTTTCCACATCCTCTCCAGCATTTGTCATTTTCAGCTCAGTGGATTCTTTTGATGACTATTTTACTCTCTGGTTTTAGGACCTCATGGCAGTTTTTCTTGGTGATTTCTTGGAAGATACTGTCCAGGCTCTTTTTCTTTTTCATCATAGCTTTACAGTAGACCAAAAATTCTTAGATTATGTTTCCTGGATCTATTTTCCAAGTTAGTTGCTTTTCTGATGAGATATTTTACTTTTTCTTCTATTTTTTTTTCATTCTTTTGATTTTGTTTTACTGAATCTTGGTGCCTCATAGAGTCATTAGCTTCTTCTTTCTCAATTCTAATTTTTAATGAATTGTTTTCTTCAGTTAGCTTTTGTACCATCTTTTCCATTTGGCCAATTTTACTTCTTAAGGATTTGTTTTCTTCAGTGATTTTTTTTTCCATTTTCTCAATTGTATTTTAAAAGGAATTGTTCCATTTTTCTTCTATCTCTCTGATATGACTTTTAAAATCCTTCTTGAACTCTTCCAAGAATGTTTTTGGACATGAGACCCATTCATATTGCCCTTTGAGGTTTCAGATGTGGGTATAGTGTCAGTAATCTTCTCTTCTGAATTCATATTGTGATCTTCCCTGTTCTCATAGTAAGAATCAATAGTCTTTGCTTTTCTAAATTGCTTTTTGCTCATTGTGATTGCCTTTCCTGGCTTTTAAAGTAGATCTCTGCTTCTGGGGCACAGGGGCCTCTGTCCCATGCTTCTTGTAACTGAGGGCAAGGGACCCTGGCTTTGTGTGGCCTCTGGTTCTGGCAGCTGGAAGCTATATAATGCTATAGCTTGCCTGGTGCTGAGCTGGAGCTGGCTGGTATCTGCCAAGGCCTGATGAAGTCATTCTGCATTTCCCTGGTGGTTACAATGAAGCTAATAGTATGAGGTATGGGGAGGGTTGATCTGGCTGCTGCAGATCTCCTCCCCTAGGGTTGCACTAGAACATGAGTATGTTCAGCCACTGGTGGATGCCCATCCACGCTGGTGTCTACTGATTCCCCTGGCTGTATGCAGGCATGTGGGGTCCTGGTGTTGGAGTTTGACACCTTCACCGACATGGGGCTCAGAATCTTCTGCTGGTCTGCTCAGGTGGGGTTTCTTGCTGGCTTACTGGGATGCTTCCCATCATGTACTGGTCCCCTTTAGCCACAGCAAGAGTGACCTTTCCTGTTAATCTCCCTAGACTCTTGAACTAAAAGACTGCCATTCCCTGTGTTTCTGCTGACTCCACTATTCCAGGATTTTTCCTGGAGCAATATTCTCTGGGTTTTTCAAGTTCAATAAGGGAGGGTGAGAGGGATTTACTATTGAATCCACCATTTTGATCCTTGGAAGTCTAAATAGGTGACTCAACATTCAGTCTTTGGGTTGCTAGCCCCAGTAGTAGCTGCTGATATTGCTGCAGGCCCTGTGTAGGGCTGAACTCTCACCTACTTCCAGCAGACCCCCACCACCTCCACTGAGAGGTCTGGGAATCGCCATTGCTGCCAGTAATTCAGAAGGCTTGGGTCTGCTCTGGCTTATCTATGGTCGAGTCTACACTGGTACAGCCTAAGCACTAGACCATACTCCTCTCCCAGCCCAGTGTAACAGATTCTTCCTGTTGATGTCTCAGGTTGTTGGACTAGAAATCTGCCATACTCTTTCTCTTTGTGGATTCTTCTGCTCTTCAATTTCTTCAGGTTCATTTTTTAGGGGTTTTTGAAGGAGTTTATGGGAGAACTTAGACGAGTCCCTGCTTTCACTCTGCCATCTTGACTCCACCGACCCATTTGCTCATTTTTCCCAGCCTATTATTTGACTAACTATTTGCCAAAGTAGGGCTCTGCTTTCTGGATGGAGGGTGCCATGTCCCAAGCTTCATGTGTTTTGTGCAGCTATTTTAAAGATACTTCTAGGGAATTGTAAGTTTTCCTTTCTTCCAAGGTAGTTTATGTTGTGGTTTGTCCTTTGTTTTTGAAGAGGACCATGACATCAAGGAAGACCATGAAGACATGACTTGCAATTGAATTGGATTTGAGTGAAGTAGGGCTGTGCAAAGTCACCAGCTTCAATTTCTCCTCCAGAGCCTTCTGTATCCAGTGGGAAGATATAAATCGGGATGGCCTGAGATGGCCCAGGATGCTTAGAGAGACCTGGTCTTTTTAATCTAAGATCATTTTATGTCCTAGCTTTGAGTAAAGAAATACCCATTCAGGAAGTAGGCCTTTGCAAGGAGTAAGTCTAAGCATGACCTCTTAAATTAAAAAAAAAAAATGAAAGTGGGAGGAGAAGACCTACAGGGTTATTGGCCAACAGAGAAACAGTGACTTATTTGCATTTTTATCTTCTAAAGTGGTATGATCTAAGGAGACATGTATTTACTACTCTCCTGGCCTGTGCTCCTGTCTGTGAGTGACCACAAGCATTGTTTTCTGCCCTGGAACTATGATAAAGGTCCTGGCTCTACTGTGGTTGCAAGCTCTGGTTTGCTAGCGCTCTTCCTTTCCCTGAGACTGCCACCCAGGACTGCAACCTGGATCTGAGTATGAGCAAAACAGCAGAATCCTGCCTTACTGATAGGAAAGAGAACCCTTTAATCTACTTCTTACCAACCCTTTGACCCCTTTACCATCTGTTAGCTGAGAGCTCCAGAAACAGCTGCTACCACTACTAATTCAGTGACTCCTAAGGACTGCTCCTGGTTTACTGGTGCTGTGCTAACATGGCCGTGCTGGATTGTGCTCTACTCTCACCCAAGTCTTACAGTCAGATTTTTACTAAAAAACTTCTAAATTGTCTTTGGCTTGAAAATTATTTCACCCTATTCTTTTTGGATTCTCCTGCTCTGAGAATTGTTTTATGGAATTATTTAAAGGCTTTTGAGGGAATGGGGAAGAGGTCATGTGAGTTGCTGCCTTTTATCTACCATCCTGGCTCTGCACCCTTGGAATTTTCAATGAGAGAACATCTCCTTAAAAGCTTGCATAAAATTATTTCTAAAATCATCACCTTTGAAAAGAAGAGGATTCCATCACATATGGGACCTTCAGAATTAGTTACAGCTGCTTGGAGTTCTCCAGGTTGTCCAATGTGGAGAGCAAAAGAGAATAAATAACATAGCTCAGTTTCACTTTGAAGAAATGTAATCAAAGATTTTATGTCAAGTAATATAAGGAAATGCTTTGTAGGCTTTAACAACCACCTTAGGATATATTAGCAAATATACACCCTATTTTCATGCCTTTTAAATGTATCATGTCAGTGTTCTGTAGGCAAAGATTTTTCAACAGAGAACCATGTGAATTCCAATTTACTTTCATTTCTGGGTTAATTAATCATGTGCATATTTGCTGACCTATGCAAAATGGCATTTAACAAAACCTTTAAATCTGACCTTTCCCTGTTTACTTTTGCTTATTGATCTTAAAGTAGCCAAAATTCCTTTTTAAAATGAATTCATATATAAAATGAAAAGAAGAAAATATATGTGTGGGGTATGAAGTTGTGATCTCATTGATGCAAGAAACTTCCTCTTTGAATGCAAGTCAGCATGGACCTGATCTCCAGCTTCTAGTTTTAGAGAAATTTGGTGTTAAAGGGCAGGAGAGGTATCCCAGTGCTTAAATGTTTTACCCAGTTGCCCATAGCCAGTGTGTAGCAGTATTCTTTGAATACAAATATTCTAATCACTGAGACTTGCTCTATATCTAACATGCTAAACTGAAAGTTTTTTCACTTAATTATTTTATTCTAGGTAATCTTAAATCAAAATGTACTCATTTTTATTTAAAAAAATTAGTGAAAATCATGTTATTGCCGTATATTTTTTTCTTTCAAAATCTTATTCTTAAACTCTAGTACTGTTTTCATGTATGAATTTTATTCATATAAAACAAAAATAGCATAGCATGAATATACATTCCCAGTAGAGATGGTAATTTCTGAGGTCAGGTATTTTATAATTCACCTTCAAGTCCATCAGCCTGTTTCTATTGTGAGAAGCCATTGAAATATCTGGAGCAACTCATATAATTGCTATCACTTCATAAATTTGTATTTAATAGGCCAGAGTTTGATGGGAGGATGGTTCATCTATGCACATGTGTAAGTTTAGGAGAAAATGTTGCATCACTTTTTTTCCCATTTTTATTTTTTGAATGGCTAGCTTCTTCTGAGTAACTAATAGTGACTACCGCAGAGGACTCATGAAGCAGAGGTTAGGGCCCCTTCTGGAACTAGAGTCAAATATGAAAGGCAGCAATGTAAAAATTATCTTAAAGAAAGGTGGCAGAGTTTGAAATTTTCCTTGTTTGAAATTTGCACTGTAATTTGGAAGCAGGTGTGCCCAATTCAGAATTGTTTAGACTTGGGGAAACCTTCTTGGCATTGATCCTGATTTTTAATTAGCAGAAGTGCTCCACTTTTTAGTGGAGTTTTACTTTAAGTAGGATTTAGATTTATTGTGAAAATTCTTATAACAGAAATCATATGAAAAGTCCATCTTTATCTGACTCTGTTCTGTAATTGTGATGAAAAGGTTATAAATGTTAAAAAAAATCTTCTAGTCATAAAAAGATAGTACTTTCTGTTGACATTGGAAAATAAGATATTCTACCATTAAATAGCATAAATTTCTACCATTAAATAGTATAATTTCTAATAGGGGAAGATAAAACATAAATAAGCTAGAAGCAGATGGGGGAGAAAAAATAAAGAAATTCTGTGGGAAGACGTGATGGAGAGGGTTTGGTAGAGAAGGTCAAGAGTAGAGCTTTGGTAGGAATGAGAACTATTTAGTTTTCAAAACCCTCCTTACTCATAAGAGTCTTCCAATCAGAAGGAGAGACTACAGGAAACTAGTGTATTTCCAATATGTGAATTCCAGAGCTGGAATAGATTTCTGGAATGAAAAGTTATTGTAGAAAAACTCTATAATGAAGCCTTTAACAGAATAGAGTTTAGAGAAACATTAATACTCCCTCTGGATTTTTATAATTCTGAAATGACAGGAAAAAAGCAAATCCTTACTTTCAAATAACTTACATTCAGCTAAGAGGACATGAGTGTATCTACAAGTAAGTATATACACAATAAATCAAAGAGTAAGCCAACAGTAATGTCAATGAGGATGAGGAAAAACTTTCATAGGATAAGGTATATGAGATAATCACTGAAGAAAGCCAGAGATTCTTAGAGGCAGGAATAAGGAAGAAGTGTATTCTATTTGTGAGAGATAATCTATGTCCATGCACAGAGGTGGAAGCTGAAAGCTTAAGTTAAAAAAAATAAAGCAGTCCATATGGATTGAAATTTAGAAGATTTGAGGGATTAATGTGAAATAAATCTAGAAGAGCAGGATGGAGAGAGAATACAAAGGGTTTTAAATGTCATGTTTGTATTTTATCTTAGAGATAATAGCCAACCACTGAATATTCGTGAGTAGACCCATTCTTAGAAGATTGTTTCAGGAATTGCATGGAAAATATCTTGTGAAGGAAGAAACAGGAAGCAAGGAAACTGGGCAGTTATTCAAATATTCCAGATCAGATGTGATTGGGGAAGGGGGAAGACGATGTCTGAAAAAGAGTGATATCTGTATGAAGGGGACAACTGTAAGGGATATTTTGTACATAAACTAGCCTTGTCAAAAGAATAGATGGAAGGGGAAGGGGAAGGGAAAATACAGACATTATTGTGAAATTTGGTGATTCAAAGGTTGTGAGTTTTGATAACTAGAGGGATGGGAATCATAGTTTTGGGAGAACAGGCCTAATTATGCACATTTTGAACTTCAGATAATTTTAAGATATTCATCTAGTGATACTCAATAGGCATTTAGTGGTATAGGCTTATATTTCAGATAAGACTTTAGGGGTGAATATATAGATGTAGAAATTACCAAACCAATGGATGTTTCTAATGTAAAACTTTTTTTAAAAAATTTTTTGTATTTCATTCCTTTAATTTTATGAAGTACTTCACCTATACCAGGTAAATCATGAGTTCAGAATAAAGCTCATGAGCTTCTGTTAGGGTCCTTGACCTCTTATGATTACAGGATGGAGTCCAATGAGGCAAGATATAACAAAGGAATGAGGAAATTTATTGTAGCCTTTTTTGTAAGTCCTTGTTTTGCAAACAGCTTTATCTTATGGAGAATCTAGTTATGCTGGAAAGCAAAAGGCTTTGCCCCATGCTTCATGGTTCAATCAGCCCTCAACCTAAATGCAGATTGAAGACAATGCTAAATGTGATGCAGATTTTGGATTGCATTGTGTTCCTGGTGGGCTGATAAAATGGGTGATCTAAATAAGAATCATCATTGTAGCGGAGTCTAATAATTTGGTATTGTAGCGGGTCCAAACATATGCTAGGAGGACTGATGAAAAAATAATTGAGACAGATCAGTGCTACCTAGCATCTTTCAGACATGTATTATAATCATGATGTTATACAAGTCTCCATAGTTATTTTCCAAATAAAGACCCTTTTTATTTCACATTATGGAAAATTTTTTAAAGTATAATAAAAGGATTAATTAAAAGAATAAAAAATATTCCCTTAGTAGAACTATGTTTGTACCTATATCCCAGTGGTCACTACTTCAGAAAGTAGGACCGCATCATCTTTAATCTCATATTCCATGTTCAAGTTAAGTTAGAGCCCTCCTAAGTCCTGCTTAGGGTAGCTAAGTGGTACATTGGATAGAATGCTGGGCTTGAGGTCAAGAAGACACATCTTCTTCAGTTCAAAATTGGCTTCAGACACTTAATAGCTTTATGACCCTGGGCAAATACTTAGATTTATTTGCCTCAATCACTCATCTGTAAAATGAGTTGGAGAAATAAATGGCAAACTACTCTGGTATCTTTGCTGAGAAAACTTCAAATAGGGTCACAAAGAGTCAGACATGACTGAAACAACCAAAAAATAACAACAATGTCCTCCTTCAAGTGGTTATAACAAAATAATAATCGATAGATGACTAGGTATCCAGTTCATTCACCCACCTATATTTAAACATTCTTGTAGGGGTAGTGCTTTGGGAAGGCTAAGTTGGAAAATTCATTTAAAATAAATTGTGTCAATTGAAATAGCTTAATCCTTCAAGTTGTCCATAAATTCTAACCCTTCTATTGCTGGCATGTGGTCACAAACCTTCATATGAGTTTTATATTACTTAGGAAAAAATAGCCCCTATTTCTATACTATAACCAACACATCTGAATTTTTCAGATTTGAAATAGTCTCTACAATGGTGGGGGAGTGGGAGAAGGAAAGAGAATAAATGTTTATATAGTATACGCTATGTGACAGGCACTGTGCTAAGGTTTATTAATTTAATGTTAGTTGCAAAATCCAAAGTGATTCATTGGAAACTATTATGAATCTTTCTAGTTCTTCCTGATTGGAATTTCATTAGGTATGATTCTTACAATTCTAACAATGAGAAAAGCCATCTATTGACACCTAAAGAAGAGTTCAATGACAGTAATATGAATCAAATAAGGCACTTTCTTACAGTCTTGGGGAAGAAGGAATGTTTTGACTTTCTCATCATCCTAGTTTACTTGGAATGACATTTCAAAGTAAAGAGAAATGAATAATTACAGTACATTTTTTATCTTAATCTGAGGCCACATGGAGTTGATAAAATGAACAAGTGTGCTTTGTGAGTAGTCTCCAAACAATTAATATTTTCTAGACAATTGACCATCTTTAGGATGATTGTTTTTTAATGAAAATTCCATCTCAAAATAAAAGCATACCCCAAGAATATAGGGATTTTTTTGGCTTTTTATGAAATAATCTTGCTTCTTGGATGCAATAAACAGCTTGACATATGCCAGATTTTTTGCTATGCACTGGAGCCAAGAAGAATCATCAGAATCATGGGAGTTGTAGGCACACAGATTCCTCTAGGTATATAGGCTATGGAGTAGAATCAAAATGTAACTAGAGACTATGTTTTTTTATTGGAAATTAAATTTGTTTTAAACCTGTTGTATAATGCAATTACAGTTATTCAAAGATGATTTATTAGATGGTTTCTTTATACACCATGCGGCAAAGGAAGAACTCTGCAACCCACAAGGGTCCTCTAACCACTGATCAGAGTGCTCGAGATGCCCCTTATAACTTAATTACAAAAGCCTAGAGGAATCATCTAATCACATACATGTGAACTCTGCTGGAAAAGAACTGCAGAAGAGAATGCTAGCTTAGAAGATGAGCTAACCTTTGTTTTGTTTTCTAATTCAGAATATCAATGCCTCAAGCATGCATGGTAGGACTGGTGAATAGAAAATTATTCTACTAATATCAAAGTGCTCTTTTTATTCCCTCTCAACATATATATATACATATATATATATATTATATATATATTTCCTTGGGTGTGTTTATGTAATTCAAAATATAATTGGTTTCCACCATTTAAAAAGGTTTATTCTGAAAAAGAAGAAATATTTTATCCCCACATTCAAATGAAAAAAAAAAAAGATGTTAGAAAAATGTCTAGAGGAGAGAAGAGACCTTTGTGAGTTTAAGTGGCACTAACTCTTACTTCAGAAAGACCTATCCAGAGGAAAAAGGAGTCATATAGTTACAGATGATTTGGTTCCAAGGTGACTCAGAGCATTTAAGATAGAGAATTTTTGCCTAAGCTGAGGAAATATGGTTAATACAGATAAAAGATATGGTTTATCAACTTAATTTGTTTTTAAACAAATGGTCATCCTTCTCAGTATTTCCCTCCCCACTCTAAGTTGGGAAATCAAGAAAATAAATCTTTTTACAGATATGTAGAGTCAAATATAACAAATTCACACATTTGTCATCCTCCCAGTTACTCAGGTTCACAATCTAGGAGTCATCCTCAACTCCTCACTCTCTTTCACAGCCCCATATCCAATCTGTTACCAAAACTTATTATTTTACCTTCACTACATCTCTCAAATATATCTCACTCTATCCTCTGAAACTATTACCTCTAGTGCATTCCCTCATGTCCTCACACCTAGACAATTGCAATAGTCTTCTTGTGGGTCTGCCTGCTTCCAGTCCTTTCTTCATTTAGTCAATAAAGTGATTTTTCTAAAATGGAAGTCCAACCATTTTTTCACCCTACTCAATCAATTCTAGAAATTCTCTATTGCCTCCAGAGTCAAATATAATACCTCTATTTGGCATTCAAAGCCTTTCATAAAATACCCCTCCCCCATGTTTTTTTCTAGTCTTTATATACCTCACTTCCTGTAATGTACTCTCTAATCCAGTGTCACTGGCTTCCTCACCATTCCATGAACAATATACTCTATCTCTCAGGGTTTGGCTTTATGACTTGTTTATATACTTGTATGTATGCTGTCTCTACCATTATATTGTAAGCTCCTTGAGGGCAGAAACTCTTTCTTGCCACTTAACACAGTTCCTACCACATAGTATGTGATAAATAAATGTTTACTGATTAGTTGATGTTCCATCCTCAAAAGACTCAATCGGCAATCTGAGTCCATCACTCATCAGAAGGTAGGTAGCATGTTTCATCATGAGTCCACAGGAAAAGTGGTTACTCATTGCTTTACTCAACATTCCTAAATATTTCAAAGTGTTTATTTTTGCAGTATCATTATAATATAGACTATTTTCTTGTTTCTCCTTACTTTGGGGTAGTATTTCTTCTTTTAAAATATATTTATTTTATTTTTGATTTATGAAATAAATATTTCCATAACATGGTAGAATAAAAAAAAATGATTGCACATGAAACTATTGTGTACAACTTTCTATTCTTTTCAAATATATAATAAAATTATCATGTAAAATTATTTTCCCTTTTGTCCTGTGCCTCCCCACCCTGGAGATGGCTACCATTAGATATAAATATGCATATGTGTGTATACACACACACACACACGTGTAAAATCATTCTGTACATACTTCTATTTATTCATTCTTTATCTGGATGCAGGTAATGTCTTCCTTCTTAGGTCATCTTTAGTTAATTTCAGTATTTGTAATAGTCAAAATGACTTAATAGCTCAAAGTAGTTCTTAAAAATATTGCTGTTATCATATACAATGTTCTCTTGGTTCTGCTCATTTTACTCTTCATTATTTTGTGCAAGTCTATCCATACCTTTTTTCTAAAATTGTTGAGCTCAGGGGGTGGAGCCAAGATAGAAGAAAAAAGGCAGGAACTGGCCTAAGCTCCCTCCCAAACATCTCAAATATCTTTAAAATATCCATTCAAAAAGAATTCTTGAGACCCAGAACCCACAAAAGAATGTAATGAAACAATTGTAGTTCAAGATAACTTTGAAGGTCAGCAAGAAAGGTGTGTCACACTGCAATTAGAATGGATTACAATCTAGTGTAGGCCAAGCCAGTGCTGACCAGGCCCAAGTAAATCAGCAGAAGCAGGCCTTGGGAGCAACTGAATCAGCAGCAGCAGTGGCTGCTTACACAGCTCTCCACCCACAGAAGGAAAGGGGCATTAAACAACTGGTCAGAACGAGATTATAGGGGTCTCTTGGCTGTCTCTGGGGGCAGAACTATGTTGCTTTGCCCATATGTAGATCCTAGTCATGGTCCTGATTGGCAGCCCAAGAGAATGGAGTAACAGTAGCACACATGATCTTGTGACTACAGTGAAATAGAAATATTCTTCATAGTTCCTAGGCAGAAAAGAGTGGTTGTGGTCAGTCACAGAACAGAGCACAGGCCAGGAGAATAGTAAACACACCTTTCCTTAGATAAGACCACCTTGGAAGAATTGAAAACTTACAGTTCCCTAGAAGCATCTCTGAAAAGAGCTGCACAAAACCCCTGAAGCTTAGAACAATACAACTACACCCTGGAAGCAGAGCCCTGCTCTAACAAAGAGTTAAAAGTCAAAAAAATAAGTTTGAAAAATGGGCAAAGAATAGAAAAAATTCTGACCATAGAAAATTACAGTGGTGACAACAAAGCTCAAAACACACTCAGAAGAAGATAACAAAGTCAAAACTCCTAAATCTAAAGCTTCCAAGAAAAATATGTATTGGTCCCAGGCCATGGAAGAGCTCAAAAAGGATTTTGAAAATCAGGTAAGAGGAGTAGAGAAAAAGTTGGAAAGAGAAATGTGAGCAATGCAAGAAAGTCATGAAAAACAAATCAACAGCCTGGTAAAGGAGACACAAAAAAAAAATACTGAGGAAAATATCACCTTTAAAAAATGGAAGAGGTGAAATGGTAAAGATGCAATGAGGAGAAAAATGACTGGAGAAGAGAATTGGCCAAATGGGAAAAGAGGCACAAAAATTCACTGAACAGAAGAACTACTTAAAAAAAAAAAAGTAGAATTGACCAAGTGGAAAGGGTGCAAAAAACATCGCTGAAGAAAATAAAATATTAAACATCATGATTGAGCAAGTGCCAGCTAATGACTTTTTTATTAGACATCAAGAACAATAAAATAAACTCAAAATAATGAAAAAATAGAAGGCAATAGGACATATCTCAATGTAAAAGCAACTAACATGTAAAATAAATCCAGGAGAGGTCATTTAAAAAATATTGGAATATCTGAAAGCCACGATTAAAAAAAAGAACCTAGAAATTATCTCTTAAGAAATTGACAAGGAAAACTGTCCTGATATTGTGGAAGCAGATGATAAAATAGAAATTTAAAGAATCTCCTGATCACCTCCGGAAAGAGACCTCAAATGCCCAGAAATATGATGACCAAATTTCAGAACTCCTAAATGAAGGAGGAAATATTGCAAGAAGCCAGAAAGAAATAATTCAAGTATCGTGGAGCCACAGTCAGGATAATACAAGATTTACTAGCTTCTAAATTAAGGAACCAGAGGGGTTGGAATACAATATTCCAGAGAGCAAAGGAGCTAGGATTGCAATGAAGAATCACCTACAGAACAAAACTGGGTATACTCTTTGGGGGAAAATAATATAGTCAATGAAATTAAAGGCTTTCAAGCATACCAGAGTTGAATAGAAAAAAAAATTACTCAATATATAAGACTCAAGATACGTATAGAAAGGTAAACAGTAAAGGGAAATCATAAGGGACTTAGTAAAGTTAAATTGTTCACATTCCTTCATGGAAAGAGGATATTTGTATCTTCTAAGTTATTTCTCATTATTAGGGTAGTAGGAATATGTATTGTGTGTTTGTGTGTGTGTATACACATACATATACATATGTGTATATATACATATATGTGGAGAAAGAGAGAGAGATGGAAAGACAGAAAGAGATTGAGAGAGCAATTGTGAGTTGAATATGATAGGATGATATCTAAAAAAAACTATGTTTCATGTGTGAAAAAAAGGAATGCATTGGTTAAAAGGGAAAGGGAGAAGCAGAATTGGGTAAATCATATCACATGAAAATGCACAAAATTTTACAGTGGAGTAGATGATGGAGAAGGTGGAAGGGAATGTTAGATTCTTACACTTACCAGAACTGACTTGAAGAGGGAATAACATACACACTCAGTTGGGTATAGATATCTATCTTGCACTGTAGGAAAGTACAAGGGGAAGGGCATAGTGCTGATAGAAGAGAGGGCAAGAGGGAGGTTGTAGTCAGAAGCAAAACACTTTAAGAAGAGACAGGGTGAAATAAGAGAGTGTATAGAATAGATGGGGAAATAGGATGGAGGGAAATATAATTAACAAACATAACTGAAAAAAATGAAGCAAGTTTCTCTGAAAAGGCCTCATTTTTCAAATGTATATAGATATGAGTCAAATTTATAAAATTAAGAGTCATTTCTCAATTGGTAAATGATGAAAAGATATTAATAGTTTTCCAATGAAGTAATCAATGCTGTCTATAGCCATATGAAATAATGCTCTAAATTAATATTGATTAATAGACATAAATTAAACTAATACTCAGGTCCTACCTCACACTTATTAGATTGGCTAATAGGACAAAAAAGAAAGATGACAAAGGTGGAAGGGATGTGGGAAAATTGTGACACTAATGGACTGTTGGTGGAATTGTGCACTAATTCAACCATTATATAAAGTAATTTGGAACTATGTAGATTAAAACAGAATTGGAAATGTTTAACAGAGTACATCATGTATATTATATATATATGTGTGTGTATATATTATATATATATGTATATATAATATGCACACATATATGTTGGTATATATGCATATATATATATATATATATATATATATATATATATACATGTGTATATATACATAGATAATTCTAACTTGTGATTTTCTAAGTCAATATGCACCCCACAGGGATCTCTTTCTACTTGTGTTTAACACTGTTATTAAAGGATATCTGAAAAAAAATAATTGTTCCTGTATTAATTAAAGTGTTAATGAAAAACTAAAGGTAATTCATTATGTAATTCTTGCCAATGGAAATTTAATCATCATAGGAAATAGAAACTTTCCCAAATACTTGTCAATTCTATTTGATAATTTCCAACTAGAAATTTAATTATTTTTATTTATAATTTCACAATTAGATTTCATCATTTCTCATGCAATTATGTGCCTATTCTCAATATGCAAAGTGTACCAACTGAACCTGAAAACATATACTACAATTTTGTATCTTACTTGATTAATATATTAAAAGTTTGTTGGAATATAATTGAAATGGTATATACCAAGAAAAAAACAGATGGAAACATAATAAAATATCTTTATTATTCTAACAAGAAAACCCCTGTGTTTTTCTAAACATCAAATAAACAATATTTGCTGCTGGAAAATAAAGTGTAGTTAGTCTTCCCTTCCTTCACCTTTTTTCATCTTGTAAGTAAATATAGATATAAAAATCTATTTGGTTAGAGAATGGGTTGTATATTTTTGTGATGTCCTCATTAAAAATGCTTCCTTACAGCTAAAGAGTAGCATCAGCAGATTGTATGCCTCATTCTTTGGAAGCTGGGAGGACAGTGAAAACCATTTAGCTGATCTCACATAGTAGATAGAGAAGACAAAAGAAAATTGAACTTAATATAAATAGCTCAATATTATTATTATTTTTAAATTAAGGTAAAATCATAGGAGTGGAGGTGGGATTTAGTGGTACTTACAGTCCTGCCTAACTGAAAAAAATAAAATAAACAAGCAGAAATTTATTTGAAATCTTGTCCTTATAGTTGTTTGTTATGACCATCTTTGTGCAATACAGCAAAGGCTCTTGGTGAAAACATTTACAGTTTTGTTGAAAAAGAGAAGATGAAATTATGCTGTAGTGAATCTGCTCAGGAATGTGTGTACATGTGTGAGTGTGTGTGTGTGTGTGTGTGTGCGTGTGCGTGTGTTTGATGGAAGGCCATACATAGGGAGAAGAAAGGAAGGGCAGAACAATACTCATTCTAAAGATATAAATTAGCTCTTGTTATTTTTCTACTAAAACCTTACCCTTACAAATGAACTTTTTTTCTCCACTACTTAAAAGTAACTTTTTCTTTATGTCTTAAATAAATTGGTTGGTCTAGCAGAAGGAGGTCAACTAACTAAAATACTTCGCTTAGGGAAACTAATAACTGAATTTTACTCATCCAGTCCAGCACTACTCAGAATACACAGCCCCACATCTATCTATGTACATACTGCATTTCATCTCAATACATTTTGACATGTAAGCTATTTTAGCCCTAAATAGCTATGAGCCAGCATTCTTGCCACAGGAAATCAAAGTCCTACAGACAGCCCTTATATAAAATGAAAACACAGCTCAGCAGTTCAATCAAGTCCCTATCCTAGACCAGAAGCAAAGCTGCCACCCAGAAATCAGCGCTTGAGAAAAGAGCATTCCTTCTTTATATTCAGACACATAGAAGCCAGATCAGCAGAATCCTCAGAAAGCATAACATTCAAACATTATTCTGCCTAGGAGTCAAGATTTCACACCATCTATTCTCAAGTAAAGACTATCAAAGTTTTATAATATTTATCACCATGATGAGAAAATAACATGTTGGTCATATGATAATTGTGAATAAAATTAGGAACACTAAAGGAATCTGGCCTATTCATTAAATGTAAAAAAAAAAAAATCTTAGTAACAATTTGAAGTTTAAGTAACAATACTTTTTTAGAACATAGTTCAAGTTAAAAAAAACATTCAGATTTACAAAGGAAAATAAATTTGTTAATATTAAAAACTATGATGATGGATATATAATTTATCATCAGGTTCTTGTCTTTTCTGATTTTCTGTTCAACGACACTGAACTGTGGATATGGAGATTATATAATGATGGATATGAATTTGCTAGAATACAGAAAGGAATATATTTATACATGTAGACATAGAGGAAATGAAGGAGAAGAGTAAGGAACTATGCTAAGCACTTCATAGAAATCCTAAAAAATAGAAATTATTGTCTCCATTTTACAGTTAAGGAAAATTATGTAAACAGAAGTTTACTGACTTGTCCAGGATCACTAAGTATCTAAAGACAGATTTGAACTCAGGTCTTCCTGATTTGTGAGACAGTATTCTAACTGCAATATCACCTCACTGCCCCAGTCATAAGCAGTATACTCTTCCTCCATGATCTCATAGCATTTACAGTCTAAACCATATATATAATAATTATTATTTACTGTTTCATACATTAGTTATGAGTAAATTCTTTATATTTTCATCTCAATTGTCTAACATAGTTCCTATCACACTGTAGGAATTTCATCAGCATTTGTTGGTTATATGTTTATTTGTCCTGTAAGATTCTGAAGAGTTTGGGCCATAAATTAAAACAAAACAACCAAAATACCTCAGTGATTAGCATCTTTTGGGTCTTTTTGCCCAAAGTAAGTTCTCAATAATTTTTTGTTGAAAAAAATAAAGAGGCAACTGCATTCAGTCATTAAAAAAAAGTTTTAAGCTCAGTTTTTAAAAAGAAAACCTTATTGCCTCTTAGTTTTCAAAATATATTCTTTTCCTTTTCCAAACACTACCCCCATTGAACCCTCAGTGTAACTAAGAAAAATATTTAAACAAATGCTATGGACAAAACAACCAAATACAACTTTGTAGATAACATTTTACATCTATAGTCTTAGCATCTCACTACCTAAAGTTGCGAAGTAAGTGTATTCCATTTTTCTGCAGTACCAAAACTAATCATTATATGAGGAGTTCATCAGCCATTTAGGAATTTTTTTTTCTGCTTTCACTTATTAGAGCCATTTTGTAAGCATGTTCTCTAATTCTGCTTTCTTTACTCTGAAAGATATCATAGAAGTCTTCATATATCTCTGAATTCCTCATATTATTTATGATGTAATAATATGCTACTACATGCCTATAACATGATTAATTCAGTCATTATCTATTAATTGATGGACACACAATTTGGTACCAGATTTTGTTTGGAATTATTTCACAATGAATATTTTGGTGATACATAGTTTTTCTTTCTCTTATTGATCTATTAGAGTATATGTCAAATATGGGAGAATCAGAATTGAAGGAAATGGAGAGATTGATGAATTTTCTTATATGGCATGATTCCAAATTATATCATAGAATAGCTAAAACAATTCTTCATCTCTTACTGTACTTGCCTTCCCATAGATATATAAGCACTGAAAATTTCCATTTTAAATTACCTTTGCTGATATGATAGGTAGGGAGGGCAACATTTAGATTTACTTCATTTCGAAATTTGGAATATTTTTTGGTGGTTTTTGTATGTATGTTGATAGCTGATTTTTTTCTTTAGAGAAGAACAAATCTATTGATACATAAATCAATATGTGAAATATTATTATATCACTTAGCCCTTGGTAAATTACTCTGACCTTATAAGTGAACAATTCTTTAATTATCTGGGATTTCAAGACTATTGATTCTAGTCAATGTGAAGATTTCTTTCCTAAACAGTTTTGTTAATTTCAGCTCCAATTATTTTGTTCATATAAAAGTTGTTTAAATATATGAAATAAAACTTGTCACTTTTCTCTTTAGCTCACCTTTATATTCTTAATTTGGTTAAGAATTCCATCTCTAGCTCTATACATGAAAAGAATCTCCCCAATTCTTTGCCTGTGTCTCTCTGTGTCTCTGATTCTGACTGTCTGTTTCTCTGTGTCTGTACGTTTGTCTCAATGATACGAACTTTTATATTCAAAGCATATGAATTTATAGATTATTGCTGTATGTGGTATAAATTGCTGATCTAAACATTTTCTACCAATCTGATTTCTAGTTTTCCCAAGAGTTCTTACTGAATAGGAATCATCCCCCCATACTTTAAATTGAGAGAAATAATTATTAATAACCAATTATTTTGGGAGATTCAGATTTTCTCCTTTTTTCTTTTATCCTCATTTCAAGACCTGAAAGTTGATCTAACCTTTTCCTCTATCTGGACCCCACCCAGATGGGGAAGCTGTTGTGGTATATTCAGATTTGGGTGGTAATAAATTCTTTGAATACCTTGTGTAAGGCTGGGGGTAACTTAACAGTAAATTACATAATCAAAGCTTATTTGAATAGATTCAGCTATTCATTGTAATATTCATTCTCTCATTAATTGTTAACCAATCAAAATTGATTTCCCCCTTCAGCATCCCCCCTCTTTCGACAGGCATATAAGCCATAAGCCCACTGCCAAGATTGTCTTTTATCTGAGAGAAAGATACCCAAATGTTGATCTTTTTATTAAGTTGATGGCATCATTAACAAATTATTACACAGAAATTATGTCTCTGGAAACTTTTTAAATGCCACAAAATTATTTTGTTTATGTAAAGCCAAGCACTAGCAGCTTTCCAGAGGACCGGTGCTGTGAATAGTTCTAAGGTTCTGATCACATAGTATAGTAAACTCTGTTTCATTCTCAGTAAACTAAAGCAAAACATCCACAGAACCAAAGTACAGCATTCACAGAGATATAACATAACAACTTATCACTAAAGTGGCCACATAGTTTTCACTTAAAGTGGCTACATAGAGTTTTAAACAAAAGATTTCATTCAGTAAGTCCTTGATCCAATAATCCTTAAGGAGCAATCTTTCTTAAGGGACACAAAGTACAAAGGTCTAAATTTTCCAGTGTCTAGATCATATTGTCTTAATCTGTCAGTCAAAAAGTTTTCTTTCTTGATTGGAGATTAGTTTTCAATCATCATTAACTCAATCATCCTTAAGGAGAACATAGTATAGAGTACAAAGTTCTCCCACTCCCAAATTCCATGGTTCTTCTTCAATAGGTCCCGCTCCCTGAATTCACAGACAGGCAACTCTCAGCTCCTCATCTAGCTTCTTGTCCAGTTTCTCATCCAGTTCCCATTCCATATTGAAGCTCACAGTGTCCAGTCCACCTCAAGTCCTTCACTCTTTCTGTTTCTGGGTAGACAAAGCTTAACAGAGCCAAAACAGCATTCATACATATTGCTGGAACCATAATCATCAGTTCACTATCTGCCTGTGAAATCAACACACACCCACAAACAAGGTCTAAGAACTCAACACAAACCCATCAACAAAGTCTGAGAACTCAACACAAATCATCAGTTTAGTCCCAGGACCTCTGAAACCCTCCTCCAGGACTTCTGTAAACAGACAACAAGAAAATTCTCTTTCAGGGCTTCCAGTAAGGTCCCATGGCTTCCATACAAAGTATCATAAACACAACAGAATAGACAATCAGTGTGCCTGGCATCCACAATCATTTCCCTTCTCAGTTCTGCTCCATCCCAGCTGTGCTCCTCCTTATTTATGATGGTTCTCCTTCCTGTTCTGCTCCTTCCTGTTGCATTGACAATTGACTCCCACCTTCAAACCACAAGGGGCTCAAACAGGGTGCTAAATGCATAAATAGCTGAAAGAAGGCACTAAGTACTTCTTTGCTTGCCATTACAATGTGTCAGAACTAGGCTACTGTGTTGTTTGATTCTGAGTTTTAGCTATGTAGTCCACTCTGCTTATTTGCTTGCATTGTTATCATTGTTTTAGTTTAAACCAAATAACTTTGAAGATTATTACTTTATCAGTAAATCAGTCAGGATTTAATAAGTGCTTAGTATTGCCAGGAACTTTTATAAGGTCTGAGGATAAAGATACAAATGTGAAACAATTCTTTATACTCAGCTCACATTCCACTTGGGGGTAGAATGTGTGTGTGTGTCTGTGTGTGTGTGTGTCTGTGTGTTTATGTGTTTGTGAGTATAAATGCATATATGAACATATATATGTGTTTGTATATTTGCTGTATGTGTGTGTATATATATATATATATAATATATATGCATATATATTGTCATGGAAGTCTTCAGAAGAGATTAAAAAGTTTCATGTAAAACTAAATGAATAATGGTCATTTTGGGGAACAGAACACTAGCACCTGGGAAAAACAGGAATACCATCATATAAAAGGTGGTGTGTGAACTGCTTCTTAAAATAAAGCAGGGATTCCAAGAGGTGGAACTGAGGAAGAAATACATCTCAAGAAGCAGAGACATCTAGTGAAAAAATCATAGAAATAGGAGATGGAGTGCTGAATTTGAAATGGGGAATGCTCCAGAATGGCTGAATCAGATACTGCAATCTCACAAGTAAACTCTAAATTTACTGGAAAATAAGGAAGGAGCCAGGTTGTAAAGATGTTGAAATGTCAAAAAGAGGAGTTTATACATTAACCTACAAAAAATAGGGAGCTACTGGATTTTAGTGAACCCAGAGGTAAAACTTGATTAGACATATGCTTTAAGGAAGTCTTTTGCAGTTACATAGGAAAGCAGTGAGGAATGCCTGAATTAGTTACTGATTGGGTAAACAGGAAAAAAAAATTGAGCATATGTGAACGATGTTATAGAATAAGAAACAAGACAGCAACTTAGAACAGGAAAGATAGTCTTTCTATAGTAATAGTGAAGTTAAAACTAGGGGTATGTTTAAGGTGAAAATTAGTGAGTTCTATTTTGTTCATGTTAAGTTTGAAATGCCCAAGGGTTATCTAGTTCGAAATGCAAAAGACCCAGTTGGTGATATATGACTGTAGTTCAGCAGGACTTTGAATTTTGACATATAGATCTGCAAGTCATGTTATAGAGATGGTCTTTGAACCCATGGGAAGTAAATAATGTAGAGAGAAAAGAGAGGAGGTAGGGGGGTGGAGCCAAGATGGCAGCATAGCAGCAGCAATATATCGCAGCTCTCACATAGCCATCCCAAAATACCCATGGAATAGGACTCTGGACCAATCCTAGAACTTCAAAAGCACACAAAGATACTTCCCACTAAAGTAAGCTCAGCTACAAGGAACCATATCAGCACTGCGAACCGAAACCAGCCTGGCCTGAAGACACGGCTGTGCCCCAGGGGCGGCCGGGCGGGAGGTGCAGAGAGCGAGGGGGGATTGTGAAAGAGGGAGATAAGCATCTGGCCGAAAGGTCTCCAGAGCAGAGAAGCAAAGGCAGAGGTTTTGCACCCGCCTCCACGTTGTAGCTTTCTGCCCTTGGCCTGCAAAAAGCAGGGGGACTGAGCGATTGTTTTCAGACCAGTTCTCTCACGTTGAGCGGCCTGGATCCAGATCGTGGTCTTGGGCCTCGGTCTTGGAGTCTTCATTATCCAGTCAGCCGGAAGTCTACGGCAGCCGGGAGGACCCCAGCGATTTGGAACAGAGCTTTCCCTTCTGGAAGCAGAGCCCCACAGAGATTTTAAAAAAATTCATGGTCTGAGGAACCATGAGTAAGAATAAGCATAAGAAGCTCAGTAAGAACAGCTCCCAAAACCTAGACTCCTTCTTTCGGGAAAAGAAGGATCATGGGAGAGAGAGGGAGGAGGAGAGCGCAGCTAGAGCGCCTCCAACAGAGGCCTCCAATAAACATGAAGAATGCC
>CM053592.1:117695093-117713879 GCA_028646515.1 Pseudochirops corinnae | reverse complement strand
TCATATAATTCTTATCTTTTATGCCCTGATTTTCTTCAGCATTTATTGTGGTTTTGTAATTTAGATCTAAAATCTCAGGCATAAACCAAATAATGTTCCAATTGAATGTACTGATTTTAGCATTTGACCATTATATTTCATTACTGACAGACTACTGGAAATAAAAATAAAACCCTCTTTTTGTCATCTAAACAAATTTACTTTGTTATGCATTTTGTTATATCTAATATTATCAAGAAACTATGAAATGATAGTGTAATATTTCACTGAAGATATTGTAAGCAAATTTTACATGCCTCAGTATGTCCCTGTGGGTATGAGAGTATAACTCTGTGTATATGCGTGCATTATCTATTGGTAAGGATGTATATGTCACAATTTGATGCCTCTTTTGATTCCTTACTGATGGAATTAAAGCAATGGCCAAATTTGGTTTGAGCACTTAAATCAGAGTGTGAAGACTGGTATTCATTTCCCAGTTACCACCTGAGTAAAGCTTGGACAAGGCAATTTATCTCTGTGGACCTTATTTCCCTCAGATGCATAAAGAAGTTGTCCTTGATAGTCTCCAGGGACACTTCAGATTCTATATTCATAACATTTTTTTCCTAAATCAGCAATTAATTCACCATATTTCCAAAAATCATTGTTAAAATTTAGGAAACAAAAACTTTAAATTTAGACAAATAAGAATGAGATAATTTGAAATTAAGAAAAAAAATGAATTAAGAATGGAAGTGTATTTTCCATGTTTTGATGCAGCTGCATGGCATTAGCCACTGATGTTCAATAGTCCTCTTATGCGATATCTTACTCTGGTATTGATCCTGGATTCTCATAGACTCTGCTAATGTGGACAAGCTTTGACATATCCTGTTAAGCTTGAAAGGTTTCTGGCTTTAGTCCACAGCAATGGATTCCTCATATGTTGTTCAAGGAATTGCCCATATAATTTTTGAAAGATTTATCAGTAAGTTGTCCCCAGGGTGATATGCATGCATGTGCATATGCATGCATGCACATGTATAGAGGCACGTATATATATGTGCATGTATGTATATATAGACACATGCAGGTATATATGCATTCACACACAATACATATATAAGCACATGTGAACATATGCATGCTTATATACATTGATCATGCACATACATACATATATGGATATATATGTGTGTGTAGATGTGTGTGTGTTGTAATAGCTCTTGATTGTCATTTAATCAAAGTTATCTACCTCCCAATCTTCTTTCACTACTCACTGACTCATTTCCTGACTAAAAAACCATCAAATCCTTCCTATCTTTAAAAACAAAAACACAAGATAAAATTATTTCACCCTAGTATTGTAAAGTTATAATTTTTACAACCAAACTGATAAAAATTTTTTTAATTAAAAAGTCAATATAAGTTTATTCTACCTTCTCTTTTCACTCACCACATGACCACTTATTTCTGACCTCTCTACTAAATTGAAAGTGTTCTCTCTGAAATTACCAAAATTCCCTCATCTGATGGTCTTTTCTCAAGTCTCTTCCTTCTTCTCTAAATTATTAGATGCTCTTGTCTTACTCTTGCCTCTCTGAATTTTTTTTGCAATATTATTCTCTTATGGTTGCCTTCTTAGTTGGTTGCTCCATCTTAGTTTCCTTTTGCTGAATCATCATCCTTGTCCCATCTTGTGACTGTGGTTATAACTCATTTCTTTGTTCTGGTCTCTCTTCTTTCTATATACTTTGTCTCTTGGTAATATAACCTCACATGAGATTAATTATTAGCTTTGTGCAGATGACTCCCATCTCTTCAAATCCAACCTCAGTCTTTTACCCAGGGTCTATTCCCACATTTATAACTGTCTATTGGAAATTTTCAACCTGATGTTCAATAGGCAACTGAAACTGAACATGGCCCAAGGAAAATTTATCATTTTATACCCTAATCCACTTCTCTTTGTAAATGCCCATTTCTCTAAAATAGTATAATCATCCCACAGATAGCCAAAGTTCACAAACTCAGAAACAGAGCTGAAACAATGGGCCTCTACTTGTCAAGAAGCACCAATGATTCCCTTTTGACTCAATGATAAAATATAGACCATACTGTTTAGCTCTTGAGATGTATGACATTCAGTTACCACCCTACCATTATGGAATTTTTTTTTATGCATTACTCCCCTTCGTGTACTCTACAATACAGCCAACTTGATCTATTTGCTATTTCTCATGCACCACATTATGTCTTTCATTTCATATCTTTGCATAGCCTCATGAATGCAATGTACTCCCTCTTTATTTCCACCTCTTAGAGTATCTAAACTTTGGTAAAAGTTCATCACAAGTGCAACCACCTTTTCTGATTCTACAATACAGCCAACTTGATCTATTTGCTATTTCTCATGCACCACATTATGTCTTTCATTTCATATCTTTGCATAGCCTCATGAATGCAATGTACTCCCTCTTTATTTCCACCTCTTAGAGTATCTAAACTTTGGTAAAAGTTCATCACAAGTGCAACCACCTTTTCTGATTCACTTAGCTACTAATTTTCCTCCCACATTAAGTTGAAAGCATCAAGTCTAAAATATAGATATAATATATTGTGATGGTAATGGGATTTAAAGATCTTCCACGCCCTTTGAACTTGCTGATGTAGCAGTAAGGGGTAGGGCAGAAGGGGCCAGAGCAGAGTAGGGTCTGGGTTAGAGCCAGCAAGCTGACTAGAAATGGTAGTGACAGCACAAACTTCTTTTTTTGGAGCCAGCCAGAACTTCTGCTGAGGACTCCTGCTGAAGACTGCTGGGGATGGGAACTGCTGGGAGTGAGCTGTGTGAAGGCTGAGCAGTTACCTTGAGTGAGGAGAGGAGGATCTTTTTCTGAGGAAGCCTGTTTTGTTTTGAGGGCTTGAGAATGTGGGTGTTTTCTGCATTAACAATGTGTGCCAACTCCATGGCTACTGTGATGGCTTTGACTTTCTGGGTTTGGGCCTCAGCTTTCTGGTATTTGAATAAATGTTCTGGCTATGTCCCCTTTCAAGGGAGGCTGTTACATTTTGTGATTAATAACTATACTGGCATATTTATAATCACCATAGGCATTGTGAATATTGCATTGTTTTTACATATATCTATATATAATGTTTATATATACTGTGCATATATCATATCATATCATATTTCACCATTTTGCAATAAGGATCTAATAAGCAAGTGTATGTAAAAGCACATTTGTTTTATTTGTAACCCCTTCTGCAGCTAGTAGAGTTGTGGAGACACTTTAGATGCCTAAAAATGTAATGAGTTACCTTGATTTGATCTTGAATGCATATCAGTAGGAAAAATGCTGAATTCTTCTGGGATGATCAACTACTGCCTACATCTATTATCAACATTAGCTAACAGAAAAATGCCAAGAATATTGAATTCCAATATGCTTCACATTTGTTGATTATAAGAAAGCATTTCAACCAGTAGGCTATAATGTGCTCTTCAATGTGCTTAACAAAATGGGAATTGATCCCACTTACATAGACTGGAAGAAATGTGCCACAATCATATTATAGAAATTAGAATGTTCAGCAGTTACTATCGTTGCCTTTTTAGAACAGTTAAAATCGTGACAAATTTGAAGGCAAACACTTCAACATCTTAATGCATCCATGATCTCATTCATGGGTATACTTTCCTGCATTATAAATCACAACCCATCCATATTTGCCAACCTCAGTGACTTTTCTCCACATCTTCCTCTAAGTCCTCCAGAGGAGGTCTAAAAAGCGTGCTTTTGGTGACCCCTTGAAGATTTCTCATATAGGCTGAATACAAATGTAGCATGCTGAGGCAGTTGGTGGTGCAGTGGATAGTATACATGAAGCTTTTGAAGCCAGAAAGACCTGACTTCAAATCTGGATTGATACATTTTAGCTGTATGATCCTGGACAATTCACTTGACTTCTGTTTCCTTCAGTTTCCTCATTTGTAAAATGAGCATGATAATAGCCCTTACCTTGCAGGGTTTTTGCACTATGGAAATGCTTACTCCATCACCCCAACCTCCTTCCCTGCACTAGAATGAAGGGGTTGTACTTTAGTTTCAATGAAATTAGGATATTATTGATGTTGACTTTTTTTTCTTAAGTTAATGACTTCGACAGCAATCCCATATATAAATTAATAAATTAGTGGTCCACAATAAATTTTGCTGGAAGAGGAGCTGACCATTATACTAATTAATTCCAAACTGTATTTCATGAGTATTAAATAAACACAGACATGCACTCATGCACACACACACACACACACACACACACACACATACACACACATTCAGAAGCACATAGGAATCAAAGATATAGGGACGGGGATGGAATCTACAACTTCTATTGGTAGAAAACTCTCGGATAAAGAAACACTATCTATCAATGTAAGTCTTAGTTTTATTTAGCTTTGGAGTGTTTCCTAGAGTGTTGAAAGCCACTTGGTCAAGGTCAGAAAGGCAATGTTTGTCAGAGGTGGCACTTGAGCCCATCTTCCAGGCTCTGAGGGTAACTGTGTATCAACTTCATCACTTCATGTTAAAAGATATATAAATGATGATAACTAACTATAGAAAGGCCATGTTTGTATGTATGTATTATGTACTTAACAATCTTTTCCTAAGTATCAAAATTAAAAAAGCTAATGAATTTAAAAGTACACATATTTTATTTGTTACACTTTCCACAACAAGCATAGTTCTAAGGACACTCTAGTTTACTAAAAAAACCATAATGAGTTGATTTGACCTTGTACAAATATCAGTAGGAACAATACCCATATTCTTATGCGAAAACTGAAGTCATAGAATACAAGATAAGCTGCACTCCCCCCAAATTATTTCTTTTCTATAAAGTGCTCCAAAAGCAAATGAAAAATTAGAAGTGGGAATATTTTTTACATAGGAAATATTGAGAACTACAGTGAGAGAGAAAGGCTTTTCTTAGTCCTAGGCTCGATTTTTGGTATCAATTAATATAGAGTGAAACAAGTACAAGCAAAAGATTAATATACACACTGATTAGAAAGTTAAGGAAACATCACTAAAAAAGTGAACTCTGAAGAATGATAATATTAATGATGGACTTGAAGAAATTTGAGAAATACAATTCCCTCATGACAAAGAAGTGAGGAATTACTAAGGCAAAAGTCTGCATATGTTTAAAGATGTCATCATTGTATATGTCTAAGTGTTTTTCTTTTTTTAAAGGGAGGATTTAATATGGATAGGAAAGAAATAATTCCTTTTCTTTCTTTTTTTAACTCAATTTAATTTCAATAGTATTTTTTCAATTGTGTATAAAGATAAATTTTAACATTCATTTCTTTAAAATTTTGAGTTCCAAATTTTCTCCCTCTTTTCTTCACTTCCAGCTCCCTAAGAGGATAAGCAATTTAACATAAGTTATACATGTTCAATCATGTAAAACATTTTTCCATATTAGTTATGCTATTAAAGGAGAAACAACAAAAGGAAAAAATGAAAAAAATTAAAGAAACTGAAAATAGTATGCTTTGATCTGAATTTAGACTCATTAGTTCTTTTTCTAGATGTGGCTAGCATCTTTTAGCATGAGTTCTTTAGAATTTTCTTGGATAATTATATTTCTGAGAATGGCTAAGCCATTTATAGTCAATGAGAATACAATGTTGCTATTACTGTGTAAAATGTTCTCCTGGTTCTGCTCACTTCACTTTGTATCAGTTCATGTCTTTTTTTTTTTTTTCATATGGCTGTTGACAGCTTTGATTACTTCATCTGAAAACATCGTAACTTTTGATCATTTATCAATTGGGGAATTGCTCTTATTTCTATAAATTTTACTCAAGCACCTATATGTCTAAGAAATGAGGTATTTATCAGAGAAATTTGCTTCAATTTTTTTTTTCACAGTTACTATTGCTAACTGCATTTCCCATCATCCTCTCCTCCTTTTATTCTATTCTCTTTTTCCTTTTACCCTGTCCCTCCTTGAAAGTGTTTTGTTTCTGACTATCTCCTACCATGCTCCTATCCCCTTTCTCTCCTATTTTCCTGTAGGGTAAGATGATTTCTATATCCAGTTGAGTGTAGGTTATTCCTTCTTTGAGCCAATTCTAATGAGAGCAAGGTTCACTCATTCCCATGCATTTCCCTCCTCTTCCCCTCCACTGCAAAAACTTTTTTCTTGCCTCTATGTGAGATAATTTGCCCCATTCTACCTCTCCCTTTCTATTTCTTCCAGTACATTCATCTCTCACCCAAAATTTTATTTTTCAATGTTATCCTGTCATATTCAACTCACGCCTACACCTTCTATCTATATATACTCCTATACCATAATAATGAGAAGAGTCTTATGAATTACAAATATCATCTTCCCATGTAGGAATGTAAACAGTTTAACATTTTTAAACTTCTTATAATTTCCCTTTTCTACTTACCTTTTTTTGCTTCTCTTGAGTCTTATATTTAAAAGACAAATTTTCTGTTCAGCTCTGATATTTTCCTCAAGAATGCTTTAAAGTCTTCTATCTCATTGAATGTTTATTTTTCCCCTCAAGGAGTATACTAAGTTTTGCTGTGTAGGTGATTCTTGGTGGTAATCATACCTCCATTGCTCTCTGGAATATGATATTCCAAGCACTCCAGTCCTCTAATGTGGAATCTGCTAAATCCTCTGTTATCCTTACTGTGGCTCCATAGTACTTGAATTGGTTCTCTCTGTCTGCTTGCAGTATTTTTTACTTAAACTAGCAACTCTCAAATTTGGCTATAATATTCCCAGGAGTCTTTATTAAGGGATCTTTTCTAGGAGGTGATCATTAGTATCATTCAATTACTATTTTACCTTCTACTTCTAGAATATTAGCGTAATTTTCCTTGATAAATTCTTAAAAGGTGATGTCTATGTTCTTTTATCTATCTATCTATCTATCTATCTATCTATCTATTCATTTATTTATTTATTTTTAGCATGGCTTTCAGGTAGTTCAATAATTTTTTAACTCAACTCTCCTGGATCTATTTTCCAAGTCAGTTATTTTTCTAATGAAATATTTCACATTGTCTTCTATTTTTTTTTCATTCTTTTGGTTTTCTTTTATTGTTTCTTTATTCCTCATAAAGTCATTAGCTTTCATTTGCTCCATTCTAAGTTTTAAGGAATTATTTTCTTTAGTGAGCTTTTGGATCTCCTTTTCTATTTGGCCAATTTACTTTTTAAAGCAATTTTTTCCTCACTGGTTTTTTGGGCCTCTTTTACCATTTGGCCTATTTGTTTTTTAAGGTGGTGGTTTTTTTTTTTTTTTTTTTTTTGGTATTCTTTTGTGTCTCCTTTACCAAGCTGTTGATTCATTTTTTCATGATTTGCTTGAATCACTCTTATTTCTCTTCCCAATTTTTCCTCTGTCTCTCTTACTTGATTTTCAAAATTCCTTTTGAGGTCTTCCATGGCCTGAGACCAATATTTTTTTGGAGGCTTTGGATATAGGAGCTTTTAATTTGTTATCTTCTTATGAGTTTCGATCTTCCTTGTCACCATGGTAATTTTCTATGGTCAGAACTTTTTTTTTCTGTCATTTGGTCATTTTTTCAGTCTATTTCTTAACTTTTACCTCTATGCTAAAGTTGGGCTCTGCATTTGGACGTGCTTTCCCAAGCTTTAGGGGTTTTATGTAGCTGTTTTCAAAGGTACTTTAAGGGACTTTTAAGTTTACAATTCTTTCAAGGTAGTATGATCTAAGGAGAGGTGTTTACTCCTGTGTTCACAAGCTCTACTAGGCCAGTGCTACTCCTCGTCATGGTACTGCTACAGAAGACTACAAATTGAATTTAAATATGGGTGAAGCAACAGAATCCTGCCTTAGTGTTAGCAAAAGATCCCTGTAATCTCCTTCTAATAAATTGTTCAACCCCCTTACCAACTGTGGGCTGAGAGTCGGGAAACAGCCAGTGCTCCTGCCACTAAGGATTCAGTCACTCCCAAGGTCTGCTCCTGATTTGCTGGGGTTGGGCTCTGCTGGCACAGTATGCATTGGACTGTGCTTCTTTCTCACCCTGAATCAACTGACTTTTCCTGTGACTTTCCACATTGTCTTGGACTGAAAATTTTTTTTTTCACTCCGTCTTTTTGTGGGTTCTGCTGACCTAGGATTTGTTTAAAGTCATTTTTAAAGGTGTTTGGTGGGGATTGGGAAAGAACTCAGGTGAGTATCTGCCTTTGCTCCACCATCTTGGCTCTGCCTCTGAGGAACCATCTATGTTGAAACCCCATTGACTATTAGCAATTGGTAATCTATCTATATTTTAATTCAGGAGCATACCTATGTGGGTAGAAATTAAATCCACATTTTCCTCACTTGAAGGCCAGCCATCACTTCATACTATTTGTTTTTTTCACATGTAAAGGCAGACATTGATACATTTCATTTATTTTAGTATGTTGTTAGGTTCTTGTGACCTATAACTTCCAGACTTATGGTTAGTAGCAAGTTGTGCAATGATTGACGAGCTGAACCTAGAGTCAGGAATAACTGAATTTGAATGAGCCTTAGATACTTACTAAAATTGTGGTTCTGGGCAAGTAATTTAATTTTTTTTGTGTCTCACTTTCCTCATTTATTAAATAAGTATAATAATAGCTCCTACTTCCAAGGTGGTTAAGCAGTATTTTCGAAATCTTAAGCATTATAAAATATCACTACCACCACCACCATGACTACTGCTACTCCTCCTCCTAATAATAATAATACTCATTATTATTATCATAGATCTAGATTTAGAAAGCAACTCAGAGATTATTTCAAATCCTTCTTTTATAGATGAAGTAACCGAAAATCACAGACAGTAAGGGATTCCTCAATGTCACACAGAGTGAAGATCAAAAAGTAGGATTTGCTTCTATATCTTACAAATTCAATGTCCATATACTTTTAACTTTGTCTTCTTGCCCATAACATAGATAAGTTCAAAGAATGACTCAGAAAATTTTTTGTAAAAGCACAACTGATTTTGACTTTATGCTATAGATTCATTATTGCCTAACTAGGTAAGCATTAAGCAAGGAATGGATCAAAGAAAGGTTTTCAGTGGCTGACCCAGAACTTTTGGCTAACCTTAAAGAAGAATGCAAGACATACAAACTGAGGTTCATCTTAGAATCTGAAAAACAAAGAGTCATATTACCAGTGGCCATCCAGATGCATCCCAGAATTGGAGACAGACAATTTAGGTTCCAAGTTCATTTCCAGTATCTGTGTGACCGAGAGCCAATCATTTGGGTTCTGCTTAGTTTCCTCATTTATGAAATGAGGGGAGAGTATTGACAACATGACCTCTAAGATTACTTTCTTATTTTATCTTTTTTAAAGAAACCAATGTTCATTTTCAATCAGCATTTTTCCAACAGTATTAGAGCATCTGGTGTAAAACTTAAGACAACTCTGTGGCAGTTCCTCCCCACTCAGTGGCCTGAGCAGTAGGAGCTGCTGACCAGCCCTCAGTTGCCCGCTGAGCACTCCAGTCTTTGATGGGGAGCTGCTGAATGGGCACAGATGGCACCTGTACTCCCTTGGACCAATCAGCCACCTCTGGTTGAGTAGCAGTGAATTCTGCAGCAGGTGCATTCCATTCAACCTGAAACTCTTCCTTCGTCACTGAATTCTGAGATACAGCCTGCTTTTCCTTTTCAATATCCTCTGAATCTCTTTAGAAGTAAAGATCAGGCATAACCTTTCATGGCTGTTCATGTACCATGCATACAAAGGACTTCATAGTCCAGCATCCACCACATGAGACCCACTGAATGAGCTCCCTTCTTATTATATGGAATGACAATGTTCACATAGTGAAGTGGAGAGTCTGTATTGCACAGTGTAATGGTTGGGAGGTTAACATACACTACTTCAATCAGAGGTTGGTGATCTGCCGGAGAATCAGTGACTACCAAGAGGCAAGGCTCCCTGAATGCTGCCTGGATCTGGTTAGTGAAGGTGCCTGGGTGAAATGTCCAGCAAGAAGTGTGATGCTAGTGACAGCAGCAAATTTCAGAACAGTTCACTGGACAGTGTTTCTGGATGAGATGACACTAACATCAATGGCATTAGATTTCCAATGGCAACAATGGCATGAGCTGCCAGCAGAAGCTTTTCCCAAGTTCTCTTCAAGTTAATAATGTAGATGCCATCACTCTTTATTTTGTAGATATACTGTTCAATCTGGAAGTCCAATCTGGTGTCAGCCAAATGTATTCCTGCAGCAAGAAATTTGAGCACATCTTCCTCCTCCTTCATCTGAAGAACATCTAGGGCTTTGGGCATTGTGAATGTTGCCCTTTAAAGTTAGGACAGAAACCAAGAACAATGCTGTATGGAACCCTCTTCTGGGCAGTGCAGAAAGGCTAAGGTTACTTTCAACCCTAAATCTATGATCCTAAAATCTTGGACCATGGATTAGCAATAATGTTTACTTTGGTTAATCAGGGTGATTTCAGGAGTGTAAAATATAAAAAAAAATGTGGAGAATTATAGATTTTTGCATTGGAATATACCTTTGTACAACTCAATCTACCTTCTGAAAAATAAAAAAAAAAATTGGCATTATTTTCCTGTTGACAAGACTCTGCAAAAAGATCATTTAATTTATTAGGATTTCTGATGATGGGGAACACAGTATCTCAATAAGTAACCCATTCTGTTATTGGACAGCTCCAGTCATTAGAAAGTTATTTCTTTTGTTGAGATGACAACTGTCTTCCTGACACTTTAATTGTTTGGTTCAAATTCTGCCCCTCTACAGCAACACATATCTGAGTGCTCAGGTACCACAGCCCTTCAAAAATCGGAAGACAGTTGTCATCACCTTCCCTCCCTCCCAAGTCTCTTATTTTCCCAGGAAAACACCCACAAGTTCCTTCTCATGACTTTATATAGTATCATCTATATAATCTTTATAATAGCATTTTTAGCAATTCCTTCATACTGGGATATTATTATGTATATGCTCTAATTCAGCAATGTCCCTTTAAAATGTATTGTCCAAATAGAGCAGGATACTCCAGTGGTTTCCTTACTAGTACAAATTATGGTGGAACTTTGACTTCACTTTTCCTTACCTATATGCTTAAATGCATTTTCAAATTGCATTAGCATATTGGTTGATGTGGGGGCATAGCCAGAATATCATCACATTCATTAAAAAAATGCTTATTTCACTGAGAGCAGCATTATTCTCTCTTTACTGAGGTCTAGAGGCCTAACTTCTATGAGTTCTATCAAGAACAAAAACTTACTGGCCTTTTAAAAAATATTAATAAGATATTCCAAAAAAACATGGAATATCATTTGCATTGCATGTTCCATTATGCTTAGAAAACTAAAGTTCCAGGCTCAAACTGTCAAGGAAGAAGGTATTGTATCAATGACAGGAGTAAAGTGAGTTACTGCCTGTGATTGTATTATCCACATTGCTTTGAGAGATAACCAGGAAGTGAGATTAAATAGTCTGGGGGAGGGAGCACTGTGTCAATGACAAGATAAAATTAAGTTAGCTAAACAAAACTGCACTGAGTGTCAATCCCAAAGAGATGGATTCTTTGAGGATACACAGAAAGGAATTTTGGAGGAAGAAGTTGGTTTATATTTTATCCCCAAAGAAGAAATATAAACACAAGGGAGGTAAAGTGCTGGTCATCTAAATGATAGGAGGTCAGAGTCTCAAGAAAGTCATCTTGTCAAAAAAAAAAAACTGCATGTATAAATTGGCATGCAGACCTTTGACATTTCATAATTAGAAATTCATTCCTTTGGCTTAAGCAAACCAGATACTTTATTACTAATTATAATGCAAATATCACTAGCATATTAAATCTTAACAGTTAATTACTGCCCACTTTATCAAATCCTTTTCTGAAGGCAAAAAAAAAAAAAAAATATTAGGCAATGTACAAGAAAATCCAGAGTTCCTTAAAAGGAAGATGAAGTTTTTACCAGGGAACAAGTAATGATTGGTAACATAGGAGCTTGTATAAGTATAGTCAATTCAGTTGAATAAATATTAAAATATTGATATGTTGGGGATAAAATGGGGGATCAACTGATTTTCATTAAATGAACCCCTGAGTTCCAGTGCTATGTGCTAAAAAGAGACAAATCAATTAAATAAATAATTAAATGTCTGCCATGCTGGGGATAAAAAAAAAATGGTGAAGTGAGACAACTGAACTAAATACTTAAATGCCTACTATACTGGGAAACATGAATGTCAGTTCTCTTATTAAACATCGAAGTGCCCTGTGACATGTGCTAGGGACAAAAAGATAAAAACAAAAGCAAATACCGATTCCTTTGAATGGGTAGTGGGAGTTGGAAGTGGGATGGGGAACTACAAGGAAAACAATTGTTGGGCTTAATAACAACCAGGCTAATTAGGGAGAAACCTCTTGAAGGAATCAAAACTTGCATTAAACAAAACTTCAGGGGATTTAAAAATGTCAAGGGGAGTGTGGGAGACAGGGAACATTCCAGTCACCAGAAACAGCTTCCATGAAACCCCTGTCCCAAAGCCTATTGGCACAAGATTCTCTCCTTATTAATGCAGATGCACGCCTTGCCTGACCTCAGCAATGAAGCAGGATTGAAAAGATCAGGAGAGCTGCAGCCCTCTTCAATCTTCTTCAATATTTTATCCAAGTATTTAGCTGAGTTACCTTACCCCTCATGAGATAGCATCTTGACTTTGTATTATCTGACATATATCGTCCTGTGTATAACTTGTTTTTGTGTTGCTACTAATTTGCATTCTTGGTTTTCTTTGCTATGGCTATGTGCATGGTATTTGGTGGAGAAAGGGGTAAACCTTGTTGTCACCCCCCAAAATATTTACAAAATTATCATAATTTATTTTGAATCCAATCATATAAGCTAGTAATATTTAAGGGAACGGATGTAATTCTGTCCAGGTATGCTCTCTAAGAAGGGCAGAGTGGCTTCCAGACTCAACTTCCTTCTTCTCCTCCAGGAAGGAATTAATGTATCCTTCAGAAGAGACTGGGGGCAGGGTGGGGGGGGGGGGTTTAGAGAAGAAGCTAGAGATATTAATTCTGCCTTTTAGCCATCACCAGCAAACCTCTGCATAGGTGGACTTTACTATATTTGGGTCTCTGCTTATATCTACAAAAACTGAGAGGTGGGAGATGGAGTGATATTTACAGGAAAGAAATAGTGAACAAGCCAGTCTGACTAGCACACAGAATGCTTCAAGGAGAGTAATTTGTAATCAACCTGTGAGGATAAACTAGAGCCACATTGTGAAGGGCTTCAAAAGTCATTAGAGATTGTATTTAATCTTAGAGACAGCAGGTAGCCACTGGAAATTTTCTGAACAGGATAGCTAGACAGCCAGACTTTGGCTTTAGGAATAGGAATTTTGTAGCTAGGTGGTAGCTAAATTAGAGAAGGGTGAGGTAAATTGTAGAACAGAAAATTATTGTAATAATCCAGGTGAGAGATGATTAGGTTATGAAACAGGGTAACTGTGATGTGAGTGGAAGAATTAAGATAGACTTTTGGTGACTGGGTGGATGAGACTGAGAGCCAAGAGTCGAGGAAGACTCTGAGACTGATTCAATTGCTACTCAGGAGACATACAGAAGGAAGTATTCAGAAATCAATTTTAGATAGACTGGAATTGAAGAAAGTAAAAGATGGAGTGTAGAAGGCAGAAAGAAGGGAGGGGAAATAGAAGAAAATAAGAGAACAGGAAAAGGTCCTAGGGTAAACAAATATATAGGGCATAGTTCTAAACAAACAGGAGGAGAACTGAGTGAGGAAAATGTGAAAACTACCCAAAGGACAAAAATACCTAATTCCTAGGAGATGCTTAATAAATGCTTATTGCTTAATTGAGGAGTAGGTTCTGTTCTTAGCTCTTCTATTTATTTCCCTTGAAAAGTCACTTTTTTAACTTTCTCTTTTGCTTTCTTCATCTGTTAAATATGAGGATCACTGATGTCCAACTCAAATATAAACAGGGGCCTACTAAATGGCACATAAGGGACTCTGTGGGCTACATGGTGAATTAGAAAACTCAGTATTAATATTATCTATGTTCTATTGCATTTTATTTTCTTAAGTATTTCCTAATTGTTTCTTTTTTTTTAATTTGTATGAGAAAATATTTGGGGAAGGGAGGGTAATGTTGTTGCATGTGGCTACTAATTGTGGATTTGACAAGTCTGGATGTTTGTTTAATTTTCCGATCACTTCTAATGCTGGCATATACAAATTTTTATAAGTAATGTGTGGGATGAAAACATACATTCAAAATTTAATAAAAAACACAGAGGTTTCTCAGGATAAAAACAGGAAATTTATTCTTTTCCCCCATGGGAAAAGGGTGGTCTTCTCCATGCTGGATCAGTGAGAGGAGGCCCTGAACATGTGGCAAAGCAGGGTTTTTAAACTCCAATTCTGTCGGGTCCCCTTCCCCACTGTCCCTCACTCCCATTAGCTGGGAGGCAGGGTTTACAGCCTAAGGCAGGAAGGAAGACAAAGAACTGAAACTGGGTGCTATCCCTTTCTCCCACTGGCTAGGAGGCAGGGCTTACAGCCTAAGGTGGGAAGAGAGACAAAGAATGGAGACTAAGTGAGGGTCAAAACGCTTCTAAAAGGGCTTAATGCTAATTAACAGCAGCAATGAAGGGGGAAAGGGGGAAAACAGAAACTCAAGCCTTCCACTAGATTCCAGGACATAGTCTGAGAAGTTTTCAAACCCCACTCAGCAACTTGATAAGTAACTAAAAAACGTAGACAATTGAAACATACCTAATATAGGTATTGAATTTTTTAAAAATGCACACATTATTTTGAAATAATTATGCCTAACACAGGACCATAGAAATTGAACAAATGTATCATTTGGCACTAGGTAACTGATATGCTTATTTTAAGCAAGCAGCACCACAGACTGTATTATGCTGCAGACAAATGGTAATTAAATCTCTCCAATTTTTGTCTTCCATTTTTTCTCTTTTACTTTGAAATTTCTATAGCTTCTCTTAATAGATTCTGATCTGTAGATGTAACTGCTTTAAAAGTTTCCAACCCCACCAAATTTTTTCATGAAGATTTTGTAAAATAAGAGGAATCCTGACAAAAATCTCAGGAAGATTCATATCTTTATGAGCATTTTCTATTTTTATCTCCATGAATCCCATACTTGACATTTCTGAATCGGCAAAATTATCTCATATATACCATGATAACCCATATAAATACTCCTCAAGGCAGGTTTTACTGTTTTCTGTTTTAATGTGATTTCCTTCAATTACTGCCCCAAATTAATTTAATGAAACTCTTAAATATTCTTAGAAAAAAACTAGGTTGAGGGATCTCAGTTTGAACTTAATCAATATAATCAATGTAATTAATTAATATTTATAAATATTAAACAGAGATTAACACAAGCTAATAATATCCAGGGTGTTAAGTATAGCATAGGTACAAGATAGGTAATTATATAACAAGGGGAAAAAAGACACATTTCCACAATTTTTATTGGAAGAACTCAAAATATAATTACGTACAGTTTTTTTTCTTTGTCCACTAATGAGAATGGGTTAGATTAGAAGGAAAGCAGAAAACTGAGCAAAGATATAGTGTCTCTGATAAAGGCCTCATTTCTCAAATATACAGAGAACTGAATCAAATTTATAAGAATACAAGTCATTTCCCAAATGATAAATGGTGAAAGGATATGAAAAGGCAGTTTTCAGTAAAAGAAATCAAATTTATTTATAGTCATATGATAAAATTGCTCTACATTCCTAGTGATTAGAGAAATGTAAATCAAAACTACTCTTTGGTACCACCTTATAGCTATCAGATTGGCTAAAGTGACAAAATAGGAAAATGATAAATGTTGGAAGGAATGTGGGAAAATAGGAGGAGTGATGAATTTATCCAACCATTCAGGAGATCAATTTGGAGCTATGCCCAAAGGGCTATAAAATTGTACATATCCTTTGACCCAGCAATACACCATTAGGTCTGTATCCCAAAGAGATTAAAAAGGTGAGAGAGAAGGACCTATCTGTATAAAAATTTTTATAGTAGCTCTTTTTGTGGTCACAAAAATATTTGAAATTGAGGGGGTGTCCATTAATTGGGTAACGACTGAACACCTTTTGGTATGTCGTTATAATGGAAAACTCTTGTACCCTAAGAAATGACAAGCAGGATGATTTCAGAAAAACCTGGAAAGACTTACTTGAAGTAAAGCAAAATGAATAGAACCAGAAGAACACTGTACATAGTAGCAACAATATTATATGACGATTAACTATGAATGACAACTATTCTCAGCAATACAATCATCCAAGACAATTCTGAAGGACTCATTATAAAAAATGCAATCCATTTACAGAGAATGAATTAATAGAGTCTGAATACAGATTAAAACATACTGTTTTTCATTTTATTGTTTTTTTGTCAGTTTTCTTTTACAAAACAATACGGAAATATGGTTTATATGATTGCACATGTATGACATATCAAATAGCCTACCATCTCAGGATGGGGGGAAGGGAGAGAGGAGGGAGATAATTTGGAATTCAAAATTTAAAAACAAATGATAAAAATTGTTTTTACATGCAATTAGGTAAAAATACAATATTACTTTAAAATATGAAAATAGATTCTTAGAGGGTGGTTACATTTCTCTTAATTGATGCTTAACTTCACTGTTCATTATCACCAAAATTGATTGTGAATGTTCATATGTTAATGAGGATCTGTAATAGCATTTTTTTGTATTTTGTCTTTGGAAACATCTTTTACAAATAGATTTTGCCATATACTTATATCAGTCCATAAGCATTTGATTTTGTTGAGCATATTCATCTCTTGGAAGGTGTTTATAGAAATCTTTTACATTCTTCTCAATATATTTGCCTTTAAGAATGTCATTATATCATAGATTAATCACTTCCAGTTGAAAGTTAGGTGGAAGTTACTCAATTGTATGGTTAAATGCATTTTGAAATATGAATTTTTTTTTTTTTGTATCATATCAAGATAAAAAATATGCTGCCAGAACTGTAGTTTGAGTTGGGAAGTATGTTCACTGCAAATTTGTGTGAGATCAGATATTTTGCTTTCTGTTTTAAACTTTTAACAGCCTTGGAAGTATATAAAGGGAGTGGGAAGGGAACAGGCATTTATATAGCACTGGTTAAGTGCCAAGTGCTGTGCTAGATGAGATAGGGCTATTATTGTCTACTTTTTCCAATTGAGAAAACTAAAGTAACAGTGCTTTCCAGATAGGAAATACTGGAAATACAGATAGGAAAGGCTGGATTTGAAATCAGATCTTCCTGACTGTAGGCCCATTCTTCTATTCACTGAGCCAGTCAGGATTCTCTATATAGCAGTTTGATGTTATTTGTGGTTCCAACAATATTAGTTGTTGCTTAACTTCAGCACAGCATATTTCACATAGAAATAATGTTTTTCCTTGTAATTTAGATTGAATCCATTAAGAAACATTATCAAATCTATAGTAAAAGTTAGTTTCTGAAGCCAGTGTTCTATAATAGTGCTTGAAAGAAATTCTCCTCATTCAGAAAAATTTCAATTTCTATCTTAAATTGAAATTGAAAAAAACCGAACCCAACAACAACAACAAATTTGTTTCTCTCTGCTTTTCTTGTCTTAACATGATGGGTATGCACTACTAATAATTTTTTTTTAAAAACATACCATAATATGGTGACACCTCTCACCCTCAGTGTGTCACTGTGATTTGTAGTGCATTGGACAGTAATGCAAAGAAAGATGATAGCTGCACATATTGTCTCTATTGCAACTACTCAACACTGCCATTATGATATAAAAGCACTCATTGACAATACATAAATGAAAGAAACTGGCTGTTCCAAAAACTTTTTATTTAAAAACATAAAAAACATTCTTAGCTCATGGACTATACAAAAGTAGGCTATGAGACAGATTTTGCTATAGTTTGCTTGACCCTGGCCTAGATGAATGATGACAAAAGCCTCAATTACTGGAATGACTCTGTGGGTGGATGTGGTACTGGATAGGGGGAACATGTATGAAATGTAGAAGCAGAAGAAAAAAAACCCATGATTTGGGAAATGACTGGATATGTGAGATAAGTTCAATTATGTTTTAGCAAACAAAATTAAAACATGAATGTAAAATATAGCAGTATATTTGGCAAAGTTACTTAAAACTCTACTTGTTAGCTATTAATTTTAGCTATTTAGTAAATACTTGCTAAATTGACTTTCAGATGCCTTCATGAATGAAACTGGACAAAAAAAAATCTGTGAAACTTTAAAAATAAGTGGTGAAAAAAGAAATCTATAATTTAAGTATGAAAGCAAATTTTGAGAAAATTTAGTCTTTTACTTTATAATATGTAAGAAATACTATTACCCAAAGAAATGGAGCCCAGTAACATTTTTTTTTTTCATCATTCACTTGTACCAGATTGGGTATCTGGTAATATAGTCTCTTATAAAAATCAAGTCCAGAATGGATTATCATTTATTTCTATCCCTCTATTAACACTTTTAGAAATAATGTCTAAACTGAGTTCAAATCCAACCTCAGACATTTAACACTTACTAGCCCTGTGACCTTGGGCAAGTTACTTAACCCCAATTGCCCTGCCTTCCTCCCTCTGAAAAGCAAAAGAGAAAAAAAAAAAAGAAAAAGAAAAAAAAGAAGTAATGTCTACAACTGGAAAT
>CM053592.1:117674055-117694593 GCA_028646515.1 Pseudochirops corinnae | reverse complement strand
TGCTTCCAGAAGGGAAAGCTCTGTCCCAAATCACTGGGGTCCTCCCGGCTGCCGTAGACTTCTGGCTGACTGTATAATGAAGACTCCAAGACCGAGGCCCAAGACGACAATCCGGATCCAGGCCACTCAACGCGATAGCACTGGTCTGAAAACAATTGCTCAGTCCCCCTGCTTTTTGCAGGATGAGGGCGGGAAGCTACAACGTGGAGGAGGGTGCAAAACCTCCGCCTTTTGCTTCTCTGCTCTGGAGACCTTTTCGGCGGGATGCTTATCTCCCTCTTTCACAATCCCCACTCCCGCAGCTGGTGCTAATCCCTCATCTGAGAGCTTTCTCTGCACCTCCCTCCCGGCCGCCCCCGGGGCACATCCGCGACTTCAGGCCAGGCTGGTTTCGGTTCGCAGTGCTGATATGGTTCCTCATAGCTGAGCTGACTTTAGTGGGAAGTATCTTTGTGTGCTTTTGAAGTTCTAGCATTGGTCCAGAGTCCTATTCCATGAGTATTTTGGGGTGGCTATGTGAGAGCTGTGATATATTGCTGCTGCTATGCCACCATCTTGGCTCTGCCCCCCTCGATTATTTTTTCTAGCAAAAACTTTGTCATAGATTTGGACTTAGAATTCTAGAGTTGACCTTACATTTGATCCATTAACCTAATTACACAGGTTCTTCACACACACATACTTTTTTTTTCATACAGTCATTACTCAACTTATTGATTTCTCCTTTAGAATTTACTTTGGATTCATACTTTTCTCTGCAGACTCTAATCTATTAATTTTATACCTGAATTACTTACACATCTTAATTGGTCTCCCCACCTCTAAGAATGTGTCTGTTACATTCATCTTGTTCCCTGTTGCTACAGTTATCTTGTTAAAATACTACTTATATTATGTCACATTCTAGCTCAGTAAACCATAAGGACTCTCCATTGTTCATTCTTCAAATCCAAAGTACTTGACTTCTAAAGTATTCCATCATCAGTCCCTCATTTATCTATACAGCATTAGTTTCCATTGCTTTTCAATTTGTTATTTTTCTTCTACTCAGGGTTGTCTGTCTACCATTCTCTCTTCAGGACCCATGTTGTGCTTATCTTCTCTTTAACTTTTGAGACAGATTGATTCACATGTCTTGAATCCTCTCCCTCATTCCATACTCAAATAGTACTATGCTTTCAAAGTTTAGCTTAAACCCATCTGTTGTGAAAAGTCTAACTACCAGAGCCCACATTGATTTAAATGCCTTCTCTGAAATGATATTTAACTCATCATTAATACCAAACAGTTTATAAATAAATTATTTATCAAGTTGTTTCATGCATATATTACAACTAAAACTAAACTATATGATCCTAAGAATAGGAATAATATGTTATTCTCCTGGCTACTAAAAGTAGAGTAGATCCTCTTAGACTATTGAAAAAAAATTAAGATGCCAAAAAGTCTTAAGAGACTGGGACATCCAATATGTTCACCGTATTATCTAGATTTCTACCACTTTAAAATTTTATAAGCTTTTTTTCCCCTTTTATTTTTTTTTGTCTTCATCCAGGGTACTAAAAAAAAAAATTGATGAGTACATGCTGTGGTTGAAAAGACAGTCCTAAAGCTACCACTTGGGAACTTCTAAGTTGACATTTATCCATTGATCAACACATTTGTAAGAAAATAATTCAACTACCTACAAATATGCTTTACTCTACTATCACCAATTTTGGCTTTACTGACTTAAAAAGAAAGGCAGATATCTTAGGTAATCCCTAAGATTTCAGGGCTCCATTTTTGCTTCAGAAAGTACCCGCAGGATAACACTGCAGAGAACAGCATGTACACACACACACATGTACACACATATACACCCAAACTACACATGTATTACATGTGTAATGTGTGTGTATGTGTGTGTATACATATATACATATATATATATGCATATATATGAAAAAGTTAAATTTCTTGTCTTAGTATGTAAAGGAAAAGAAAAATTAGGGAACCTGTCCAAAATCTTTCATTTCTAGTGAAAATGAAGTGTCATTATGAGCCAAACAGTTCTAGGAGATAAACCATATAAGACCAGGGCTCCACAACTGAGAAAGATATTATTTTTGCAGACTGTTTGTTCTCTCAGGTGACCTAAATCCACTCTATAAGCAAAGTCTAGATTTAGATAATTCCTCCTGACAAGTTTTCCAACAGGAACTAATTTAATGAGACCATATTCCCAATTGTAAACATTCTCTTTCTTCAGTTTGTTACCATAAACAGGCATAAAACAACATATCAGCTACTATTATAAGCGGGTTTTAAATTCATATCCCTGTTTGTTTTTTTTACTGTTTTATACCAGAGTTTTTTTTTTTCAAGCAGCTTCCATGGTGAATTTATAAAATTATTCTTAAATCTACTCTATTCCTTTGAAAAGAATAAATTTTTTACTCCCCACCTCCAATTCTTCTACATATACCTCTGTTTCTTCTCTTTTTGTCCAGTTTTTGAAGGTACGATAAAACGAGAGGCCATGTCAGTATATTGTATATAGTGAATGGGTGGGGATGGGGAGTTGCGAAGATTTTGTCCAGGGTCTGACAGCAAGTAGATATCAAATATGGAACTTGCCCCAAGGTCTTCGTGATTTTGAGGCCGACTCTCTATTGACTCTCTATTGAATAAACATGCTATGTTTATTCTTTTATTTTGTATTCCTTTAATTTTTTTTAAATTTGTGGTAAATACTATTTTATTTGTTTCTGATTTCATTTAAAGATAGTTTTCAACATTCATTTTTCATAAGATTTTGAGTTTCAAATTTTCTCTCCCTCCCTCCAATCTCTCTGCCCCAAGATGGTAAGCAATCTGATATAGGTTATACACATGTAATCACATAAACATATTTCCATGTGAGTCATGTTGTGAAAGAAGAAACAGAACAAAAGGGAAAGTCACCAAAAAATTAAAATAGTATGCTTCACTCTGCATTCTGACTCAATAGTTCTTTCTCTGGACATAGACAGCATTTTCCATCATTAGTCTTTTTGAATTGTCTTGGATCATTGTATGACTTTGAAGAACTAAGTCAATCATAGTTGATTATTTTAAAATGTTCTTGTTAGGGTGTCCAGTGTTCTCCTAGTTCTGCTTAGTTCACTCAGCATCAGTTCATTAAAGTTTTTCCAGTTTTTTTCTGAAATCCACCTGCCCATCATTTCTTATAGCACAATAATATTACATTACACTCATATACCAAACTTGTTCAGCCATTCCCTCATTGATGGATATCCCTTCAATTTCTAATTCTTTGCCACCACAAAAGGGGTAGTTGTAAATATTTTGTACATGTGGATCCTATTTCCTTTTTTAAAATCTCTTTGGGAAATAGACCTAGTGGTCGTGTTGCTAGAACAAAGGGTGTGCACAATTTGATTGCTAGTGGGTCGAGAGAGAAAGAGAGAGAGAGAGAGAGAGAGAGAGAGAGAGAGAGAGAGAGAGAGGAAGAGAGAGAGAGAGAGAGTGAGAGTACAGGGTGAGTTGAATATGAAGTGATGATAACTAAAAAAATAAAATTAAGGAGTTAGAGAGAAATATATTGGGAGAAGGAGCAAAGGAGAGATAGAATGGGGTTAGTTATCTCACATAAAAGAGGTAAGAAAAAGCTTTTACAATGGCGGGGAAGGTGGGGGTGAGAGGGAAGGAGTGAACCTTAATTTTATTGGATTTGACTTAAGGAGGGAATAGCATACACATTTAATTGGGTATCTCACCCTACAGGAAAGTAGGGAGAAGGGGAAAAGTGGGTAGGGTGATAGAAGGGAAGACAGATTAGAGGAGGGGATAGCTGGAAGCAAACACTTTTGAAAAGGATCAGGGAAAAAGTAGAGAATAGAATAAATGGGGGGTGGGATAGGATGGAGGAAAATATAGTTAGTCTTTCACAACGTAAATAACTATTTGCATAGCAACACACATATAACCTATATTGAATTGCTAGCCTTCTCAATGAGGCTGGGTAGGGAAGGAAGAAGAGAGATTTTGGATCTTAAAGTGTTAAAAGCAAATGTTAAAAGTTGTTGGTTGAAATCCGGAGACCTGAGTTCAAATCCAACCTCAAAAACCTTCTGGGTATGTGATTTTGGGCAAGTCACTTAACCTCTGTCACTGGAAAATAAAATGACAAACCAGTCCAGTATTTTTGTCAAGAATTCTCATGGACCCAAAGAGTTGTGAAGAGTTGAACACAGCTAATGACGGAACAACAACAACATTAACTTTAGAATGCTTTAAATGCAATTCTCTTCAGAAGGCAAGGGCAAAAAAAAAAAAAACAGAAGGAACCATATAAAGGAATATCTGAAGAAGATTGCCAAAGTACTTAACATCTCTAGATTTTCAGTTTACTAATACATAAAATGAGAGAAATGATGCCCAAAATATTTACAAAAATTTAGAATTAGAGATCAAGTAATATAATTTGTTGAACTAAATTGATTTTCTTTCAGATTATGGCTTTATTATTTAATAACCATGTGACTTTTGGCTAGATGTCTCTTCTTTATGTCCCTAAGTTTCCTCATTCATAAAACTAGGGGACTTGCCTACATATCTAGGATATTTCACAACTCTAACTCTATGGTCTAATGGCCCAACACAGGTTGAATGTTACCTTGGTTTCATTTTCCACTTATGTTGAGGGCTTTCTCTGTCATTAATAATTGCACTTGGTTTTTCATAAGTATAATTAATTGTGACATTTCTATGACAACCAGCTAACTAAGTTTTTTCTCTATAAAACTAGTTGACCTGTATGAGAATCCATTACTAGCATCTTACCTCTGGATAAGGATAACTACCCCAAACAAAAGAACAGAAAAGTTAAAAAAAAAAAAATCAAAGGAAAAGTGGTATTATTCCACATTCATAAATGCTTAGCAACATAATCTTAGCTAAAATCTGAAGTATATAGTAGAAATATACATGTGCAGAACGACAACTCTTTCAAACCATATTCCTAACTCAAGAATCATTATTTGGCTTCTCCCATTGTGTAAAGAAGATTTCAAATGTACTTTCAAAAGTACAGAATGTTCTTTATAAAAAATATTTAGAGATATCATATGAAAAAGCTTCCTGACTAATTTGTTTATGAAGCAAGATTTGCTGAAAGAGCACTAGAGGTTGGTTTAAAAAAATGTTTTGGAGCTAGTCAGCAAAGAAATATGAACAAAAATTCATTTGCTTTACTGAACTCAGTCATCTTGTCTTGGTCATGATTTTCTTCCCACTATAACACAAAGCAAACCAAAAAAGGCTACTTGGCATTAAAAATAGAGGCCTTGCCCCTTACACTTCAATTTTCCCCTTTGATTAAGTCCCAAATGCAACACAAAAGTCATATTTCATTAATAGCTGGTCTTAGTAATTTTTTTTTTTTTTTAGTAATTGCAATCTGTGCTTGACATCTTAGGGAAAAGAGTCAGAATATGGTCATTTGAACAATGGCCAATGAAATAAATTCTACTGTTCTGATGAGCTGCCTGAAGCAATGATAAGTTATTTGATGTCAGATAGGTGTTTTCTATAATTGAATTAGGCCTTGCAATACTATGGTTTACAAAATTAATAAACATAAAGTCTTTCTCTCTTTCTCTTTACACACATACACACACACATATAAAGATTACTGTTAAATGTTTATACTTTGGAGGATTAGCTAATGATCACATATGATTGCTATTTATTGCTGTCCTCAAACATATGTGAGGTAATTCTCATTTTTGTGGTATTTTTTGTGATTTGTATGTTTATGTTCTATTACCTCTACTAATATAAATTCAAAACGACAGTAAAATCCAAGAAACATTTACTTATTTCTTCCTATATGCAAACCATCATGATGTACCTGGTATTGGGAGAACTTTGAAGTCAGGAAGACCTGCATCTAAGTTCTGCAACTGACATACTAGCAACGTCACTATAAGTACATAATTTAAAATTTCAGTGCCTAAGCAACTCTCTTATATGAGATTAACTACAGATAACTTCACATTTTGTAACAATGGAAGAAATTTGAATTTTTTAAACCAATGAAATCATAGATCTAGACTAAAAATTATTGACAGGTACTGAAGAAAGAAAGCCAAAAACAACTCACACTCAATGGAGAATAGAGTATATAAACAAAGGTGTGTGTGTGTACATGTGCATGTAGGTGTGTGTGCATGCATGTGTGTCTGTGTGTGTGTGTGTGTATACAATCATTTGATATAGTAGTAGAAAAGACTAAAAAGAGGGGAATAGGAAAAGTTACAAGGACTGTATAAAACAATGGCTTCCTATGTGACATGATTTCAAGGGCACAAAGAAAGCCAAACTTCCCCTAACCAACTAGCTTATGCCCTTGCAACCAGGGAGATAAATTCCTAAACTGTAGATAATATTGTATATACACAAGTTAAACCTTCCTGAGAGTATGCATAAAACCAACTATGCCTAAAGTAACTGTATCTGTGTCTGATTCATGTTGATATGTGAGGTGAACTAGGTCATACAGTATTAAATTAGAGCAGAGAATATAGCTCTAGATCTGCCTTTTCCTGGTGTTTTTAGACTAATTCACTGAGGTTGTTTTTGAATAGGTCACATCTGTCACCTACATCAGCCCCTTAAGAAGAAGGTAGAAAAGGGTTATCAGAATGAATTTAGAAGGTAATCAAGAACACCAAGAATCATGTTGTCAGGACCTGACTCAAAGCAAAATTGTGAAGTAGGTGAAGTTTGTTTTTGCTTCATTATTTCGTGTCCTTTCAAAATGCCCTGTCCATTCTTATCCCTCCCCTACTAGTTATCAAAAAACCATTCATATACTTCATTAATAATACATTCATATACAATATAAATAATTGACTTCATTAAGTTTATTTTACCCCAAAGTACTTAGATTTCAACAGAAACTAAAGATTTATACTAAAGGTATGAATTAAGCCAAGTGATAAGATATTTTTGTTTGTAAGGGGAGAAAATCACAAACTTTAACATTCCTTGAGATCATAACAACCTTGAGTTTTGATTTATAGAAGTATGTAACTCCTTCCAATGCTTAACCAAGTAAAACTCATGGACAGCAAATCCAAATGTTAATAAGTTGTGTACCATCAAAGGTCATTCTAATAAAAAATTTCTGAATTCTTGTTTATTTTATAAAAAAAAAAAAGCAAAAAAAGGCTAATGTTTATCATTCCATAAGTTTAATTTGCAATGAAGTTATAGGTCAATATTCTCCAGGAATGTTGAGGAAATTTTTTCAGTATAAACTGTCATGATCTATAGTTTGTTGTTTGATGATTAGGGAATAATTTAGATTCTGTGGTCTTTCTTTTTATTGCTTATGTGGATTTGAGAAGGACTCGTGAATTCATGAGCACCAGGAATTTCTTCTGTGGAATTCCCTTGGCCAAAAAAAAAGTCTCCTTGAATCTCTGATTTTACAGATAAGTCCTAGCTAGGGAGTTTGAAGCACATATAGAACTTATGTGAATTGGATAGGGTCATAAAAGTTATAAGAGAGAAGTGATTTAAATCCAAATGTTCCTGTTTCATAACTCACCATTCTATTCAGCATAAACCATTAAATCAGTTGTTATTTTTTCTTATTTTAAATCAAATATAGAAAAATGAGGTTATGAAACAAAATTAGAATGCTAGAGCAAAAATAAGATATGCACAATTCTATTTAAACATTTAGTCTCTTATTGAATAAACTTTAAGGTCTCCAATAAGGAAAAAAAAAGAATGTATGTTCTCTTGTTTTCTAGTAGAACTAATTAAACATCTTCAATGAATGTCATATTATTGCCTCAAAGGAGGAGATTTAGAGCTTGTTGTACCTGTGGTGGTAAGAGATTGAATTAGCTCTGAGTCACTTATTCCTAAGACTGACCAGAGTGCTCCCAGAATGATTTGTGTAGACGATGTTCAACCAGGTATCGTGTAGAAAGTGAAAGAAAGAAAATAAAAATTGAAGAAATTATGTTTCATATAAATGTATTGAACCATTCAAATATGGTATTGAGAAGGGTAAAAAGAAAGCAGAAATAGAGATAGTGGGAATGCTGGCCTCAGCATCATAAAGACCTGAGTTCAAGATCTAAGACAGAATACTGACAATCATCTTTCTCACCCCTTTACTTTGTTTTAGGGGTAACATCCCATAAAAATCACCTTCTATCCATATCCTCTGTCTACATATGCTTCTTCTAGTTACTCTTATAGTAATAAAGTGCTTTAGAGTTATAAATACTATCTTGCCATATAAGAATATAAACAGTTAAAACTTATTGAATCTCTTGTTTCTTTTCTTTTTTTTTAATCTTTTTATGTTTTCCTTGAGTCTTATATTTGGAGATTACATTTTTTATTTAGCTCTGGTCTTTTAATTAGGAATGCTTGAAAGTTTTTTGTTTCATTAAATGTCCATTCCCTCCTGTGACCCCCCCCCCCCATATAAACCAAAGGATTATATTCAGTTTTCTTGGGTAAGTGATTCTTGGTTGCAATTCTAATTTCTTTGCCTTTGAATGTATCATATTTCAAGCTCTCTGCTTCTTTAATGAGGAACCTGGAAAATCTTGTATAATCCTGATTATAGATTCATGGTATTTGAATTTTTTCTTTTTGGCTGCTTGTGGTACTTTCTCCTTGATCTGTGAGGTCTGGAATTTGACTATGATCATCCTTGGAATTTTCATTTGGGATCTCTCTCAGGTGGTGATTAGTGAATTACTTTAACTTCTATTTTGCCCTTTGGTTCTAGCATATCAGGGCAATTTTTATTATTTCTTGAAAGATATTTTGTAGGTTTTTTTTTTATTGTGACTTTCAGGTAGTCCCATCATTCTTATATTATCTCTCATGGATCTGGATTCATTTTCTAGATTTTGAATGAGAAATTTCAAATTTTCTTAATTTTTTAAAATTTTTATTTGTATGTTGATATTTCATAAGTCATTAGCTTCCATTTGCTCAATTCTAATTTTAATGGAATTATATTCTTCAGTGGGCTTTTCCATTTGGCCATTTTATTTTTTAGGGCGTTATTTTATTTGGTGAATTTTTGTATATATTTTCACGCTGTTGAATCTCTTTTCATGATTATCTTGCATTACTTTAATTTTTCTCCCTATTTTTTCTTCTACTTCTCTAATTTTTTTAAATCTATTTGAAGCTCCTCCAAGAGTTCTTTTTTCAGTCTGAGACCAAATAACATTTTTCTGTGAAATTTCACATGTAAACATTTTGACATTGTTATCCTCTTCTAAATTTGTGCCTTGACCTTGTCACTATAATATTATTCTATAGTCATATTCTTTTCTTGCTTTTTGCTTTTTTTTTTGTGCCCATTTTGTAACTTGGTGTTTTTATGTCATAGCTGGTTCTGGTCCTTCAATGTTCCAAGTTTTGTTGCAGGGCTCAGTGTCTTGCTGCTGGCTTTCACTGGGCTTCAAGGCTTAGCTGTCTTGCACTGGATGGTAAGCATTTCTTCTGGCTTGTACTGGGGCATGGATCTCCTTGTTGACCTCCCCTGGGTGTGGGAGTTTGCTGCTGGCCTGCTCTAGGGATGGGGCCTTGCTGGTGGATTGCTCCAGGCTTGAAACCTTGTTATATCTCCTTGCTGTGAGGCTGACTGCTGTTACTCTGAGACCTCACTTTCTTCCCACTCCAGTGGGACACACCTTTCCTGCTGTGCTGGTAAGTTGCTTCCCTGCTCCTGGATCACTTCTGAGACAGTTTTCAAGTTGTTTGGAAGGGAACTTTTTATGCCTTCAGGGAGTTCTTTTCTCACTTTGTCATCTAGGGACTGGAAGCCAGTAGATTTCTTTTCAAGGAACCTTGGTTGAAGTCCTGTTTCTGCTATTTGTTATCTGTGTGATGTGGAATAAATTGCTTAACTTCTCATTGTTTTCTTGTTTATCTTTGAGCCTTGGTTTTCTCTGTAAAATGTGTGTGCTAGACTTGAGGACTTCTTAAAGTCCCTTCTAGCTCTTAATGAGTATTATTATTATTTGAATTACTTCTTTGAGCCTTAAGTCCTTCTTTTATGAAATGGGATTAAAAAAATGAAAGGAGGATCAAGGATGTTGAAATTTTAATTTCACTGTATATTTCCTAGTGCAGTGGTTAGGAAAGTCCCTGGAAAACCTTAAAGTGCCATATCTAAATATGACATCATCATCAGTGTCAGCATCATTGTGTCAGTGTTGTGACACATTTCCCAAGATTCATAGAATTTTGTTTATTAGCCTGTCTGTGTGGAACACCAAAGTAGTTTTGTCACCCTATCTACAAGGTCACCTTTGACTGCTCCTTGCCTCTGTCAAAAAGATGGACTATTGTAATTCTAAATCTTCGTTGATAGGAAGAATAATCAGATTTTACACATCAGCTGATGTATAAAAGCAATTCTCCCACTTCACTATAATTTGACATTATAGGATCACTCAGCTCAACAAGGCAGCCTTTAACTTTTATCTTTTAAAATTTTTTTCTTAAATACTCAATAAGAAAAGAAAAAGAAACATATTATAAACAAATATTAGAACTTAAATCAAAATAAGAAATGAAAAGTCCTTAAAACTTTTAAACTACATCTTTTTTTATTCTGACAAACACAATATTTCTGTCTTAATTCCCTTCCTAATAATCTTACTATCCAATATGACATAATAATACATTTAAATGTAAAATGAAAATAAAAGAATTAGGAGAAAAAATTTCCAGTAAGTTCTACTTGACAATAGGCAAATCAAAAGAAAGTAAATGGAAGGTAAAAATATATATTTGCTTCTATAAAACAAATAATGAAGAGAATGCCTGGCTGTTTTTGCAAAGAATGGAGGTCCTTAAATTTCTTAAATTCATGTTTGATACCATTTCTATTTATCTGTTAAAAACTGGTTGTTCTGCAATGATGACTTAAATGTAATTAAATAGAATTCTATGAGTACCTACTGTAATTTAAGTTTTTGGTAAAGATGAGAGCATATCATAGTCTCTAGACCCTTAGGCCTGTAGGGCAAACATAATAAAATTCTATTAATTCAGAATTGAAGTTATTGGAAAGTTAAAATGATTTTACCTCTATGATGATAATACGCACTTATAATTATGAGTTTGTGTAGGAGAGATCACAGACTAATAGATGATAAAAATTGGTAGAGACCTCAGAGGTGATATAATATGAGAGTTCAAAATAAGGTATTTCTAAAATGTATATCTATTTCATAACTATATTCTTGCCTTCTTCATTCAAGTGTTAATTTCTACCATCCTACTCTTCCAGTTCCTTTTTATGTGCTTTCTTCCTATATTAGAATATAAGCTTCTTGGGGCAGCTACGTGACACACTGCACCAGTCTTCTAGTCAGGGGAATATGAGTTCAAATCAGACCTCAGATATTTAGCAGCTATGTGATCCTGAGCAAGTCATTTAACTCTGATTTCTCCCCTTCCCCCACCAAAAAAAATAATATGAAGGCAAGGGTTGACTTGTTTGTTTTTGTATATTTTCCCCTTGCTTAACACAATGTCTGACACATAGTAATTGATTAATAATTGTTCTATCTGTCTATCTATCTATCTATCCATCTATCCATCTAATCTGTTCTGATTTCAAGCATCTTTCTTCTTGTTGATTGTTTTCTGTTAAAAATTGACTCAGTTCATCCCTTGGCTCTCCTCTGCACTGAATGATGATTATTAATTAGGGTTGTAAGTAAATTCATACAAATGATAACTTTAAAATAGCTTGACTTTTTATCTAAAGTACTACTACATCTAGCTAGGCCTAGCTTATGTATCCAATTCTGCATTATTTGTCTTGAAACCCAGAACTACTTGGCCATCTCACACATTTCTCTATTCATTGATTCTCCACACCCCATCCTCATCTCTACCCACTTCCCCCAACTTGTTATCTCTTGCTTTGGGAACAGTAAACAAACTAGTAATACAATAGTTACTGGTAGGAGTATGACAGTTAACTGTCCTATAATAACTTCTATGATGCTCCAAACCAAAATATCATTAAGTCAGTCAGTCATTATATTAAGATCCTTTCAGTTCTTATGATTCTATGGCATTTTTTATTTAATAGAGCTTAATATTTTATATATTTGTTTACAATATTGACCTTCTAGTGCTTTAAGTTCCCTCTTCACTCCTAAATCCACTGATATTGGATTTTGGTCTTATTCTTCCAGGTCTCCTAAATCAAATCTAATTTCTAATATCTGAATGCTGACTTAAGTTCTATTTTAATGACATGTTGGCCAATTTTATATATCAAATGCCTCATGCATAAAAGGTATTAGACTGATCCTTCAATGCCCTGAAAGGTAGAAATAGGGGCAATGTGTGGAAGTAACAAAGCATTTTTTTCCCACGTAATGGAAAACCTTCAAAAATAATAAGAACTGATTAATATTGGAATTAGATACTGAGTTCTTCTCACTTACTCAGTAGAATCAATGCAGGTCTTTTAGCAGGGGCTAGAATTTTTGTTGAAGAAGGAAATCATTCTTCAGGTCAAATAAATTATCACAGAAATCTGGGGTAATCCTAGCATTTTGTGATTCAAGTTAGCCCTGTGTCTTATGGTTCTGACCTTGCCTGATGATGTCTTACTACCATACCTGGTCTTATGTCTCTAATTCTAACCTGCCCCTATTAGCAGTCCACTGTACTACATTCTAATTTCTACCACTTTAACAAGACATATGCTTTTACATCTTCAGGAGTCCTGATAATAATATTATCTTTGCAAGCAGTAGGAAGCTTGACTTTCTATAACTTCAATTGAATACATAGATGTATTATGCCAAGTTATGAAAGGTAAAAAAAAAAACCTTAATAATAGCCTATAGAGCATAACACAGCCTTTTTTCTGTTGTTTTATATCTGAATTCCTTCATAAAATTTCCTTTTACAGACTCAACTAATGCACTCTAATGGGTACTTGTGCATTACAATTATTCAAACAGTTGGGTAATTCAGATGCTCTTTGTGGTTGATGGCTAGAGCATTTAATTCTCTGGGAACATTATAGCATTACAAGTTTTCATGCTCAATACCGTTATTGGGGTTGTTACCTTTCTAATTCAAATAGAGAAATTATCTTGTTTTTCACCAAGGGGTTATTTTCTACCTTTGAAAGAAATTATTTTATGCTAGTGTTAGGGTTTATTAAATCTTCAACTCTGTTACTGATAATAGAACATTAACAGAAAGGAACCTAATTGTCTTGGAAAAAACCCCCACAAAGGTGATGTGTCTCTACTTATTCTTACATAGACAGAGGTACCAGCATGTGAACAACAGAGAATATATCATCCTGAGTTTAAAGAAGGAAAAAGATGGTCAGATCATTTTGTGCTGCCACTAGTTATAGGATTAGTGTGACTACCATTTCTAGGTATGATTGATACAAAGATCAGTGACAAAGATTGTGCTTATTGAAATTTAAAGTTAGGAGCCCCAGGGTGGCCCTGAGCAGCAGCAGCAGCTATGATGGTTTCCAGAATTATCAATCATAAATGCCAAAGACAAAAGGTCAGTGGAAATCTGCTGGATCTGGGGGGAAGGGGGGGTGTTGCTGGACAGAGTGCAGTCTGGCCTCTGCCCCAGGAGCAAGAATTCAGGGAAGCAGCAGCCCTGCCACCACCTTCATGTGGCTGCTTCAGAGCTCCCAGCCTGAAGATTGTAGGGGGGCCAAGTGATCATTCAAAAGCCAAGCACTCTTGCCTTAACCTGCCTGGATCTTGATTGTGGTCTTGGGTGGTGGTGTAATGGTAATTAATTTAGCCCTTAGTAACTTAGGGCTAAGTACCTCTTGAAAGAAACAGAAGGTGTGAACTCTGTCTCCTGTTACTGACATAACAGGAAGAGGTTGGCTGAGACAGAAAGTCAGTGTGTGTGTGTGTGTGTGTGTGTGTGTGTGTGTGTGTGTGTGTGTGTGTGTATAGAAGAGTTCCAAAGACAGAGAGACAGAATCAAGAATTTTCCTCCTGGTGGCTCCTGGTGGAGGGAGCAAAATTTTCACAGCATCTGGAAGCTGGACTGCTCGACTGAGAACTGAGTTGGAGTTTTCTGTGAGACTAGAATCTTGTGAAGGCTGCTGCTGCCTGGAAGGCTGAGATTTCTTCTGGGTCCTACAGCTCTTCAAACTGCTGGAGGACTGAAGAAGCATGACCAGGATAAGATTTTATTTGTTTGTAGCTTTGTTGATCCTTGAGTTTCTGGCAACAGAAGTGAAGGTTTTGAGATATGCTGGACCTTGTGAACTTCAGTGTGTAGCAGGAACTGCCCAGAGAACTGGACAAGGACCTGGGAACTGTCTGCTTCTGAATCCAAGTCACTGTTTGGTGGATTCAGGTAAGAGCTGGGACCATGGAAGGGGATCCAGGGAATCTGAGAGACCACCTTGAGTCAAGATGAAGAAAAGGCTTCTCCTCAGATATAGAATGCCTGATGAAATTGAAGTTTATTAGACAGCGAGGGCTGGAGGGTTTGTGTAATTTTCTAATGACTGTACTTAGTGATTAATGACATTTAGTAATTGTGAATCTAGACAAGTGACTGGTTAACTTAATTTTTAATTGCCCCATAAGTAGAAGATTGATTATTGCATTGTGGAATGATTGAATGATTAAGTAAGGAGGGTTTCTCCCTTAGGGAAACCAGATGATTATTCTTTTGTTCTTTGTACCAAATACTGTGTCCACTTTGGTGAAAACTATGCGGCCATTCTAATGTTAAGGTGTTGTGAGCACTGTATTTTGATTTTCTGTGATAAGATCTAAAGTTGTGAATGTTATATTGTGATTTTTTGTGAATGTTTGCCTTGATTTGTAATGGAATAAATGGAGTATTCACTATATTGTGCAGAACCTTAGAAGCTGTTCACAGTAGCATTCTTTTGGGAAGCTGCTTGGACATGGCATTACAGGTGGTCCTGAGGTGTTTGACTAGTGTGCCAAAGCTGGTGGGGGCTGTAGTAACAGTGCCTTCCTAATAGCTCCAACAGCTACAAAAACTCCAGCACTTTGGGACAAAGCTCTCCCCTCTGAAAGCAGAGTTTTACTGTGGCAAAGAGCTCAAAAGTCAAGTAACTGATGGAAATATGAGCAAGCAAAGGAAGCAAAGCAAGCACAGCCATCCAACTTTAGATTCATTTTTTGTGGACAAAGATGATCAAAGTATGGAATGGGAGGAAGACAACACAGTTAGAACTCCTGCACCAAAAGCTTCTGAGAAAAATGTGAACTGGTTACAGGCCATGGAAGAGTTCAAGGAGGATTTTGAATATCAAGTAAGAGAAGTGGAGGAAAAATTTGGAAGAGAAATGAGAATGATCCAGGAAAATCATGAAAAGCAAGTCAACAACCTGACTGAAGAAAACAACACCTTAAAAAATGACTAACTCAAAATGGCAAAAGAGGCCCAAAAAGCCAATGAGGAGAAGAATGCCTGAAAACATTGAGTTTGCCAGATGGAAAAAGAATTTCAAAAGCTCACTGAAGAAAACAATTCCTTCAGAATTAGATTGGAGCAAATGAAAGCTAATGACTTTATGAGAAATCAAAATACTCTTAAACAGATCCAAACAAATGAAAAAATAGAAGGCAATTTGAAATACCTCATTGGAAAAACCACTGACCTGGAAAATAGGTCCAGGAGACACAATTTAAAAATTATTAGACTACCTGAAAGCCATGGTCAAAAAAAGAACTTAGAAATCATCCTTCAAGAAATTCTCAAGAAATATTGCCCTGATATTTCAGAACCAGAGGGCAAAATAGAAATTGAAAGAATTCACCAATCACCTCTTGAAAAAGATCCCAAAAAGAAACTCCTAGGAATATTAGAGTCAAGTTCCAGAGTTCCCAGATCAAGGAGAAAACATTACAAGCAGCCAAGAAGAAACAATTTTACTATTGTGAAAACACAATCAGGATAACACAGGATCTAGCAGCTTCTACATTAAGGGATTGAAGGGCTTAGAATATGACACTCCAGAGATCAAAGGAGCTAGGATTAAAACCAAGAATCACCTACCCAGCAGAACTGAGTATAATGTTTCAGGGGAAAATATGGTCTTTCAATGAGATGGAGAACTTTCAAGCACTCTTGATGAAAAACCGGAACTGAATAGCAATTTTGACATTCAAATACAGGAAGCAAGAGAAGCATGAGAAAGTAAACAGGGAAAAGAAATCATAAGGAACTTATAAAAGTTGAACTATTTATGTACCTACAGGGAAAAACGATATTTGTAACTTATGAAACTTTTCTCAGTATGAGGAGAGTTGAAGGGAATATAAAGGTATAAATACATATACATACATATATGTCTATATAGGAGGATATATATGTGTATGAATACATATGCGAGTGGGTCTATATCTGTGTACAAGTATACACAGGCAGAGGGCACAGGATCAACTGAATAGGAAGGGATAATATTTAAAGGTGAAATTGACAGGTGAGAGAGGAATATAATGAGAGGAGATGTGGAGAGACAGAATGGGGTAAATTATCTCTTATAGAAGATGCAAGGGATAACTGTTACAATGAGAGGAAGAACAGGAAGGCAAAAGGGAATGGGTCAGCCTTACTCTCATTGAATTTGGCTTAGGGAGGGAATGAAATACACTCTAAATTAGGTATCTTTCCCTACAGGAGAGTAGGGGGAAAGGGGATGAGAGGGGGGATGATGGAGGAGAGGGCAGGTTCGGGGGGAGGGTAGCTAGAAGCACATACTTTTGTAAAGCAACAGGGAAAAAATAGAGAATAGAACAAGTGGGGGGCAGGATAGGATGAAGGAAATATAATCAATCTTTCACAATATCTCCACTATGGAAATGTTTTGTGTAGCTACACATGTGCAACCTATATTGAACTGCTTATCTTCCCATTAAGGGTGGGTGACGAGGGAGGAAGGAACAGAATCTGGAATTTAAAGTTTTAAAATAAAATGTTTAAAAATTATTATTATTATCATTATCATTATCATTAATTACTTGCAACTGAGAAATAAAATATACAGGCACTAGGGTATAGTGATACATCTTGCCCTACCGGAAAGTCCGAGGGAGGATGGGGGAAGATATAGGAGCGAGCAGACTAGGGGAGGTGGTATATAGTGGGATTGCTGTTTTGGGATGGTGGGTAGGGGAAAGACGGGGAGAAAACTTGTAACTCAAAATCACGTGGAAATGAATGTTGTAAACTAAAAATAAACATAAAATTTAATTTAAAAAATTAAAAATTTAAAAAAAGAAATTCAAGGTTAGAACTTTTTTTTTTTGACGTCATATAAGTAGAGTAAGACATAGTTGGCAGACAGGATGCCTTCCCATTATTCTAAAAAGAAATGTTGGAGCCAAAAATTTATAAGGCAAAGGAGAGTTTACATGCAGCATGATTAAGAAGGAGTTTAATAATATAGTACACATATTCAAATCCTGTAGACATGGCAACGCTAAGAATAGATACAAATGCGGAAGTCAGGCATAGGCATATGGTAGGAAAACCTGGAACAAGGATTATGGGGGAGTATGGGACTCTAGATTTTTTTCTATTAGTGTTATGCATCTTATCTAGTAACTTAAACGAAGTCATTCTCAGTAGAGAGCAGAGGAAAATAAGAAATCATACCTATAAGTAATTGAGGTAAATATTATTTCTTATCTGCGACTAAGAAGACTTTAATGCTAAGTCCATTTCCAATTATCGTTGTCTGAATTGTTGTTGCTGTTGTTTAGTCATTTCAGTAATATCCTTTTCTCCATGACCCCATTTGTTTTTTTTTTTTTTGTAAGGATACTGGAGTGTTTTGCTGTTTCTTTCTCCAGCTCATTTTAAAGTGAGGAAACTGAGGTAAAGACCATTAAGTGACTTGCCCTGGCTCATACAGTTAGTAAGTGCCTGAGGTCAATTTGTAATCAGAAGGATGAATCATTCTGACTCTAACAGTCTACCTCTAACACTCTATCCATTGTGGTACCTAGCTGCCCTATTGCCTTTATATATGTTCCATATTTAATTGCTGCTTTGAAATGTTGGCTTTTCAGTAGATTAGCTGACTCAGATATCCTAGAAATGAGCTAGTTTTGAAAGGGATTAGAATAAGGACTAGACTTGTGATTTGATTGATACAGATAATTCCTAGTTGAGGAAACTCCTTATGGTTGTCAGAAGTTTCTTTATAACTTGTTCTCTTGGAGAGTTTCCTAGAGCCCAAAAGTTCAAGTGACTTGCCCATAGTCACTTAGCCATAATGTAAAAAAGGTAGAACCTGAAAAGTCAACTCTTTGCCTTTTCCAAACCATCTCTCTATCCATTATGCCAGAGTTGTAAAACTATTGCGTGATCAGAAACCTCTCCAGTGCATCAAACAAATTTTAACAAAATTAGTCAAAATATAGCACAACATAGGTAATATCAGTTTGTAGTTTTCTAAGTCAATTTATAATGTCAGATGTCTATTTCTATTTGATTTCAACACCACTACATTATGTCATGCTACTTCTCAGATTCTTCGTTTCTCCCAAAAAGAGAAAATCCTGGGGGAGAGGGGGAAATGGGAGGAGGATATCTAAACCATATGAGATGATTAATCATTGAGTATCATCCAACCAAGACTAAACCTAGTCACACTGCTAATTCAGATTGGATGGTTATAAATAGATATTTGTAGTGTATAGGAAAAAGACATAAAGCATTTTATTCATAGGAGCCAGTATGGCATAGTAAAAAAAACAACAACAACAAATTGACAATAAGGCAATAGATTTGTGGCCAGAAGAGCTGGAATTAGTTCTGGACATAATACCAACTAATTGAGTATGTTAAGTAACAGGACCTCAGTTTCCTCTTCTTTAAATAGGACAATAATATTTGTACTTCCTGTGTGATTATTAATGAATCAAACTGGTTATTTAACCTAAATCAAATAAGTAAATTAATGTGTTGTGCTTTATAACAATAACAGATTAAATAATATTTAGTCATTATTTTATGATGTACAGGTATCATAATGGTTGGCAAATTAGTATAGTAGAAAGACTGCTGGAGTTGATATCAGGAGACCCAAGTACCAAATCCCTTCTAAGTAAGACTAGTTGTGTGGTGTGGGCAAGTTAGTTTTGTCACTTGACAAAGGGGATTATAATTCTTTCACCACTTACCATAAAGGACAGATACTTTGCAAACTTTAAAACTTCTTTGTAATTGTGAGTTACTGTTACTACAATCACTAAGCATTCTCTTGAAAATCTACACTAAGTAGATGACAGCACCAAATGGCAATTTAAAAAACTTGAATCAGAGAAAATAAATGTATCATAAGATGGCAACCAAAATAGCACAAACTGACATGATTATAAAGTTGACTAAGTTTAGCAACAAATGACAATTAGATTATTGCAAGCCAAAGTGCTTAAAATATGGATGAAGGGATGACTCTATATATCTAAATTAAGCTGTAGTTTTCCCTAAAATTGGCTTATGTGAGAATAAAATTTGTCTTGTAAGGAATGGTATTTATCACTGTATCTGTACTGATTTCTATCTTTCTGACTGTCTATCTGTCTATCTTTTACCTTGGGGAAAAAAAAAGTCTCATTTTAAGAGGGAGGTCAACACTTCAGGATAGCCTACATTTAAACCAATGTGAACCACATACAGTAATACAATTAAAAATTCAAAATGAGTAATACTACTTCAGAACAAATGGGAAAATGAAACCCTTGCTTCTGTCAATATTTTCGCACTATTTGCTCTTTCCTATATTCTTACAAATAAGTGGTTCATTAAAAATCCTGCTAAGGCATCAACAAAGCATTCTGGAATGGAACCTGGAGCTGTGAATATGAAATTTTAAAGCATAGTGACACTGTATGCATAATAGCCAAAAAGAAACAAGTTTATAAATGTGAATAAGTCCATCATTGCCCTTTATGGCAGAAAAGCATGGCATCAGCAGCTTCCATCTGTCATATCTAGAGGGTAAATGGGTAAACGATTCTGATTCTTTTAAGCCTATGCCCTTTTGCAGTCTCACATACATGATTCAGAATTTTAATTATGGTTCTGAGTTGGCAAAATAATAATTAATACAGGTGTTTGTCTTCTATTGGAGAATATCAAAAAATTTAAAATTATCAACGGCATTAAAACATAGTTTTGATCTTTTTTTACATTTGGGCAAAATATTTTCATTAAAAATTATCTGTATAGGCATAGCCATTTAAGTATCTATTTTATATTTCCAATAATTTCAAGCCCATTTTAAAAATCAATGCTATCAAATATGGGTTTATTCACAAAATTATTTATTCACAAAATGGACATTTCAAAGATAGAAATAGTATGTGATGATAGATGCAAAATAGATAACTGAACATTTCTGAAACCATAATAAAGAGGAACATAAAACACTAAGGAAAAGATAAAATACTGTCTCCCATTGACACAATTTTTATAAAA
>CM053592.1:117647469-117673555 GCA_028646515.1 Pseudochirops corinnae | reverse complement strand
GCCCTCTATTTTTTCATTTCTTTGGATCTGTTTGATAGTATCTTGATTTCTCATTAAGTCATTTGCTTCCATTTGCTCCACTGTAATTTTGACGGAATTATTCTCTTCAGAGTGCTTTTGAGATTCTTTCTCCATCTGGCAAAGTAGACTTTTTAAGGCATTCTTCTCCTCATTAGCTTTTTGGGCCTCTTTTGTCATTAGAGTTAATCTATTTTTTAGGGTGTTGATTTCTTCAGTCATATTGCTGACTCTCTTTTCATGATTTTCTTGCAACATTCTTATTTCTCTTCCCAATTTTTCTTCCACTTCTCTGATTTGATTTTCAAAGTCCTTCTTCAGCTCATCTCTAACTTTAAGGCATTCTTCATGTTCATTGGAGGCCCCTTATGGGGGAGCTCTGGCTGAACTCTCCTCTTCCCTCTCTTTGCCATGACCTTTCTTTTCCCCAAAGAAGGATTCTAGTGTTTGGTTGCTGTTCTTACTTTGCTTCTTATGCTTATTCTTACTCATGGTTGGTCAGTCCATGATTTTTTTTTTAAATCTCTGTGGGGCTCTGCTTCCACAGGGGAATGCTCTGTCCCAAATAGCTGGTGTCCTCCCGGCTGCTGTAGCTCTGAGGGAGGTGCTGGGTCCCTTTCCTACTTACTTCTAGCTCACTGGATAATGAAGACTCCAGGACCGAGGCCCAAGACTCTGATGCGGATCCAGGCTGCTCAATGCGAGAACACTTGGCCTCTGAATGATCGCTTAGTCTGCCTGCAGTCTGCAGGCTGAGGACGTGGAAGCTGCAACTCGAAGGCGGGTGCAAAACCTCTGCCTTTCGCTTTCCAGCCCTGGAGGCCTCACGGCTAGACCGCTTATCTTCCCCAATTTCGCAAGGCCCACTGACCTAGTTCCGAACGCTGCTCACAGCTGTTGCCAATCCGAAGCTCCTTGGCTCCTCCCATCCAGCTGCCCCTGGGCTCAGCCAGGGCTTCAGGCCAGGCTGGTTTTGGTTGGCAGTGCTGATATGGTTCCTTGTAGCTGAGCTGACTTTAGTGGAAAGTATATTTGTGTGCATTTTGGAGTTCTAGAATTAGTTTAGAGTCATATTTTATGGGTATTTTGGGGTGGCTATGTGAGAGCTGCGATATGTTGCTGCTCCTACACTGCCATCTTGGCTCTGCCCCCCCAGATATTGTTTATTTGTGCTATTGTATATTCATTCTTCCCTACCTACTTATACTGTTGAATTTTGTTTAAACCAAATATATATTTATTTTCATTACCATGGTATTCAGTTTGACCCATTATTCTAGGCAATACAAAAATATTGTGACCTTGCCTCTGACTTATTACTGTCCCTCTCAGTTTTGTCATCAGCAAATTTCCTAGCCATGCCATTTATGCCTTGACAGATACACATGTTAAGCATCACAGGGCCAAGAAATAGCCTCAGTGCACTCTGTTAAAGAACTTCATCCAGTCTGATATTGATCAGTTAATCATTACTTTGAGATGAGTTTGTTTAACCAGTTCAGAAGCAATCATCCAGCCCCCATCTCTTTATCTTTTCCACACAATGGTGTAAAAGATTCCACCAAATATATTGTTGAAATCCAAGTATGCTTTGAATGTAGATTAGAATTGAAGCTTCCTTCCAGAATGTACCTAAGAGGAATTTGGGCTTTACTCATCTGGGCTTCGGGGATGGGGATCTTAAGCATTTATGTTATATTATGTTATGTCGGGTCAGATTATGTTATGTCATGTTATGTCAGGTCAGATCATGTTATGGCATGTCATGGTATTTCATGGCTTGGCATGTTATGTCATATAACATCATATTATATCACATTATATCATATTGTATTGTGTCATGTCATGTCATTTCATGTCATGTCATGCCATGTCATTTATGTATATAATACAGCTTTTATACTGTTGCGTGGAAAAGATCGAGAGGGCAGCTAGATAATTGCTTCAGAATTGGTTAAATATACTCATATAAAGGTAATGATTAGCTGACAAACATCATGTATACGTACATACACATACACACATTTATATTTCGGTTTCAGGTAAACTCTGAGCTAACCAGACTATGGTATCGAATGTTTATGGTAATCAAGGAAATGTGAAATAGTCACAGTCGTTACATGTCAGAAATAGCACAATGCAACGAAACTCAAGATTCACTTACAAATTCACAAAAGATGAAATGTTGATATCTTTAATATATAGTGCTGCAATAAAGACTTTCAAGAAACTGAATACAATATGGAAAGAAAAAAGACCATCCGTTGTGGAAAACATTTTGTATCTCCTTTAGGAAAGGGACTAAAACTTTTCATTTGAACAGGAGATCACACCCAGGAAATCAAAGGCTGAAACAAAGACTCCTTTGCAATGAAACATTTATGGTTCCATGAGGAAGTTGCTGGCTAGTTTTCCTGTGTTGGCTCAGACATTTTGGTCCCCTTTCCTATTGCCAGTGGGCTATTGGATTTATTCTGATTCTGGAAGAAAGGAAATCACTTATTGTAATTTATCATTGGATTTCCAGATTATTATTTGGTTTATTGTGGTTTTCGATTTTTGCTGAAGTAGAAATTTGGGATCTGAACTGTCTGTCTCCCTTTAGCCATTCATCTTGGCTAGCAATTCTGTTGCATTGCTTTCAGCTGAGTAACTGGGAGGATGTGGGCAGGGATGTCTTTGGAATGCTGATGCCATAAAAATGCTTCAATATGTTGTTCAATTTCATGAAGTGTGAATTCTTTATGGGCTCCCTTTAGATTTAAATTTGGTGACTACATTTTAATTTACAATCTCTTGCCTAATATGCTGAATTTATTATCTTAGAGATGTCTTGTTTTGACCATTTGGACTAGACTATTGGTTATCTGCTTAGTCTTTGGGAAATAACTCTGTCTTATCTTTATTTTCTAAGTTTATAAACTCTTAGTTACTATTTATATATAAGAAGCACCTACCAGTCCCTTTCCAACCATGACAGATAAAAAGGATGTATCACAAGGACATCTATAGTTAATTTAACTGTGCAAGGAAGGCAAAATTGAAAATTAAAGCAAAAAAAAAAAAGATTACTGTCTAAAGACAGATCTCTACAAAAACTACGGAAATCATGTTACCTTGTAAGGTACTTCAGTATGCCCACCTCATGCTATTTATTTCCTCATCTCATCCCCAAACTGCAGTGAACTTCAATATCAATACATCACAGATTTCATTCCATTTTCTGTAACTGACAATAAAATAAAAAATCAGCCAGAAACGCATGCTAAATCAGAGACCAGCAAAACTTGCAGAACACTCTGAGTCCATGCCTTAGGCTCTTCCTAACCTAGAATTTTTAGTGAAGGACAATAGCTCATCATTTTGCTCTGGGTATTTAAAAGAATTTAAGTCTTAGTAAGGCAAATCAGAGAATCTGGAGCCCTTTTTCTCCCTCACAAAAATGTCTATTTGCCTTCTTGAAAATTATAAATAAAATTAAATAGTAATACTAATGGATTCTTGTAGTCTTGGGGGTGGGGAGAGTTTCCAAAGAAAGAAGAACAGGAGAGGCCCAAAGGGCACCAGCCATCTTATAACATATGTTTGATAATCTTTGCTGCATTAAACAAAGGCAGAGAGTAGATAAACATAGTCTGTGTTCTGTTTTATAAAATATAAATATAATAGATTTAATACTTTAATACTATACATGTATCAGAATCAATTTTTTTGGCATGAAAATGTGAAAATAGGAACTGTACAAACACATAACAAATCATAATAAAAATATTCATTATAAGAAGCATATTACAATTTACAATAGCTTTTGTATAAAACTAAATGAGTAGTTTATTATTTGGGGTGGATTTAATAATCTGATTTAATGTTCAAAACTCCTGATTAATATTCCTAATTCTGTAGAGGGCATAAATTTGTAAAATTAATGGAAATAAATTGTTGGTAGTCTGAAAATTATAAAATATTGTATAACTCCTCCTGTTTCTTCCTACCACACATTGCATTTTTGCATCACCAAAATACAATGCTTTCATAACTCCACCACACAATCTTCTGATTTCAGAGCACAATTAAGTGAAGTTAATAATCTTAATTCAGTTCCACTTCACTGGCATTGATTTCCTGAAGAAAACAAGCATTGACATTTCTTTGACTGAAGGAAAGAGATTGCTTTCTGAGTGGGTATTAGGAAGCCTGCAAAGAGAGAAAGATGGAAATGGGGAAAGGGAACTTAAGATATAAAATGACGCCATGCGCCCTGTACATTTGATATTCATGGGGACAAAGGAGGTCAAAAGATACTTGGTTAAACAAAAAACCAAAGCTCAGGATTACAGAGAAATGGAAGAGAACCATCAATACACCTAATGGAGAATTTTATGGCTATAGTTGACATGGATGATGAAGAGTAAAGACTTTTTAAAGGTACAGATTTTTTCTGAAAAAATAAATGTAACCTAACTGATGTAATTCTGACTGATCACTGCTATTCTTTCTACCTAATGTCTTAGTTAAATAGGAACTAGAATGTCCAAAAAGTGTGAAATATTGGGAAATTGAAGAGATATTCACAGGTTTGGGTTCACTTTAATTGAGAGAAATTTAAACTCAGAAGCCTGCTATAGCATAAGATTTAATATTGGATGGACTATTTTTAGTGAGTTGCAGATTTAAATCTCACAACAAGAACAACATGAAGTTTTGTTTGTATGTGAAGAATATGTGTCTTTGCAATTTTCTTTTACTTCTTCTCCTTGCTAACCCCAAGGATTCAATAAGCCCTATTCTTTAGTCATATATTGTCAGGCTGTAGAAATAAGAAGTTGGAAGGAAAATTTCAATTTGCATATTTTTATTATTTTAAACAAATTCAATTTAAAGTGCCTATGAAATTTTAATAATTCTGGATTTGGCCAATATTTGTAGTATAACAGATCATGAAAAGATACTACTAGAATATCACAGGACTGGAATATATCCAAAAAAGTTATCAAATTCATATCCTATTTAGAGCTAAAGCTGTCGAGTGCCTAGTGCAAACATTGTACCCTTTTAAGAATCAGCTCAAATTTCATCTTCTGTGGGGACTGCCTTCCATTTATACTGTTTTTATTTTTCCATGTTTTCTTTATATATATACATACATATACAAATATACACACATGTGTGAATATATGTGTATATACACATGCACATTTCCCTCACCTGCCCCTTAAAGGGTGAGCTCCTTAATAACAGGGAACACGTTTCTGTTTTTCATTGTATCCCTAACCTGTCACATAATAATTTCTAAATAAATGTTTGTTGTTGAGTGAGTGTGTGTGTGAGTGTGTGTGTGTGTGTGTGTGTGTGTGTGTGTGTGTGTGTGTGTGTGTGTGTGTGTAGTGTTGGTGAGGGAGGAGGGTTGGGGAAGAGAAATAAGCTGGTAGAATCAACTGCGGTGAGCTACCAGAACATTGTAAATCAACCAGGTCCCATCATTGAGTATATTTATAGCTCTTTATACGCTGAGACTGGTCAAACCAGGGTAGCATTTATACTATTTTAATTACCCTTTGGTCCATCTTCTATCCAATATACTACAATTTCCTATTGGATAATGTGAAGGGATTCCTCTAAGAGCTGAATACAATCTTATATATTCTCTTGTTACTCAAAATTGTTGAATAGTAGTCATGAAAACAAACATGTTGTGCCTTCAGGAAGTTGACCAGCATTTGATTTGAATATACTTGCCCTAGTGAATGTGTCCCTCCAATTAATACCTTTAATTTCTTTTTCTGAATATACATACACACACAGGTGTACATTATATATACACATATATACACACACACACCATATATGTATATATGTATGTGCACACACACACACACATATGCCAAAAGCTGATATAATTCTCTGGGGTATTACGTGATCTTGGATCCTGAAGTTCTAGTAATGTACAATGGAACATGTCCATAGCTTGAGAATTTGAAGAGTGAATGGATATAGTGGAAGAAGTTTGGAAGTGACAATGAACAGATTATTATTATTTTTGCAGGACTAGGGCATGCTGAAAATGCATTAGTATGCACTAGATATATAGCATGTTACTTTAAAGATCTTAAAGTCCCAAATCTGAGATGTCATAAACCCACATCCTGGAAAAATATTATCAGCATTGGAGGAATGGAATAATTTTTGATATATTAAAAATAATCAAGTACATGACAATGAATTTGAAGCACACACATATACAAATAAAGAACTGGGATGGAAAAAATTTTACACAAAGAAGATGTCTAAGAGCAAATTAACAAGAAACATATTCTACAATTAAATGCTAAAAATAAGATTTACTATACTAGAAAAGGGATGTAGGGAATAACAAAGTGATCTCAATGAGAATTTTGCCAGAAGACAATATTCCAAGTTTGTTTATTTTTGTTACTTTATTTCTGCCAGAGGCAAAGGGAAAATTTCTTCTCTTCACATCCTACAGTTACTTAGATATAACATTTTTTTCATTCTATGGCAAATCTATTTGGCCAGCTCCTTCTTCTGAAGTGGTCTAGATAGAAAAAAGGTCATAAATATTTCAACTTTCCCTCAAACTTAGTTCCTGAGGACTAATTGTTATTCCTTACAATTATTCTTCAATTTATTCTTTTTTTAAAAAAATTACCTGAAATCTTATTTCATTGTTGTAAAAATACATAGAAAAACAGTATGTCCTTCATTAAGTAACTAAAATATTTCTCATCATTTTATCAAAAATAGGGGAAAATAGAAAGAAAAAATATTTAAGTGAGTATTGAAATGTGTACAAGGTAACAGCTTATTTGTGAGGAATGTTCTTTTGTTAAGTTCAGAGTATTCTATTTCTTATTAGATTTTTGAATTTTTATTTTTTTAAAAAAACGATCTCTGATTTTTGTATTCCATTTTGTATTGTAATTCTCTGATGTAATTTAAAAAAAAAAACAATCTCCTTAAAATCCTAATAAATGGTTGAACTCAAAGTTATGGTCTTTAGATAGCAGATATAGAAAATATCATCAGGTTTGTACTGAAGGCTTTTTCAAAGGTGCTACAGTAAATAGCGATGGATTTGCATTTTTTGATAATTGTATTTCAATAAAATTGTAATTATTTTGTAATTCTGATTATTTCATTTTATGTGTTTAAGAAAGTCAATCTTAAAAGTAGTACATTGGTTTTCACAGTTTTCCAAAAGTGTCCATGACACAAAAAAGTCTAAGAACTCTTGCTTTAAGGAGAAGATAAGGGAATCTTGATTTCAAATTTTAGAGTTCTATTGAAGAGATTTATATAATTATAAATGATACCAAACAGCTGTTAAGCCCCAAGGAAGTCATTTAATTTTTATCCCTAGAACTGCAGAGTCCTAGTGTAGGCAGTCTGTGAAACATAAAAAACCCTCAAAGGTGAACCTCCCCCATTTATACTCTGATCTCAAGTAAAGACATGCCTGCAATGGGAAGAAACTTTTATTAAAAAAAAGAATGAAGCTTACAACTACCATCAGCAGTGGAATAGGAAAACAACATATTGTGATTTTTTTTTTGGGGGGGGGGGGGCGGTTGCATTTCGTTTTTGCACAACTTAAAAGGGGGTAGAATTTGGAGGAGAGAAGAAAGAATATCCTGGGAATGGAAGAAGAATTCACTAACTCTCAAATACTTGATGGAAATTAGTTGTTACAGTCCTATGTCCCTGCTGTGGATGGTCACACCATTAGGTGCCTGGTTGCTTTCCAACCTATTGAACAATTGGTGCCTTCCTTCCCATCTCCACAGGCATGGCTCCTTTTCTCCTGACTGGGCTGCCTCTTCAGCTCAGCATGCTGCCATAGCTCATACCCTTCATCCCCAAGGCGTGTATTATAACTTCTTATTTTCCCAGGCTAAATGGGTGGGGGTAAAGAAATTCCAATTCCCAAGAGGCCTTGTCATTCAAAATATCTGTTTCAGTGAGGTCTTATATGCAAGGCATAACATGATGAAAATATTAATGATTTATTATTTCGTTAGCTCCCAAAACTTGCCTCTGATAATTAGTCAAGTCCTTTACCTTCACTGAGTCTTAATTTCCTCATTTGCAAAATGAAGAAATTAGACTAAATGACTCTTGAAATCCTTTCTAGCTCTAGATTTAAATTCCTATTGACTACTTTTACCCATACTTTAAGATAATCCTTTAGGGCTTAGATGAGAAATTCTAGGAGTTGCCCCCAGGCACATATTGTCAAGGTCATATTGCAAATGTGTCAGATTTGAACCTGATCCTGCCAGATTCTAAACCCAATACATAATTCATTATGCCATATTCCCTCTTAAAGTAATGAATGTAATTTTAAATGAAAGAGAGCCACATTCTGGGCTGTAATGGATCAGTGCAAGCAATAATGTGAAGACTTGGAATTTTGAAAGAAATTGAATTTTAAAAGATGCATTTTAGTATTCACTTTATGGAACACTATAAACAAATCCATTCATATTCTGGAGAAAAATGGAGGGGGTAGGAGGTTAAAAGGGTAATAAAAACAATTATGTGTGTTTATTTCCTTGTTTTTAAGTATGAAAATACAAATAGACATTTTGGGATTCAGAAAGCTACCAAGTGATGAGGGCAGTGAGCCATTTTTCTCACACTAACACAACTTCATTGTTTCATTTAATTTCCTTTTCTTAAGCATACATTTCGGTGGTGAATTCAAGTCAAATTAATAATGAACATAAAAGTGAAAGCCCACCTGTTTTGCTTTGAGCTTAAGAAGAAAATGTGTTTCATATTTTACAAAAGATAACATAAGGTCAAAACTGAACTTGAGCTAAAAATGTAAATTCCCTTAATTATGAAAAGTAAATTCTCTTTTATAATTTTCTTTCAGGCAAAGGAAGAATCATGAGGGTGAAAAGATACACATGTTTTAAGGATATATGTATCAAGATTGATAAAGATGGGACTCCATATCAGTAAACATTTGTTAAGCATGTGCTGGGCTCAAGTTTAGATAGTTCATTTTTCTTAAAAGAATAGACCTCTGCACTTTAGAAACTTTAGAAACTTACACAGAAGGGACCATAAAGGAACAGGTGGTGAGCTGTAGGTAACCCAAATCTTGTTAAAATGCTTATTATGTTTTCCCCATTTGTGGTTTAAGTAGTAATACATGGATAAAGATAGGAGTGAGATTAGCAATGTATGGGAGGAAGGCATATTTAAAATGGAGCCAAAGTCGTAAGAGTGTAATCAAAGTAGGTGATACCAAAAAGAAAATATTCAGACCCCTTTGTTTTTCCTTTCTTCTCTCTTTCTCTTTTCTTTCTAAATTTTTCACAATTCTCTGAGGTAAGCAAGATTAGTATTATTAGTTCCATTTTATAGATAAGAAAATAAAAGAACAGCAATGTGAAATTACTTATTCTTGAACAAAATGCTAAGCAGCAAAATCAAGATTTGGACCTTAGTTTCCTGATTCCAGTTCCATTGTCATGCCACAGTGCTCCTTGTGCCTATAATGGTCTGATATACTTACCCAAATAACTAGTACAATCTTAGACTTCATTAGAATCAAATTATATAACACATGTAAAATGTTATGAAAATGTTACAGCAAAATATGTTTATATTTACACATGTGTATGTATATATAGTGTGTGCATACATACATATATGTATATATACACATAGGTTTACATATTAGTTATTATTGTTGTTTCTAATAATACTTCTTGAGACAGAAAAAGGTAAGTAATATTTGTATTATAATCTAATGATCAGTCCTCGTATGGGAAAGTGTATTCAGCTCTACGCACTACATTTTAGACAAGGAAGGGAGACTAGAACTGGATAATATACAAAGGAGAATGACCAAGATGTTAAAAGGTCTAGAAACCTTGTCATATTAAGAACCTTGAAGAAACTGGCAGTGTTTAGCCTGGAGAAGAAATGACTTATCAGTGATATGATAGCTGTCTCCACATATTTAAAGGACTGTCGTGTAGAATAGAGATTAGATTTATTACATATAGCCTCAGAGTATATAATGAGGACCAATGGATAAAACTTACAGCAAGGCAAGTTTTGGTTCAAACTAATAAAAGATGATTTGACATTCAGCAGTCTAAAAGTGGAATGATCTGTCTTTGGCAGTAGTGATCTACCTATTACTGGAAATATTCAAGTGGTAGCTGGATGATCTTTATCTGTGAGGGACATTGTAAAGTAGATTTGATTGAGGTTTGGGGAGTGTACCATGACCCAAATGGTTGTGTCTTTCTGTCTCTTAAAACCTATTGCTTCATAATAAATCTTAAAGAAGTTGGAGTTTAGAAATGTCAAGGTTCATAATTATGAATATCAACATGCATTATTTAATTTTCCATTTTTTCAAACTTGTTGGGAGGCTTAAAAATAATAACAAATCTTAATATTTTCAGTATAGTTCCAGTAACTAAAGACTAACTGCACATCTAAAACAATCCTGACAATGGACTATGCTTATTATTAGAGAGTAAGTATGGAATAGTCCATACCCAGCAAGTTCAGAATCAAAGAGGTAGAATGAACATTAGAATCTAGTTTGTTCATCCTATTAAAAATTAAATTTCTGTTTACTATCCTTAAATAATGACTATCCAGCCTCTGACTGAAGACCTCCCATAAAAGGGAACCCTCTAACTTTCTGAGAGCCCAATTCTTTTTTTTTCACTTGATTAAGCCTAAATCTGCCTACCTACAACTTTAATGCTACTGACTGTATATTCTGTGACCCAGTAGAGTGAGCCTAATCCCTTATTTTACATGACAACTCTTCAAATATTTGAATCAATCAATAAGCATTTATGAAGTACCTTCTCTGTGCCATGCACTGTGTAACCTTCTGGCAGTACAAAGATAAAAAGAGGAAATTATATCCCAAGATATTATATTATATCCCAACCCCTTAAAACTTTTCTTCTTTGGGGTTACCATAACTATTTGCTTCAGCTGAATCTTAAATGGTACAATCTCAAGAATCCTCACTATATTATTCACTGTCTTTGGGCTACTCTCCTCCATAACAGTCTCTTAATGTGTTATCAGAATTGAACCCAAACTCCAGACATAGTCTGACCAGACCTCATGTTAAAGGGAGGGCGACATACTGAAATAAAATGAATGTTAATGCAATGAATTCTATGTCATTAACCCTCTGCCAGTTGGTACCAAGGACAAAACTGGAACTCAGGTCTCTTAATGCTTAGTCCAGAATGGCGGTACTGAATATCAAAGAATTATTACATATTTGTTTAGTCACAGATTCCTTGTCATATGAATTTTAATTTAATTTACTTGAATAAAACATAAACTTTGATATGCCAATCATCTTCATTTTCCCCCTGTAATTTCTACTTCTGGTTCTTAATTGACATAGAAGGGGGAAAATAAAGGCCAAAAGTATAGGGTATTGAAATTTTCATATTAAATCTTCCTCTAAAAGCTATTTCTTGAGCAATTTTGCATAATAAAGGGGAGATCTGATTTGGTATTATCCTGTACTCTTTTAATTAAGGACTCTCTGTTCCCATTCTAGTCTAAACTAAATGCAACCTAAAAGTGAATCTTAGTATCAGTGAAGAAAATAATTACTTGAACTAAGACTTAAATTATACATAAAACATACAAATCAATCATTCAAAGCCCTCCACTGTCTGGTTTTAAATGACCTTTCCACATATTTTTCTGACAACTCCCCAATCTGATACCTCCTTTCCAGTCAGACTGTCCACATTATGTGCTATGCACATGTCCCTTTCCTTGATTATTGCATTCATTATTCTTGGTAGTGTGCTTTAGCTAGTAGTCTTAGCTAGTTGTTTTTCTCTGCCTTCTCATCTTATCTGAATGATCCCTGCCCTTCAAAATTTAAAACACTATTCTTTTTTATCACAAACTTAAATATTAGAACTTAAATACAAAGTTAGAAAAAATAAAAGTATGTCACATTCATAGCAGAACATGAGAGGATTCAAAATATGTAATGATAAATTTTCATTTCAAGAAAGCCTATATGATAAATAATACTCATTGTGTTGAGAATTGTGCATCTCTTCCTTGCTTCCTTGCAAGTCCTAAATTATTAAAGAGTTACCTTCGTGAGATCCGTGGTTACTAAAAAAAAAAAAAAAAAAAAAAGATTAACCATCCACACAGTGGGGTGAAGAAAATGACACCAGAAGGTGATGATGGAATGAAGAGTCAGAAGTAATAACTTGTTACCTCCATAAGCAACTTTTTAAGGTGGGTATCGATAAATATATTGACAAAAGAAATGCATTAGCAGAAGCTATCTCCCAAGCTAAAAAGTAGATTAGTTACCTAATCTTGCTCAGTTGGATAATTTAAAGATTTTTTTAGTTTTTTGCTTTATGGGTGTGTTTTAAAGCCATTCCTTCCTGGCCATACTTCAGCATTTTTATAAAAACTCATATAATTGGGGTGGCTAGGTGGCATAATGAATAGAGCACTTGCCCCAGAGTCAGGAGGACCTGAGTTCAAATCCAGCCTCAGACACTTAACACTTACTAGCCCTGTGACTTTGGGCAAGTCCTTTAACTCCAATTGCCCTGCCTTCCCCCCCTCCAAAAAAAAAGGCTCATACAATTGTGTACTTTGAGGGAATGCCCTTTTGTATAAGCATTTCATTTTACATGTAATTACTGATGTCCTAAAATTGAAAAGACTAGGTGAAAATCACAAAGCTGGTCTGAGGAAGAACTGGGTTTAGAACAGAGATTTTTAACTTTTGGCATTGGGAGGAAGGGATAGGAGTAGATGAATGATGTGGAAGCTTACATTAACATGAGATACTGGCCTTTCTTTTGTGTCCCTGATTCTGTCCCAGTATTTTCCCCTGCTGGAACCCTTGTACTTCATATCACTTTTTGGTTTAAATCTCAGACTTCCAGACTTGTTATCCTAGTCTGACTCTCCAACCCTTAGGTGTTCTCTTTCTGAAACTCAGAATTTTATTTATTAAATGAATATTTATCAAGTGCTTTCTATGTATAAGAAACTTTTCAATACTGTGATTGATACAAATATGGGCTTCCTCACTTCAAGAAACTTATGCTTCAAAAGGAAGTTAAAACTTATACCTAAATAACTACAACTTCTCATTCATATGCTCTCTAATCTCAATAATTTAACTATTGCAGGGTTTTTTTTGTACGATTTGTATAGCATTTAAAGTGGAAGCATCATCCATTTTCCAGAACCTGGGCAAGTATGCCGTCATGAAATTGATGTACAATATTGATGAACTTCTCCAGGCAACCAAGTTTTGACATAAATTTCCAAAAGCCCTCACAACTTATCAAAAGCCCTCACAGTTATCAAAGGTGCTGGTGAGATCCACAGGCATTGTATATAGACCTCTGTTCTGCTCTGCTCCTGGCATTTCTCTCGAAGTCACTGAGCAGCAAATATCTTATTGACCATTCCTTGGCCCTTTCTGAAGCTCTCAGGTAGATGAACCAGGTGAAGGATCAGCCTATTAAGGAGGACATCCTGCTTGCAATGGCTAAGAGGGAGATTCCTTTTTGATTGTCACAGGATAACCTATTTCCTTTTCCTTTATAGAGGCCCCCTAGTTATAGTGATTTTGTTATATCTTCAACAAAAATCATAATGAAATTGGCAACTCGATAGAGAAAAATGAGAAATAGTTATAGCTAGAAGCAACCTCAAAGGCCATGTAGACTTATTCCTCTCATTTCAAAAGTAATAAAATTGTTTCCTAGGGGAACTGAGTGACTTACCTAAAGTCAGTCAATGAATATTTATTAAACATCTACTATGTTCTAGACACTATGCTAAGAGCTGAGGATACAAAAAATATTCAAAAAACATGCTTTGCCATCCTATAGCTTACAGTCTAATGGATCATATAAGTAGCAACCATCAAAAGTAGGAATTAAAGCCACATCTTTTTCCTTATAAGCCATTGCTCTGTCTGCCGTACTATTTTAAGCCATTACAAGTCAATGTTTATTAAACCTTGCATTACTCTTTACATTTTTGGCTATAATTTTTCTCAGGTTAAATAATTTGAAAAAAAACCTTTGCATTTTCTTCAGTCTCTGAAATAAATCCATATATATTTATTAAATGTCTATGACTTATCTATGAAGTACAAGGTACTATGTTAGGTGGCTACTTCTAATCATTAAGTTTTTAATTAGGTGTTATTGATAAGCCTTAGCTAATTCCTTCATGCAAGACTGCCTTCTAGTCTTAGCAATACACAGAGACTTACTTTACTTGTGGTATCTCTCTGATAGTTCTTATCAATTAGGCACTTGATCATTTGTTCTTCCATTTATGAAAGGTGAAATTGAGAAAATAACCGAAGATTCTCATCTTAAACTGCATGGTATCTATGGCCAGACCACTAGATAGAGCTTTGTTGTATTTCCCTCTCTTGAAGGAACTGGGTGATGAAATTAACCTCCCCAGTACAATTTTTTTTTTTTTATCTCTGTCCTCTTTGGCTCACAGAAACTCTTTCTGATGAATGGCTTAATTTATACTCAATTAGGTTCCTTTGTATGCACTAATGATCCCAGTAGTATTGAGTATTCATAATCTGCTGCAGTTCTTTGCTTCAGAGGAATTTTGCCTTTTGGGTTCCTCTCTGAGCACTTTTAGACATTTTTTTTAAAACTGTAGAACCCAACAACATATGTCCATCAGTTACTGTAAAATTGAACCAAAGCCTCTCCATAGACTCATAAGACTCATTCATTTATTTTGAAGGAGACAAAGTGTTTTCAAACAAGCAATCTAGTTTGTAAGTTGAAAAGGAAAAATTATTCAAATTTAAAAGAAACAGAATAAATAGTCCTTGCAAAATGAATTAATATACAGAAGCGGCATGTTATAATGGATACAGTATTAGATTTTTGAGCCAGAAAGATCTGGCATTGAATACTGCCATCGGCTGTTACTCACCTTGTGGCTTTGGATAATTTACTTAATTTCTTTGAATCTCACTTTCCCAATCTGTAAAATAGAGAAAAAAAGGAATGAGGTAAAATTAGGAAAATGTTTGCTATACCAAAAAGAGTATGTGTCAGATAGGCTTATAGTAAAGGTTTGGAGTAATTCTAAATTTAGCATATTCCTTTAAATTAATAGTAAGAAAATCAATGATAATGATTAATAATAATTAAAAATAATAATAACTATCATCTTATAGTGTCAGGTACTATGCAAATGACTTTATGAATATTATTTAATTTAATCCTCACAATGCCAGGGCAATGATATTATGACCTTCATTTTCCTGTTGAGGAAACTGAGGCAGACAAAAGTTTTGGACTTACCCAGAGTCACTGAGCTCATAAAGTCTCTGAGGCTGGGTTTGAACTCAGGGATTCTTGGTTTAAGATCTAGTACATTATCTACTGTGCTACCTAGCTGAGAAATTTTAGAGCTAACCCCAAGAAAGGTCAAATGATTTATGTCAGATAATATATGAGTGGCATAAAAAGTGGCATAAATCAGCTAAAATAAATGAGTGGCAAAAATAACATGACTATTTCCATGGACTTCTATTCCAACAATTTCTCCACTCTACCATTTTGTCTTCTACTCATTTTTTAAGTGCATACATATATTGTTTTTCCAATTTTGAAACTTGAAAAAAGATATTTATGTGCATTTTTTTCAGTGGGTAATTGCTTTAAATTTTTGGATGTTCAGGATTCTCCGCAACATATTTCTGACTAATAGTAACTATCCATTATATAGCATTTTAAGGTTTATAACATAATAAGCATGTGTTATCTCACTTCATCTTCATATCTCTGTGAGTTTGGTGCTATTGATATCCTCATTTTAAATATCAGGAAATTGAGATGCAAGAAGTTAAGTGACTTGCCCAGGGTTACACAGCTAGTAAGTGTGGGGAATTGGAATTTGATCTCAGGTCTTTCTCACTTAAAGTCCAGTACTCTCTCCACTATGCCTTCTAGGTACTTCCAGATTACTAAAAAAGGATTAGCCCTCAGGGGAAAAATACATTTTCTTTTTGTAGTTGAAGTATGATATATGCATTTATGAGATACGCAGTAACAGCCATAGCCCAGAAAGCACTAAGTGGTATAGTCGATAGAGCAATAGACTTATTTCAATGAGACCTCAGTTAAAAATCTGTCTCAGATGCTAGCGACCCTTTAACCCTTGTTCATAGGCTACATTTTAAAAAAACATATTAATTTATTTACTTTTAGTTTACAACAATCAGTTCTACAAGCTTTTGATTTCCAAATTTTCTCCCCCTCCTTTTCCTCCCACATCCCCCTAATATAGGTTCTACCAATACCTTCTCATTAAACAAGAGTCAAGTTGTAAAGAAGGATTATAAGCAATGGAATGAATAATGAGAAAGAGGGAACAAAGTAAAACAAAAAAAGAGAGAGAGCAAGTAGTTTGCATCAATCTGCATTCAGACTCCATAATTCTTTCTATGGACATGGATAATCTTTTTTTTTCATGAGTCTTTTGGAGCTGACTTATAGAGTTGCTTTGCTGAGAGAAGCCCAGTCTATCAAGGTTTCTCATCACAGATACAGTGCCTCTTTAATAGTGTACAAAGTTCTTCTGCTTCTGCTCCTCTCAATCAGCATCAATTTATATAAATCTCCCCAGGTTATTCACTAAGGATCATGTATTGGAAGTGTGGTGAAGAAGAAGAGGGGTACATACTATAATCATAGTCAATTGCTGATTTTTTTTTTCCCCTTCCCTTTAGTGCCTTAAAGCCAATTTTAGAATCTAGCGCCAGATTTGAAATAATAGGACCTGGATTTCAAAGTTGTCTGCATTTCTCCCTGTATGGACTTGGACAAGTTCCTTGAATTTTCTGGGCCCTAGCTTCTTCATTTGAAAAGAAAATTCCTAAATACCTTTTCATATAAAAATATATGACCATTAATTACACCCACACTTTTGTAATGGGGTAAATACCTAGAAGAAATAAGAAAAATAATCTCATGACATAGCTACCCAACTAAAACCCATGCTTTCAATCAAAAGTGTAATAGGCTGTCTTAGTCAGATACATGTTCTCCCTTCACTGAACGTCTTCAAGCAAAAAGGATGGATAAGTACTTATGAGCTAGGCTGTATGGAGAATTTTTTTTTAAAATAAATTTGTTTATTTTCTTTTAGTTTACAACATTTAGTTCCGCAATCTCCTGAGTTCTAAATTTTCTCCCCCACTTCTCCTCCTTTTTTCTCCCCACAGTGGTGGCATGAAATCTGTTATAGGTTTTACAAATACCTTCACATTAAACATTAGTCAAGCTGTAAAGAAGAATTAGAACCAATGGAATAAGCAACAAGAAGGAACAAAACAAAACAAAAGAGAGAGTGCAGGTAGTTTGCTTCAATTGTCATCCAGACTCTATAGTTCTTTATCTGGATGTGGATATCCCTTTCCATCACTAGCGTTTTGGAGTTGTCTTATAGTGTTTCATTGCTGAGAGGAACCCATTCTATCAAAGTTAATCATCACGGATGTGATGTGTCTGTAATTGTGCACAAAGTTCTCCTGGTTCTGCTTTCCTCACTCAGCATCAGTTTATGTAAGTATCTCCAGGTTATTATGAAGTCTATCTGCTCCTCATTTCTTATAGCACAATAGTAGTCCATTACATTCATATACCACAACTTGTTTAGCCATTCCCCAATTGATGGGTGTCCCCTTCTTTGCCACCACAAAAAGAACTGCTATACATATTTTTGTACATATGAGTCCTCCTCCCACTTGTATTATCTCCTTGGGATACAATTTTAGAAGTGATATTGCTGAGTCAAAGGGTATATACATTTTTATAACCCTTTGGGCATAGTTCCAAATTGCTCTCCAGAATGGTTGAATCAGTTCCCAACTCTACCAACAATGCATTAATGTTCTAATTTTCCCACTTCTTCTCCAACATTTATCATTTTCCTGTTTTGTCATGCTAGTCAATCTGACCAGTGAGTTATTTTACCTCACAATTGTTTTAATTTGCATTTCTCTAATCAATAGTGACTTAGAGGATTTTTTCATATGCTTATAAATATCTTTAATTTCTTCCTCTGAAAACTTCCTGTTTACATCCTTTAACCATTTATCAATTGGGGAATGATTCATATTCTTATAAATTTGAATCACTTCTCGGCATATTTTAGAAATGAAGCCTTTATCAGAGACACTAGTTGTAAAAATTCTTTTCCATTTTCCACTTCCCCCCTTATCTTGGTTACACAAAAACTTTTGTTTATACAAAAACTTTTCAATTTAACGTGATCAAAATTATCCATTTTGTATTTCATAATGTTCTCTATCTCTTGTTTGATCATAAATTCTTCCCTTCTTCATAAATCTGAGAGGTAAACTTTTCCTCACTCTCCCAGATTGCTTACAGTATCAGTCTTTATATCTACATCATGCACCCATTTAGACTTTATTTTTGTATGTGGTATACGATACTGGTCTCTGCCCAGTTTCTGCCATACTATTTTCCAGTTTTCCCAGCAGTTTTTGTCAAATAGTAGGTTTGTATCCCAGAAGCTGGAGTCTTTGGGTTTAATCAAAAGTAGATTACTATAGTCATTGACTACTGTGTCTTGTATGCCTAATCTATTCCACTGATCCACTATTCTATTCCTCAACCAGTACTGAGTAGTTTTGATGATTGATGCTTTATAATGCAGTTTAAAATCTGATTTGGCTAGGCCACCTTCCCCAGCATTTCTTTTCATTAATTCCCTTGATATTCTGGACCTTTTGTTCTTCCAGATTGTAAAGCCAAGCACTAGCAGCTTTCTAGAGGACTGCTGCTGTGAACAGCTTTAAGGTTGTGATTACATAGCATAGTGAACTCTCTATTTATTCAGCAATAAATTAAAGCAAAACTGTCACAGAAACCAAAGTACATCATTCACAACATTATGACATAACAAGTTATCACCAAAGTGGCCACAAAGTTTTAAACAAAAGATATCATTCAGTAAGTCCTAAACACAATCATCCTTAAGCAGCAATCCTCCTTAAGGGACACAAAGTGTAATCATTCAGTAAGTCCTTAACTCAATTATTCTTAAGAAATAGGCCTCCTAAAGGGACATAAAATACAAAGGTCCACCCCTGGGTCACAGTAAGTCATAATCTTCTCAGTCAGAATTAAATACCCAAGAAGAAGTCTTTTTATCTTGACTCAAGGCTGGCTCTCATTGTCCATGGTTTGTCTTCTATGGTGCCGGCCTCTGCCCAAATCTACTCAACTATCACCTGCATTAAAAGGCAGGCAGTTCTCAGCTCCTTGTCCAGCTCCTCGTCCAGTTCCCTGTCCAGTACCTTGTCCAGTTCCCATTCCATATTGAAGCTCACATTGTCCAGTCCACCTCAAATCCTTCACAGTTCCTGTTTCTGTGAAGACAAAGCTTAACTGAGCCACAATAACATTCATACACATTGCCAGAGCCATCATCAATTCACTGTCTCCCTGTGAAATCAACAGAGACCCACAAACAAGGTCCAAGAAGTAAGCACAAATCATCAGTGACGTCCCAGAACCTCTGTAACCCTCCTCCAGGACTTCTGTAAACAGACAATCAGAAAATCCTCTTTCAGGGCTTCCTGTAAGGTCCCAGGGCTTCTGTACAAAGTATGACAAACAAAAATCAACACAGACAGAACAGACAAACATAGAATGCTGGGATACCACAAGTTTCCTCCTTCTCAACTCTGATACCACAAGAGTTCTCTTCTCAGTTCTGTTCTTTCCTAGCTTGGGCTTCTCTTTATATATGGTTATTAGCTCCTCTCCTTCCTGCTGCATCAGCAACAGGGGTTCACAAGTTCTGGAGTTCACAAGTTGTAGGGTTCTCAAGTTCTGTTTCCTAACAAAGATTTGATATAATCATGGGCAAGGCTTAAATAAAATTGAACTGAAACAAGGTGCTAAATAAATAAATAGCCAAAACAAGGTGTTAACTACTACTTTGCTTGCCATTACAAAGATGAATTTTGTTACTATTTTTTCTAGCTCCATAAAATATTGTTTGGTAGATTGATATGGCACTAAATAGGAAAATTAATTTAGGTTAAATTGCCATTTTTATTATATTAGCTCGATCTAAATGGATGAATTTTTTTTCTCATAAAATAGCATAAAGTCAAGATACTGTCATGTTCTGTATCTAGAATGAAGATTTGAAGCCACAAGAAAGCCTTCCTTGGTCTTAGTTGATGCATGCCATCCATAGTATTTTCCTCATTTGATAAGAGGTGATAATGGACATCCTTGTTTCACCTCTGATCTTATTGAAAATGCTTCTAGCTTATTCCCATTACATATAATACTTGATCATGGTTTTAGATAGATACTACTTATTATTTCAAGGAAGACTTCATTTATTATGCTCTTTAGCATGCTTGCTTGTATTTTTGAATTTTTTTTAATATAGGACATTTTGTGCATACACATTAACAACATATGTCTATTTCTATATACACATTAACATACATACATATAACATATGTGTATATTGTACATTTCTATATACACACAAACATTCACATATACATATATAGCATATATCTTCATGTAAATATATATATCTGTGTAAATATTCATCTTTGTGTATATGTGTATATATACTTCATCACGTGTATATGATTAGCATTAGCAATGATTTCTGCTGCACTTAAATCCTTTTAAAATGAAGGAGTTTGCTCAGAGGAATAAAAGTCTTCTAAAATATCTATTGATACTCTTTCTGGTCTCCATCTTTGCCTTGGCAGAAGCAGGACTAGCGTGTACAAGTTGCTACCATGCAGCTATTTGTCTGTAGGCAGGACCTGCACACCCTTGAGGTGACCATATGGGAGACTGTCACCAAGATCAAGGCCCATGTGACGTCCCTGGACAGCATCGTGCCTGAGGACCAGGTCCTGCTTCCAGGGGCCTCCCCACTGGAGGATGAAGCCATCTTGGGGCAGTGCAGGGTGGAGCCCCTGTCCACCCTTGAAGTGGCTGGCCAGATGCTAGGAGGTAAAGTCCATGGCTCTCTGGCCTGAGATGGAAAAGTAAGGGGTCAGACTCCCAAGGTGGCCAAGCAGAAGAAGAAGAAACAGAAGCAGAAGCAGATGCAGAAGAAGAAGAAGAAGAAGAAGAAGAAGAAGAAGAAGAAGAAGAAGAAGAGGAAGAAGAAGAAGAAGAAGAAGAAGAAGAAGAAGAAGAAGAAGAAGAAGAAGAAGAAGAAGAAGAAGAAGAAGAAGAAGAAGAAGAAAAAGAAAGAAAAGAAAAAGAAGAAGACGACTGGGCATGCTAAGAGAAGGATGCAGTACAACCGATGCTTTGTCAACATAGTGCCCACCTTTGGCAAGAAGAAGGGCCCCAATGCCAACTCTTAATCCCCTGGTACTTTCTGTCTGTCCCCAATAAACTGCTATGACTCAAATAAAATAAAATAAAATAAAATAAAATAAAATAAAATAAAATAAAATAAAATAAAATAAAATAAAATATCTATAGATTATCCCTTAGATAGCTCCAAATTGACCTGAATAAAACAGACTCTACAACTTTTCTTGAATGAAGGCAAGACCTTGTGTTTTATTTACTTTCATGCATTTTATAAATGCTTACTTCCCTTGCTTAAAAGTAAAATTGAGAAGTCACAAAATGAAATAATCCATGTCAACACCTACAATGTGAAATCATTCACCATTTCCAAGACATTAGAGTTGTTACTAGTGATGCAAATTAACAAAAGACATTATCCATGTTACTGAGCATGTTGTAATGTAACTGACAGGGTAAGGCATATTCAAAAAATGAAAAAATAAATAATGTGTAAAGAAAGGAACCTATGTTATGTGTCAAATAAGTCATGTAGATAATATGTTAATATATGCTGTATAATAGCAAGAATGAAATGAATACTAAAAGATTCTTACACTGAGGAAACAACATGAATCCTGAATGGTAACATAAAGGAAAGAAAATTCCAGGAAGGAAACCTACCTTGACATTTTGACAAAAATGCTTAATTATTGCTTGTTGCATAACTCAAAGAATGGATGAATTCAATATGTCAGTTCAATAAATATTTGTTAAGTTCCTATTGTCTGTAACAGATTAGTATATACTGGAAGGAAATAACTATGTAGATATGTGCTTTGGGGTAATTAGTAAGCTAGATGTTTATGTTGGAAGATGTATGGGAGGATAATTAATCAAAGGTTATTTGCTGTGCTTAAAATTCCAGCATACTTCAGTAGATTCACAGCCCAAGAAATATGGGCATTCTGTCTATTAGTGGAGATCAAAATACATCCATGTCTTCTTATCCTGTATGATTCTTGCCCATCTTCTTTTACAAATATTTCTTAGCAATCTCTCAATCTGTTGAATTACTTCTCTGTATTTTATATATTGTGGATACAATGAAGCACTCAGAGTGTCTATTTGCTACCTATCATTCTTATCACTGACTCAGCTTACAACTTTTTATCATCTGGTTTTCATTTATATCTTTTCTGACAAATCTTGCATCTTATTCATCCCTTAAAATATGCTGCGGCCTGATTGGTCTTCTGTGAGCCTTACCATTACTTCTTGGAGTCACCCACAACTCAGAAATTGTGGTGTTCTAAGATTTGCAACTCTTTAGAATTTCATGGTGGATATTTCTGTTTAAAAATTGTATTTTTGAGCTAGGGATCATTTTGGAGGTCATTAAAATCACCATGCAACTTATTGAAAGCAATCATGCATATGGGTACTCACTCCATCAGTACACATCAAAATGCATCCATGTCTTGTTGAACGCAAAATGTAATCAATCTACAATGATGGAGTCTGAGTATTATGATTGGCTTTGTTGATGAAAGACCTTCCCTTGGCACAATTTTCCCCTGATTGAATTGTGTCACAGGTTATCACTCACACATAAAGTAAATATACCTGTCTTAGCTCTAGTATTTTCTAATTGAGTTTTTCAGGTGGAAGCAAAGCAGCCACTTATCATGAATGTTGTAGAAGAATGTTTGTTGTTGTTTTTAATGGAAATTGGATGAACTTGATCCTTCGACTGATTTTGTAATTCTGTGATTTATTTCTAAAGAGTTAGTTCTGTGATTTATTTCTAAAGAGTTAAAACAGTTGTTAAAGTTATGTATTTTAAATGATGACTTGCATTATATTGATACCAGACTCATACTATTTAGATGTTTATCATCTTAATAAGACTTTACTCAAAGCTGATAATTACCTGTCTAAGCCTAGATTCCAGTAGAGAATTTAGGAAATAGGAATTAACTAGTAAGGGAAATTATGTTTACCAGTAAATTACTAAAGTAGAATATGGGATCAGTTCTGGATATTTTGAAGAATGAAAGTTAAAGTTATCATTATAAAATGATCATTGTCATCTTTTTTGAGACTAAAAAAGAATATGACAGAAATGTTCATTATCTCTTTGAAATCCATAAGTGATCAGTAACCATATTTTAAAGAGAATTAACAAAGAACAGATATGGAGGTGGGAGACCATGATGGTTAGACTATTGGAAATATGAAGTACAGGAGTCAGCAAATAACTGTCATATAGAAGAGTTCATAGCCTCATTCTGCTTGGACCCAGAAGGAAGAATTAGGGTCAGTAATTTGAAGGTTGATTTAGTATTTACATAATGAAAAACACCTTGACAATTAGAACTATCAATAAATGCAATGGACTAAATCAAAATGTTGCTGGGTAATCACTCATTCCATGAAGTAGAACGCCTTTTTGTGGGGATTGTTGTAGAGGTGATTGCTACATAGATGTAAGTAGATTAGCACTTATGACAAGTTTTGAGTTCACAATTCCATGATTGTCTTAGAAAAATGAAATACAAAAATGTATCATAATTACATCCTAAAGAGGCCTACAATACTATAATGAATTCTAATCTAGGTCTTCCACTGACAATACTTTATTCATTTCACCTTTCTTTATTCTTCTTAAAATAATGGGCAGGGGCAGAAGAGATGGCTTTCAAAGTCTCTTCCAGCATTTAATTTTGACCTACAATTATCATACTCCAATCTTATCTAGCCTTTAAAAAATGAACATACACAAACACACATCTTACATAAATTAAATATTATATGGCTAGAAATAGTACACAGAAGTTTTTATTTTTAAAATAATATTTTTTCTTATTTAATATTTTATTTTTCTCAATTACATGTTAAAATTTTAACATTCTTTTTTTTCACGTTTTGTATTTCAAATTCTCTCCCTCCCTCCCCTTCTCCCTCACTAACAAGGTAAGAAATTTGACATAGGTTATACATGTGTAGTTAGGCAAAACACATAAAATCATATTTTGATATGTGTTATATTACCTAAATGTATCTCATTGTCTTCCTCCACTTTGAAGAATTTTACAGTATAAAAAAATCTCTTTTCAAAGAGAAAAAAATTATAAATCAATTAATACTTTAAATACATCTAAATATATATTCAATGTTATATACCTGTAGACTTTCCATCTCAGCAAAGTTATGGGTTAGGTATTTTCTTTTGTCTCTTAGGGCAGTGAATGTGACAGAATATTATTGTATTATAAGAAATGACGGACATGATGAATAAAGAGAAGCATGAAAAGATTTGTATGAATTGATGCAGAGTGAAATGAGACCCAAGAAAATGATTATATATGTATATATACACAATAAACATATACATACACACATGCATATATATACATACACACACTGTAGTTATGTACATTGAAAGAGCAACAACCACAAAACAGTAGAAATAAACATTGCAGAATTATGAAGTACTCAGTTTTACAAATTAATAAAAATTCACAGTAGATGCAGAAATAAAATATTAATTTTCTTTAAGAAAAACCTTGTTTTTCTCTAAATTCTCTACCTTGAGTTTCTGGCTTAAGCATGCAAATGATGTGGTTATGTTGTCATGGTGTCAACTTTTGTAAGGGTAAGCAACTTGGCTCCAATCTTTCAAAGGATAAAAAGCTTACAAGATATGATTTCCTTCATCCTACTTAACCCTGGATTTCCAGGTTTAAGGTATGAATGAGGTACCCTGCATACCTCTACAAGTGTGTGCCCTATTTTTAATAGCATGTTTCTATAATTATGATGTGGACCAAGTTCCTATACTGTTTAATTCCTTAACATAAGTGTGAATTAGTTTAATGGAACAGTGTTTTCTGCATTTAGAAGATCATGTTGAAATTATTAAAAATGATGGTGCTTATTCAGCCCATGTCTTCAATCAAGTGTGAACACTATCACCAGGGAATGAAAATTACTTAATTAAGTTTGTTTCTTATAAACCATTTTTATGAATGGCTTTTAATTCCTGAAAATAATAAAAATTGTATGTTTTTACAAAAAATATTGTGCATTAAATTAACTCATAATGGGCTTGTCACATTCTGGGACACTGGAAATGTTTTACAATGTTTTAATGAGTATGAGCTCATGACATGTTCTCTAATGGAACCAATTGAATGGATATTTTTGTACATTGTTTTTAATTTTTATATAGATCAGTCAAAAAATCAGTGTTAAATTTACTTCAGTTAATTTATTGCAGATCATTCACATAAATAAATTACTTTAAAAAGAACCTTATTAATGTAACTTTCTCAAAAAATTTTATCAATATAAAATTTCCTCTTTGAATATCCAAGGGAATACTGTATTTTATTTTTGTTACTTTGATTTATGAAGAAAATGTCACTGAATATCTAAGACCCCTCTTCCCACAACCATACACATTGTGTACGCCAACCTTATTTGAAGACATAGTGATGTAGAGTTTAAATTTTTGCTTAGGAAACAAAAATTTAAATTTATATTATGGATCTCTATCACTAGGATTTAGGGTAATAAGTAGAGCTATTTTCTGGTTGCTATGTTCAACTTCTTAACAAGAAAATTTTTGTCTATAGGAAGTTAAGCACATTCAAAAGAAAAAAAATAGAACA
>CM053592.1:117629474-117647369 GCA_028646515.1 Pseudochirops corinnae | reverse complement strand
AATAATAGTAAAAATAATAGTAGAAGGAATTTACATAATGCTTTAATGTGTGCAAAGCATTTTACATAAAGAACATTTTTTTTAAATCTGAGGAAAATATTAAATAATACAAAGAAAATGAAGTAGAATCAGTAGAACAGGTTATACCCTAATTATGGCTATATTAAGTTGAAAAAAAATAGAATGAGGATGAATGAATAAAAAATCCTAAATAAACATTAATGAAAAATTATATGGCCTGTTATGGAATTAATTTATAGACAAATAGCTTTTAAGGAAGCCTATTTGAATTGATACTCAATGTTAAGTTTATAAGAATATATTTAAATTCAATAATGATATGCTTTCCTTCTGTTACCTACATGAAATACTTTTAATGAATTTACTTACCTGTCTAGTAATCCTATACATTATCTGCTCCACCCACCCACCCCACCCATACTCTTCAATCAAGTAGCACTGGTTTCCTTGCTTTTTTTCCAGTAAATCATTCTGTCACCTTACTCTAAGCATTTTCACTGACTAATGCATGCCTGGAATGCTCTTCTTCCTCCTCTCTGCCTCCTGACTTCCTTAAAGTCCCAAATAAATCTGCTAGAGGAAGCCTTTCCTGATCTCCTTTAATTACATTATCTTCCCTCTGTTGGTTATTTCTGATATAACTGATTGTACTCCATTGTTTACATGTTCTATCCCCCCTTAGAGTGTGAACTCCTTGAAGATACTTTCTTTTGTATTCCTTTGTATCATAGCACTTAATACAATACTGGATACATAGTAGTTACTAATATATTTTAATTGACTGACTATTTAAATAATGGTCTTGGGACTTCGAATCATTATCATGGTTGCTTGCTCATTTTTCTGGAGTGCTGAGAGGAAAAAAACACAAAACAAAAGAGGTACATGGTGGGGAATGTGAAAGAACTGAAAATCCTTATTCCCTCCCCAGCTATCAGTTTGGTGCTACTGGTACCCTGTCATAATTGGTTCCTTTTATCCTATTATATATTGCATATGACCAAGTCAACACTATTTGTCATAAATGCCTGTGATTGACACCAGCCAGTGAATTCTCTCCTATTTATTGGTTTCTGACATGAGGTTGAAGACCATCTTTGGCAGCCACAGAGAGTGTGACAATTCTTATCACAGTACTGAAATCCCGACATCAGCCTGTTGTTGGGGTTTTCTCTCACTGGGGACATCATCATGAACCATGCATAGGTTCCACAACCACAATCTAAAGGGCAGAATGACTACTTAACCTGTGCCTTTCAGAGTGTCTCACATGAGCACAAGCCTTACTGATTGCTTTTCTCGAGTGTTACATTAATTTTAATCATTGTATTTCTATACCACATAAGAGTATACCCGAACAACCATAAACAGCTGAACTTCATTGAATTGTAGGAGTTAGAAGGATCATTAAAGTATTTCCAGTCCAAGCAATTTTTGTCCAGGAGTTTTAGTTTGATGCTACGTGAAACATTTAAGCCACCTCCTTAATCCACAAGTTCCCTATACCAATGAAATTACAGGTCTATTGCTTATCCATAACTCCTACTCATTGTGACTATATGTGATCATTACAAAACCGTAGCTGTCTTCAAGGTGTGAAGGAGGAGGAATTAGGGTTATGTAAACACATAAGTAAATAAGCAAATTCAAAATATATACTGACAATCATTTTAGATGATTTGAACCCAATAAGATCTAGAGCCTGAACTAATCAACCAGAAGAAGAGCCTGGACCTAACATCTTCTTTGTTCTCTGACCTCTTCCAATGTCAACAAGCCTTAAGAGCATTTTTTTTCTCGTTATGGCCATTAAGGATGAGATCCTTTACCCTAGACACTATCTTGAATAATAGGATTTTTTTCTTAATATTTTATTGACACATTCTATGTTATGGTATGTTAATGGTAAAGAAAACAAATATCCTGGGTAATAATTTAAATTGACACTTTGTCACCCCTCTTATCTTATTGTATTTACCACCTATTCACTTAAGAAAATTCCCCTGTCATTATATGGTTAAACATATATGGAAATCATAAATTAGAGTGCCACAGAGACCCTTTTTAAAACTGGTCTTTCTTAGTCAGAACTTGTGTTTTGGCTCTGTGCAGCACATATCTGCTAGTTTTAAGGGAATAAACAATATGAATTTATATATCACCTAGCCCATTTGCCTCCTATAACCAAACTTTTGAATGACAATACAAAGTAATTAAATGTGATTTTGGTTCAGAGAATACTGGGAGGTCTCACAGAGATAGCATCCTTTGAACTAAGCCTTGAATGGAACTAGGGATTCCCAAAGGTCTAAGAGAGCAGTCAGAGTGCTCCAGGCATTGAAGGCAAAAATAAATCTGGTTCTCCAAGGATTTATTCTGCTTGACACCAGAGGGCACGATGGAATAATTGGTAGAGATTATGATCAGATAAATTTTTGATGTATTTAAAAGAAAATTTTCTGACAATTAGAACTGCCCCAAGTCATGCCATGCACAAGTAGCAAGTGAAATGCAATACTTATTTGAAGTAGGGAATTCTTTCTCAGGTATGTCTTTGAAAACAGGCTAGACACCCAATTGTATGTAGCCATCTACTGAAGAAGGAATTCTTGATGATGTGTGAGGTTCTAAGTAAGTGATCCCTGTCTCCTTGCTCAGAGATTCTGTGATTCAAATTGGAGAACTTTTTTTTTTTTAAAGAACTAACATGGCCTGTGGAAACAAAAATGGTGGGATAATTGGATTCAAAAGGGGAAAAAGTATTTTTAGAGAGATGACAATTTCAGTGATTTATATTAGGGGAAAAAATATCAGTACCTGATCTATAGAAGCAACATGATGCAATGAAAAGAGTCCTAGATATGGAGTCAGAAGTTTTTGGTTTTAAATCCATAGCTTGCATGTTCTTATGAATCTGACTTCAGGAAGGTCATTTAACTTCTCAGGGTTTCAATTTCTTCATTCTGCTAGGTCTAGGTATGAGGTTCTGATCTCATCAGTGCTGTATTCCTACCATCATAGCAGATCATAGTTCTTCCATGCCTTCACATTTTGTACAATTCTTATCCATGATTTCTCAGAGTCCCATTAGAATATTCATTCATGTGCCTGAAGCCTTCAGATAGATGGGTAAATTGACAAAGATACAGATAGATGTATGTATATGTGCACATATGTGCATATTATATGTATGTGTATCTCATATATATACATATGTATGCAAGCTGTCCAGATTTACCACAGTTTTCTCCCCAAGGAGAAAGAATCTTTTAATTTCATGGCTGCAGTCACTGTCTGCAACTATCTTTGAGTCCAAGATTATAAATTCTGATGTTGCCTCCATTCCTTCTGATCCTTTTTACTAAGAAGTGAAGAAACCAGTTGCCAAGATCTCATTTTTTTATGTTAAGTTTCAAGTCAGCATTTATGCTCTACTCTTTCACTCTCATCAAGAAGCTTCTTAATTTTTCTCACCTTTCTGCCATCAGAGTGTCCTAGTTTGAGGAAAATTTCAGAGTTTTCTTTAATATGAGGATAATTGCTTAACATCTCTGTTGAATAACTTCTGTGAAAACTTGGTCTAAAATTGAAGTGCTTAATTTATAGTGTCCCCTTGTAATATAAATATTCTTGACTTAATCAGTATTGTGAGAGATGACTCACAGTGAAGTTTCCTCATTGCTTTTAACTCCCTGTTACATTCCTATCTCTTCTCCATACATTGTTAACCAGTTCAGTCTTGCGAGTAACTCATGATTTCCCAGAAATGAGGTAATTTGAAAGAAAACCATACTAGTCCACTTCTGATTGGGCACTTCTAAATTTTGTGAAAGGAAATATGTAATGAAGGATTGAAACTGCTTTGCAGCAATTAGAAAGATTTTGAGCTTGCCTCACCAGCCAATGGTGAGGTAGGACAGGTGTTAGAGGTGGCATTAGGACCAGGACAAGAGAAGCCTGTGAGATTCCACATGTTGTACTCCCTGGAAGATGCCATTTGAATGGCAGGGGGAGTGCCCTTTCTCATGAGAAAGAATAAAGACATTTTCTAAACTCTGACTCACACTCTGAACTTTTTTATCTCACACAATTGGATTTTTTCTCCCTTCTTGGAGGAGTAGAAGAAAAGCAGACAGCCGTAAGTTAGATGTCACTGGGGGATAGGGGGAGAAGTGAGGGGCATAGGGAAAATGATGGAAATTAGTTAGGCATGGCTTACTTATTATCTATTTGGTATCTAAGGTTCCACCTACCCCCCTCACACACATAAATACACCCAGCTTTAGTTAAAACACAAGTCAAGAAAGAAATATACAAGATGACAATATATCAACCTTCTAATTAAAAAAAAACAAAGGCAGAAATATTAAGGCCAGCCTAAATTTAAAAACTAGGTCCTGTTTATTGTAATTTTCTATACTCTTTCAATTTGGATCTCTACTCCTCAATCGACTATGTGGGGCATGCTACTTGATAAGGCTTCTATTCTGTGAATTTATATAAAATATTCTCATTTAAACTGGATTTCCAATTGCTTGAGTCAGCATACTGTAAGCTGTTTTTAAACTGGGTTTTATGCTATTAAAAATTTTGCTTCTGATCATGACAATAGTGAAAAGAAAGAATGTGAGTAATATACAGAGGTTATTCCTTGTTAGCCACAGATATAATTTTAAAGTATATTGTCTTTTTTGGTATTGTTATGTGTATGTATTCTCTCAAATTACTCCAGTGAATAGACAGGCAATGAATGGCAGAGCAAAATGTAGGAAACTTCAAAGAAAGTATGTGGCCTTAAATAATTTTCAAAGCACATCCACCTCAGATGCTGTTATTTAGTCCTTATTGGAAAGTAGGTAGGGTTGGGATAACGTCTTCTGTAATTTACAAGAAAGGAAATTAGACATAGAGAATTTAGATTATGACTTGGACTCAGGTCATCTAAAAGCCACTCTAGTTCTTTGTTCATTCCATTGTAATGTCATTATGTCAGGTACTAGTAAAGTTTACCCAGATATCCATTCCTTCTAAAGGTTAAATGGCTTTAAAAAATATAAGAAATAATCTTATGTGCTCTGATAATATCTATGGCATGTGATGAATTCTTCCTCCCAGATATGTCTAAAATTAATTTCTATTATTGCATCTGAGAAAATAATTGTATACCTGAGTGCAGATAGATGTTTACTTTTTATCTGATGAAAATGTGAAAATAAGTCAAGACAATAAGAATTCATTTTATGTTCTATGTGTCTGTATTTCTGCATGTATTTATATTTTATGTTTATAATAATAATAATGTTTGTATTTATAGTAAAGTTTGCAGTGCTATACAGTATTATCTAAATTGAACCTCACTGGAAGCTTCTGTAGGAAGTGCTATTATTATCATTATTTTACAAATAAGGAAACTAGGGTGGAGAAATTTATAATACTAATAGTATTTGTTTGCATTGTAAAATTAGTTAGAATGTACTATTATTATCGTCATTTACAAATATGGAAACTGAGGTGGAGAGTTTAAATAACTTGCTGAAGTTCAAACAACTAGTAAGTGTCTGAGATGGGAGGTGAACTAATGTGTTCCTGAATCCAAAGAACATCAGGCACTTGTTAAGCCACCACCCACCACATAGAGCTCCTTAAAACTCCAGATTATGGGAGTACTGTAGTACTTTATGTACCTGCGATAACAATCCCTGGGAATATAGCTCATTTGGAGGAAATTTTGTAATTTATTTTCATCAACAAGTCTACAAAATTAAGTCATAAGTGGAGCTAAAAGTAAACCAAGAAGCAAACAATGAATGTTTGGGAGGAATTTGGGGACTGCAGTCAGTTATTTATATGTCCTTTGTAATGACATGTCTAGTGTGACACTTTTTTAAGAGTTTAGGTCAAGGAATTTGATCTTCAAAAGTTATAGATCTTTCCTAGAATATATTTACACAGCTTCTTACTACTGCTGTGATCCTGGAGCTATGCAATTAAAACAGAATTAAACCAGCTCTGTGACATAATGATTCTTTACAATGGACATCTGTGCTAGTTAGTACTGTGCAAAGTAAGGATAATAAGGACAAAGATTATCAGAACTGAACTTTGTGGAATGAACTTGCTCTCCTTCTTCACTGAATGAGTTTAAGAAAGCAGCACTTCTCTCTGTATTCCAGTTGCCTATTGTCTATCCCAGTTAACTTGGCAGTTAGCAGTTATTACCCTGCACGTGCTAATTAACTTTAATGTGTCCTTTTTATGGGTATCATAGCAACTAGATTTTAAAGGCAGGAAGCAAAAGTCATCCTGATGTAGGAAAAGAAGGCTGAGACTTTGAATTAGAGAATCTGATTTGGAATACTGAAGTCATTTCACTTCTCTGGGCCATGTTTGTTTGTTTGTTTGTTTGAATTTTTTTTCCCAATCTGAAAAATAAAGGGATAGATTAAATGATCTTAAAATCCCTTGCAGCTCTATACAACCTGATGTCAGAAATAACCAAGAATTTTAGCTGGCCATGAGTAAACTTAGGAAAAAAAAAAAGATTTTTATTTCATGTCATTTCAAATGAGTAACTTGACCTTCAATCCCTAGTGAAAAGACCCAAGTACAAAGTTAAGCTAATTACATAGTTCTTTTTATAATTCATCCAGATTTGAATTTCATGCCTTGAATCCCATTGGTTAGAATTTTGGGGTTCATTAAATTCCACCCCTTGGCCACATTTTCTCATTTCCACATTTTAATCTCTCCCCCTTCATATCCTCATATACTTTATAAAAGAAAATCCAAGCAGAATATTTTTAGTTTCTTCCCTCAGATAGCATGAAAAAAGGTTTCTCCTCAATTGCTAATAGATTTGATTAGTGTTAGTTTGAAGATTTTAACCTAGGATATCAATGATAAAAGTTCCATTATCTATTACAGAGTCTGGGTTAATGGGCCTTGTCTTTTCAATGACACCTGGGCAGGCAGTCCCTTCTGATATAGAGGAAGAGGCCTTCTTAGATAGGCTGATTTTCAGGTACCAGCCTTCCCCACTGTCCTCTACAAGCAGTGTTTGTCTCTGACATTAGCAATCAGCATATCTTCAAATCAGGTTTTGTATTATTTCTGTGGAAACAAAATTCATTCATATCTTACACCTGACACAATGCCCTGCACAGGAAAAGCATGCAATCATTTACTAGTGATGAATGTATCTACAATGTGAGGAGATCATGGATGAAATGGTATGTAGAAGCAACAAAAATACTCAAATGATCACAATTCCACAATTTATTCATCACTGGCATGTAGTTATGCATTTCCCTAGCCCAAAAGTCCCACAGGGTCATGAAGGCTGGGTATATGGAGGAATCAGTACACTGATTGCATCTGCAATTACATCTGATCTTGAATGACTGATTCATAGATACTAAGTGGAAGGGGGACTTACAGAAGCCCATCATTGAGTGATTCAATCTATATTACCATCACTGACCCCATTCCAACCACAAGTACGTTATGATTAGGAAAGTTTGCTAACCTTGCATATATGGTGTGCATGAAGTTTCTAAATTGATTGGTTGATAACATTTTATTTATAACCCTAAGTGTAACTGTCAATATGAACTATTGGGAAACTTGGAAATTCTTGGTACATAGGTATCATAGGTAATCAGTGGTCAAATATGGAGTTGTTTAACTTTAGCTGGAGCCTAAAAATAAACCAATCCTCACAACACAAAATTGCATTGCAATCAACCAACAAGAATCTATTAAGTAACTATTAAATGCCAGGTACTTTGCTAAGCCCTGAAAATTTTAAAAAGAAAAAAAAACAGAAATAGTCCCTGCCTGCAAGAAGCTTAGTTAAAGCAAAGGAGCTTACTTATACAAGATATAGACAAAATTAATACAATAAAATTAAAGGGGCTAGAGAGCTAGTGGCTGAGAGGAACACAAGAGAGGTTCATTGAAACAGGAATGAATGGCTGTGAAATATTTATTATGCAATTAACAAAGGAGTCCTATGTGGCCTTAACCTGACATCACCAAGTTGAATAATTGTTTTATATAAATCACAAAGACCTGGCAACATAGTGTAGTTCTTATTATGGCATAATAATATCAGGAAATATGTTTATTCTGTGAAATAGAGTAGCCAGATTAATTACATTTTCAAATGCTAATATTCTCCCAAGAACTTAGTACACACTTGAATAAATTTGAAAGACAGCATGGTGAATTGATTTGTGAAATGCACTTTCAAATCATCTTGGGCAGTGTATGAGACTTCTTTGGTGGCAGAGTGAAAGTGCCTTTAACCTTTGTGCCTCAGCCCCTCTGACTAGTGAAATAGGATCATGTTATCTCATGGAACTTTTCAAGTCATAACTTAGAGAAATAATCAATAATATGAAGTCTGTAGTGCTAATGCCATAGCTTTTATAGGAATGATGGATAGAATGGTCTGTTTATAAAGTACTAAGCTATCCAGTTCAGTTTCATGACAAATAGCATCAAAATGGAAAAAAAAAAAATTCCAGGATGAAAAAAAATAACCTATCTACTAGAACTTCACATTTTGAGATGAATAAAAAAAGTGGGATCCATGTCAGCATTTTGTGTGCATTTTTCTTAAGAGCTGAAATGTAAGTCAGGAAAAATTGATGAACATGAAGATGATTGGCAATTTTGAGTCAAATCCAATTTAAAATGCTTTTTATCTAACATCTTGCTTGAAGCAACAAATTATCTCTCACTTGTGCCTTTGCCTGATGTCTTGCTTTATGCTTGGCCGTTGCATCATAAAAGATGCTTGTGTTGTCTATAAAATTTAACAGATGTAATTAAGCAGCTATATAAGCTAACATAACTATATTATGCTATTTCTAGGGAAAAATTTCTTATTCAAATATGTTGTTCTGAAGAACTGCTTGCAAGAATTATTAAGGTCCCTACAAAGGAAACTTTAAGGACTTGCCATTGACTTAAAACTCTGTTCTTCTAAAATCTCCAAATGTTTATTTGAAGAAGTCTGAATAGCAGAGTGAAGCCAAGTGGTGTGCCCTATACTCTGATAACTGTATTCAAGGACCACCTGGGTTCATCTCTCCCTTCTGACTCTTGCTTATTGTATAACTCTTGCAAAAATCACCTAATATCTATTTGTCTGGTAAACCCTATGCCTTATCAACTCTTGGATCATGGTCTCTTATGCTTGAGGGAATTCCTACATCTGGAGATCGCTGTGCTTATGAGGCTAAAAGTACTTTATAACTTTATAATACTTTATTAACGAGCATGGCATAGTGGATTGAGAACTAGGATCTCCCTCATTGGATTAGGGTCTAAATTCTTGTTCTGCCATTTGCTAGCTTTGTGACCTTTGTAAAGGTAAGTAAACTTTGTGAACTTCAGAATCCTCATCTGTCAATTCTCCAAATACTCTTTCTGAGTCTCCTTTTCTGGTTCTTTCATCCATGTCACTCCAGTTAGCTATATATATATATATCACCCAAGGTTCTGTCCTGGGCCCTTTTCTTGTCCCTTATATGCTCTCACTTGATGATCTCATCAGCTCTTATGGATGCATTTATCACTTCTATTTAAATGATTCCCACACTTATGAATGCAGTCATAGCCACACTTTTATGTTACAGTCACATATCAATAATTCTCTTGTACATCTCTTTTTGAATGTCCCATGAACATCTCAAATTCAATGTGTTCAAAACAGAACTCATATTTCTCCCCAACCCTATCTTTATCAGAATTCTTCTATTAATATGGAGACATCCACCATCCTTAGAATCATTCAGATTTGCATCCTCAGTATGCACTTTAACACAATATTTTAATCCATCCTACATATTCAAATCCATTGCCAAATCTTGCTATTTCTTCCTTTTTAATATCTCTCATGTATGTCTCCATTTTTTTCTATTCACATAGCCATAGCCTTAGTTCTCATCCTTATCATCTCTTGATTCCTTGATTTAAGGCTGTCCCTACTCCAATCTATCCTCCATTCATCTGCCAAGGTGATTTTTCCATGGATATGTTTGAACTTGTCACATCTCCACCCAAGGATATAGTGGCTTTTATTAACTCAGGATCAAATGTAGAATCCTATTTAGCTTTTCAATCTATTCATAATCTAGCTCTATTATGTCCTTCCAGTCATATTACATGTTCCATCCCTCCATTCCACCCCATGTAAGCTACAATCAGGTTACACTGGTCAACAAGCAGTTGTTTACAAATGATGCTTTATCTCTCCTCTCCATGTTGTTGTTCTCTTTGACTTTAATGCCTAGAATGATGTTCACTTTCACTTCTGCCTCTCATCTTCTCTGTGTTCATTCAAGTTTCTCTTGAATGCTGAGAGTTTTCCCCTCCCAGATCAATTCTTTTCAGAAGTCAAATTAGGTCATCATTTGCTTCAAATCTTACCTATCATTTAATTACTAAATTTGTATTGCCACAAACAAACTAAGACCTAGGAAAAGGCCAAGGTCTCCCACTGGATCCAGGCTATCACCAGTCACCTGACCTATTTCTTTCCTCTGGACTCCAATGACTCTGGAGGAAAGAGTGAGACTGATGACTTTGCACAGCCCTTCCTCACTTAAATCCAATTCACTTGCAAATCAGAATGTCCCTCTTCTGATGTCATTGGTCCTCTTTGAGAACAATGGACAAAGAACAACAGTTCATTCGTGACTGAGCTCAAGTCACCCTTTGGATAAGAGGCCTTTCTTGGTTCACGTAGCTGTCTTCAGCAAACAAATTTCCTACTCTCTTCTCTTGTATATTTCAAATTATTTACATACTCTCTCTCTAATTAGAATAGGAGCTTCATTATAGGAAGACTTTTTCCTTCTTTGAGATCTACAAAATTTAGTAAAAGTGACTAGAACAAAGTAAGCACTTAATAAATGCTTGTTGACTGAATGTGAATACTGTTAATTGTCCTACTTGTCTCATTGAGGTTATGTGACTTTGTAAGCTATAAACATTTTTTATGTTATAATTGTCATGGCAAATTAAATAGTCAAAAATTGGGGGTAGCCTTAGACAAAAGAAAGATGTTTAAAAGTATTTCATATAAATCATGAGAAGAAGTCAGTTTGAGTGAAAATTCTGAGTAGTTCAGTAAGTGGAATTTATATTAATTAAATCTTCTGCACTATATTTTTTCCCTAAAAAAATTTAAAAAGTTAAATTTTTCCCACTCCAAGTTTAGATAGAAAACAAGGAAAACAGTAGAGGAAAAAACAGATTATTTGTGTACATCCATATGGTAGAAGAGTTTATCGGTTCAGAAAGTATACACTAAATAGTTAAAAGGTAGGCAAAGAATTTGGCCTGGGTATACCTGCAGAACATGAAAAAGCATTTCTGTTGACTCTTACACACTTTTTACTCAGCTATGTCGTGGGCAGCTTGGGTATCAGCTCTAAATGTGAGCGGAGACATGAGAGAGAATTAACCAGGCGGGTAGTTCATAGGAAAGAACTCCTTTTAATGATGATTTGAACAAGATTTTTAATGATCCAAAAGACAAATATTCAAGCATTCTCATCAATAAGCTTAGTCTGTCATATCCTGGGATATTATCATAGTTTATCATTACAATAGTCTGATACATCCTGGAAGTAGCTCAGATAAAATCAAGCTCCTTAATTCTGGGCACCAGAAAGTCTTGGGAAAGCCAACATGTCTTTGGAAAGTCAGTTAGCCTTTTTAAAGGCATAACAAAGAGTATGCAAAGACAGCAGGCTTCCAAGCATGTAGGTTTTTGTCTAGGCCAAAACGCTTCTACAAGACATCTGCATAAGAACTGACCGCCCAAATCAAGTATTTTGGCTTTCTACATTTTTATAGAGAAAGATGAAAGGATTCAAGTTTTGCTATCATTGTTTTAAGCCTGTTAGTTCCTGGAAGTAACAGAATTTGATAAGGAATATATTATCTAGGTGTAATCATAGTCTTTAGTCTGTTATATCCTGGAACCAACACAAGATGAATAATTTAATAAGGGATATGTCTTTTTAGGAGGCTGAAGTTTTGGGGGGCAGAGGCCTTGATCTCAGGGTCTCAAACAAAAGTCCTTTAAAGTGTATTCCCAGGGTGCCAGGCTTTTCAAGCCACAGTCATCTGAAGAGGTACACAATCAAGATTTTTATCTGAGTCCTGGATTCTGCCTCCTTGGCTCCCCACACAGCTATATTCCAGCCTTGTTATAATCATTAGGGGCAACATGTCTTTATAGGTACAACATTGAAATAGAGTTAATCACATTTGCTTTACAATTACAATTTAAGATTTATTAATTATGTGACCAGAGCAAGTCACTTAATCTTTAATTTTCTTAAAGCAACTCCTTACTACGTAAATACTAAATCATGGCATTATACCACTGAAGAAATCATAGCTTTTCATAAATCCATATATGTGTAATAAAGAAGTGCTATATGTCCAGATATAATGATTATTAAAACAATGACCCTATTCCTAAGGAATTTGAAATCTAATAATCAGATTATTTTACATATAGTTGGCATATAGCAGACACTCAATAACAAATATTTATTCATTTTTACTTTTGTCCATTGAACTAGGAAGCTACCTGTGGTACTATACTGCTGGTTAAATTTGTGGTGTAGATTTTTGAAAATATTTTACAATTTTCAAAATGATTTCTGGATTATTTTTTGGTTGGGAGGAAATGAGAAGTTCAATGGAGATCCAAGATAAAAAAGTGAGATTACTCTGACTGCTGATAATTGCTATTTCTCTACAAAAGTAGGGGAAAGTACAATGGCAGCAATATATGTTAATCAATGAAGGCCATCTGAAGTATACCTGGAGTTGGTTGATGAGCTCTAAATTAAACCATCTTGAAGTGCAACTTTCAGGTGATAGAACTTTTGTAAGTTGATACTACCTGCATATGAGAGTAAAGGCATGTCAAAAATATAAAGTAAGAAAGCCATTAAAGTAAATAAGAGATCAAAACAATTGCTCTTCTGATACAGGAAACAATCATGTTATGAGACATTATTGAGAGGCTAGGAGAAAAAAAGACTAAGAATGACCATGAATTTTTAAAAAAATTGTGTGATGAATGGCAGAATCTTTTTTTTTACATAATTCTAAGTGTCACATAAGTTATAAAATGAAATTTTTAAAGACATCTACATTGTGGTATTTTCAGTTCCATCTTTGCTATAGAAAATTAGGGCTTTCAATTTTCAATAATAACCTTTCTGTAAAACAGGTGTAGAGATATTCTTTGCTCTTACATTCATAGACATGTTGATGGGATGAAAGTTTAAACCAACATAGAAGGACAAATGTTTATTGAATTTTTAAACTTTTTTATTGAAAACAGTTTTACAAGCACTTTATGATGATAAAACAGGTGTGGAACTTGTGTAACCTTAGAGATTCCAATTTGGAGAATGCTGCTTTTGTATATAATGAATATTGAAATAAAATGTCTTTATACCTCATATTTCCATGAATATTTTCACAGAATTTGACTGCTCTGATTAGATGCTTTAGTAGTATCACTCACTTCTGAAATTAGTTCTTGCAGAAATGGAGTTAAAAACATGCCACTCAATTTTATTTTTCTTTATTTCTTGACAGTCATAAACACCTGTATGTTATTGAGCATTTTAGAGGAAATTTAAAGTAAAAGACATGCAATTTTAGTTTGTTCTTCAAGTTCAGAAATAACTAAATGATATAATCATAGACATTGATACAATTTATCTAACAAGGTATAGAAATTTTTACTTCATTTTAGGTGAATCTATTTTGTTTTTGTCAAAATAGATCTCTTCTACATAAGGTCTCAGAGACTAATAGGAATCTATATTTGTGTAAGGATTTAAGTTGGTAATGTCTTTATTTATAATACTTCTATAAAATATTAGTTAAGTTTAACTACCACTCTTTCATAGTGTAGGAAACTGAAAATTGGAGAGATCATGTAATTTTATTTGCCAAAATTCACATAGATACAATCTCTCAGATATAGTTTCTCACAACTCTTTCCATGACTACATTGAGGCAAGTTTCATGTAGAACAAATTCAATGAATCAAAATTGTCATTATCCTAGCCTGGCATTATATCATTGGGTGTACATTATAATCTTTATCACCCTCCCAATAACTGAGACACTTTTTACTTTTCTGAGTTTGTACCTTTATAAACAGAAAAAAAAAAAAAAACCAACAACTTGAGTCACCTAGAAATAGCAACTAAGGACCAACTGGGTAAATAGATCAAATCATAATTTTAAGTCCATCTCCATACACACATAACTTTGTATAAACTTTAATCTGCCATTTCTGTGAATGTAAGAGCTACCCAAGACCGTAGGGATCATCCAGTCCAGGGCTTTTTAAACTTTTTCCACTTGGGACCCCTTTTCACCCAAGAAACTTTTTCATGGCCCCAAATATGTAGGGATATAAATAGGTATACAAATAAGATATTTACTGATAACAAATCATGAAGAAATTTAATTTATAATAATTCTTTGGTAGACATATAATGTTACCATTTAATAAAGACAAAAGAAAATTTACATACTAATGAGATGGATGTGCTTCTTTATTTTACATGGAGAATTAAATATTGGTGGAATATTTGATACTTCAGGATGTAGAATATCTTCAACATTTTTTCAAAGTTGATTTATATTTTGATTTTATAATTGTCAATGCTGAGAATGCCATTTCACATAAATATGTAGTACAAAATGACAGAAGTATATTTAGGACCACTTCAGAAATTGTTGGAAATTCTTTCCTTATCCCAAACCAAAATTCATTTAACATTTTTTTTTAGGAAATTTAAATTTTAAACATTTGTCACTTGAGAGTTCAGCAAATTCTCCTTAAGTTTTTAATGACATATTCTGAATCCTCTCTTATGTTCTGCTGTGCATGACATGCTTTTTTCTTTTCTATTCAAATATATATATATACATATATTCATATATATAATACTATGTATTATATATTATATATATTTGTATTTAAGTTTATAGTGTTTCTTTTTCTTTTCTTATTATGTATTTAAGTTTTAGTACTTGTCTAAAATTTAAAAAACAATTAATTAATTAATTGAAAGGGGGAAAATAGAAAAAAAAAACCTTCACAGTAAAAACTATTGAATTAATTTAACATTACTTTATTTAAAAGTTCAATTCTTACATGGAAGCACATTACTAAATAAGAATTAAACCTATTTATAAAGTGATATTAATTTCATTTCAATAGTTCTCATTGTGAAGGTATTTTTCCCCCACTAGTGAACAAGAATTACCCAGGAGTCCTAGAAGGAATGTGATCAGAGAGATGTATGACTGAAGAAAAAGATAGGCTAGATATGCATAGAGTTTGAAGAATAGACAAACTATATGGCCCACTGGTATCCTTTCAATGGTAACAGACTCAAAGAAATAGTCCTCACAATGTTGAGTGGACCTCCTATGGAAGATTCAGGGAAAGCTTGCACTAGCATCACAGAATATGAGAAAGCATTACTGAATTAGGATCTGCAGTTCTGATGGGGATACTCATATCAATTAAATCACAGAGCCATCCAAAGTACTCAAGTAAATGGTTGATAAAAATCTAATAGACTTCTTCACATTTAGTGTTATAGTTATGATACCTGTGATAACAATGGACACTGGGGATCTGAAAAACACTATACCAGTACAATAGAAAATAATTTCTTTATGAATTGGTTTTGTTTGTTTTGCAATTCAGTAGCAGGGTTGTATGATAGAGAGAGAGTCAATGTCAAAGCCAGGAAGACGTGGGTTTATATAGCACCACTGAGACATATTGACTATGGAATATAACCATTTCATGCTCTAGGATGGTCACAAACAGTATGCATTGCAGACAAGATCCTAACCAAGAAGCAGGGCAATTCTAGGAGCTCCCTCCATAACCACCTCAAATACCTATAAAATATGACTCTAAACAAATTTTAGAGCTCCAGAACCCACAAAATGACAGAAGAACAAGGCTCTCACTGAAGGTAGCCTGGTAGGCAGACAGGAAGGGCTCATCACAGCCGTCTAGGAGCCCAAACCAGCTTGGTCTGAACATGCAGTTTTACCCCCAGGGCTAAACACACAGGATAAGCTGCGGCTGGACTTTTCAGAAGATCAGATCACCAGCAGGTGTGGTAATTTCCAGAATTATAAACCCACAAGAAACAAGGACAAAGTGAAAGGTCAGCAGAACTCAGCTAAATTTGGGGGAAAGGAGTAGGTCTGGCTGACTGCCACCAGAGCAAGAAGTGGTATGGCGGCCCTGCAGTCACTTTGACATGGCTGCTTCAAAGCTCCCGGCCTGCAGATTGCAGGGGGGGCCAAGCAATCATTCAGAGGCTAAGTGCTCTTGCCTTAACCCATCTGGATCAGAATCGTGGTCTTGGGTGGTGGTCCTGAGGTCTGTGTCCAGTGAGCCAAAGCTGGTGGGGGCTGCAGAGACACTGGCCCCCTAATATCTCTGGCACCTGCAAAAATCCCAGCAATTTGGGACAAAGCTCTCCTCTCAGAAAGCAGAGTTCTACTGAGCCCAAAAGTCAAGTAATTGACTGGCAAGATGAACAGGCAAAGGAAGCAAGTAAGCAGAACAATCTAACTTTAGATTCCCTTTTTGGGAACAAAAATGATCAAAGCATGGAACGGGAGGAAGCCAACATAGCCAGAACTCCCACACCAAAAGCTTACAAGAAAAATGTAAACTGGTTACAGGTCATAGAAGACCTTAAGAAGGATTTTGAAAACCAAATAAGAGAAATGAAGGAAAAACTGGTAAGAGAAATGAGAATGATGCAAGAAAATCATGAAAAGAGAGTCAACAACCTGACTGAAGAAAATAACACCTTAAAAAATAGATTAACTCAAATGGCAAAAAAGGCCCAAAAAGCCAATGAGGAGAAGAATGCTATAAAAAGTCAAATTTGCCAGATGTAAAAAGAATCTCAAAAGCCCACTGAAGAGAGTAATTCCTTCAGAATTAGAGTGGAGCAAATGAAAGCAGATGACTTTATGAGAAATGAAGATACTATTAAACAGATCCAAACAAATGAAAAAAAAGAAGGCAATGTAAAATATCTCCTTGAAAAAACCACTGACCTGGAAAATAGATCCAGGAGACACAATTTAAAAATTATTGGACTACCTGAAAGCCATGATCAAAAAAGGACCTAGAAATCATCCTTCAAGAAATTCTCAAGGAAAATTCCCCTGATATTTTAGTGCCAGAGGGCAAAATAGAACTTGCAAGAATTCACCAATCACCTCTTCAAAAAGATCCCAAAAAGGAAATTCCTAGGAATGTTATAGCCAGGTTCGGGAGTTCCCAGATGAAGGAGCAAATATTACAAGCTGCCAAGAAGAAACAATTTGAATACTGTGGAAACACAATCAGGATAACCCAGGATCTGGCAGCTTCTACATTAAGGGATTGAAGGGCCTGGAATATGATGTTCTGGAGATCAAGAGAGCTAGGATTAAAACCAAGAATCACCTACCCATCAAAATTGAGTATAATGTTCCAGGGGAAAAAATGGTCATTCAATGAAATAGAGGACTTTCAAGCATTCTTGATGAAAACATCCAGAGTGGAATAGAAAATTGGACATTCAAATACAAGAAGAAAGAAAAGCATGAGAAGGTAAACAAGGAAAAGAAATCATAAGGAACTTATCAAAGTTGAAGTATTTACATGCCAACATGGAAAAACAATAATTGTAACTTATGAAACTTTTCTCAGTAAGTGGATAGGTGAAGGGAATATAAATGTGTATGTGTGTGTGCATATATATATATATATATATATAT
>CM053592.1:117604949-117628974 GCA_028646515.1 Pseudochirops corinnae | reverse complement strand
ATTATTATTATTATTATTATTATTATTATTATTGTTAACTACATCAAACTGGAAATCAAGACACACAGGCACTGTGGTACGGAGATCGATCCTGCCCTACTGGAAAGTCAGAGAGGTGAGAGGGAGGTCATAGGAGAGAGCAGATTGGGGGATGGGTTATACAGTGAGATGGCTGTTTTGAGGTATTGGGAAGGGGAAAGATGGGGAGAAAATTTCTAACTCAAAATCTCGTGGAAATGAATGATGTAAACAAGAAAATAAATAAATTTTAAAAAAAGAAAATAATTTGTTATTTTCCAGTTCATTTATACACACATATTAACAAGGCAAGCCATAATCATGACCTGATTCAAATATGTGTTTAATTAGGATGCAAAACCAACTGTATTTCCATAAAAATAATTTCTTCATATTTATATGAGGCTAATTGTAAATTTGAATAGGTTACATAGAAATAATGGTTTATATTTGATTTACAACTAATTTTCATGTACATGATTTCATTTGGTCCTCATAACAACGAAACTATGAAGTTAGTGTTGTGAATTAATATTACCTTTTTGTTGTTGTTAAGAAAGGCATTAAAGGTCATGGAGGTTAAGTGACTTCCTCATGTTCATGTAGCATATCAATGTCAGAGCAGGATTTGAACCCAGGTCTTTGCTGATGCTGAGTCTACATTCTTTTTGTTATTCCACAATTATTCTGAATAGAAAGGACCTATACATAGTAAAAATCTATGGCCTTAAAAAAAAAGCCCTGAAACTCTTACAGAAAATAAAAACACCCAACTCTACTTCTTACTACTCGTCTGACCTTAACTACCTTCATGGATTTAAGTTCCCTTCCCTAAAAAAAACAATTAGGGTAAATGGTAGTAAAAATGATGATCTGTATTGGATGGCCTCTCAGTTCTCTTCCAACTTAAAATCTATGTTCCATGATCTCTATTTGTGGGGATCCTATAAACTATCATAATAATTTACTAAAACATGAGGCAGGAAATCACAATGAAAAGAAGGTTTAACTTGAAATGAGTAGATCTTAGTTTAGTTTCACTTAAACTATTAACTAGGTATGAAATTCTGGATAAACTGAATAAATTCAGTTTCCTTCCTTATCAAGCTAGTAATAATAAGGGAACTACCTACATCACAAAACTATTATGAGGAAAGTGCTTTGTAAGCAAACCTTAGAGTGTTATATTTGTGTAAGTTACTATTATGAACCCAGTGAATCAAACTCTGAACATTCAGGAGTATTTTTTTTTTATTTCAAACATAAATCTTTTCTTGCTGTAGTTTCCATAATTCTGTCTAATCTGCAAATGGTGTACAACGATATACTACCAGTAGAGGGAAAAAAAATCCACCACTTTGCATACTTGAAGATTGCTTATTATGTCTCAACTAAGTCTTATGAGGATAAATAACTATCCTGCTTTTCATTTTTACTCATATAAAACCATTATTGATTTCCTCTCACTTTTTTTTTATCATCTAAGGATTATAAAGCTCATGGCATACAGATCAGCTGACTGTTGCAGGAGCACAGTGTGGTTACAATACCTGTGTCAATCATTTCAGGTTAGCCACAGGACACACTGGGCCTGGGAATTAGAGTGAATTCAAGATTATATAAAAACTCTGGGTTCCAGACTTACATATGTGATTTACTTAGATGTGTACCAGGGAAATATTTTTGGAAAAAGAAAAAGAAATATTCCTTTCTACCACTGTGCCAAATACAACCTAGAATCCAGGAAGAATTCACATGAGTATTTTAAAACTGCCCCATCCATTGGCCTCTTCAGCTGCAATTCACAGTTGTTGTGTTTCAGACTCAAGACGATATGACAATGTCTAAAATTTCTTGTTGTGTCCAGAGGTTTAGAAAAGACTAAATTGTCTGATGGCATTTATAAATATAAAAGTCTTACTTAGAATGGTGGTAATAACCTGTAATCCTCGATACAGGGGAGGCCGTGGTTAATGTATAGCTTGATTTCTGGACAAACATAAAATTAATAAAATGAGGGAAAAAAATGAAGAAGCAAGCAAACACAAAAGCAAAAAATAAGCAATTAAATTAATAAATAAAATAAAAATAATGTCCAGAAAAGTACGCCTGATAATTTTTGCCATGCCCCAAATGTGGTTATTCTTCAACAAATTAACAAACTTCCTTCATTGATATGTTTCTGTGTATTCTCCTCACTTGGTATATAACACTGTTTCCCCATTATCCCAAGAGCACTATGGGACAGCACGACCAATACTAAAAATCTAGAATTCTAACCCATCTGCCAGTATTGTACAAAGTCAAATATGTTCCCTTAGGCTACACTTTTATAAAGATTATTTATAGCTTATAAAAGCTGTACTTGGTCTTTTCTAGATCTGTAGTCAATAGCCCTTCAACTCTTTCATTAGGCTCTTTCTCTCCCTCTTTTTCTTTCTCTTTTACCCACTACTATAAATCAGAGCTTCCTGTTGCTTGGGAAGCAAAGTTTGTAGACTCAAAAATGCTTACAACTGATTTAGTGTTATGGGAGGAATACAACAGACAGTACTGAGGAAAGGAGAATAGAAGAGAATACTGAATTATTTCATTAATTCAGCTACTATAAAGATGCAAACCACTGTACTGATCTTGGGAATTTATGTATTTTTAATACTTGCCTAAAATATTAGAGGATTATATAGTATTACAAATTCATCTAGGTTTTTTACAATGTCCAATTTATGTAAGGAAAGAAATGAATCAATCTTGACAAAAATATTCTCTTTTGACATATGGCTACCAATTAAATCATAACATACCAAGTTACTAAATCACTGCCTCAAAAGTCAAAACTGTCTTTTAAATGGGAAAAAATAGTATCAATATAATTGTATGATCAATCAATAGGCTTGATCAACATGTTATCAATATAATCCAAAATTACATAATCATATGTAACAATAATAATAAAATTCATCTTATTAATTTTAATAAAAATGTTCTTAAGTTTTATATGATGAGGGATGCTCTGTAATGGCCCAATCTTTATATTGTGCTCAATATCTTTTAGTTTACAGGATTGGAAGAGAACTTTTAAAATTCTATAGCCCAAAATTATGATTTATGGGTCATAGAGAGATGAATCAAGTTATTGGATGAAGGAGTTGATCTTATATTTAACCTTGAATGGGAGATTGAAAGGCATAAAGGCACTCCTCAGGACATGAAAGGTTGAATAATAGAGTGATACCAAAATAGACTGTCTAATGTATATTCTGATAGCAGTGGGATGGGTAGAGTTATGAAACCACTTAAGGGAAATGTAAAAAAAACTAAAATTATTGTATAATGCATATGCTTATCTTAACATAGAGACAATATGGCCTCCATCAAAATAAGATTATTTTTATCTTAATCTCATGAGGTCATTCTGGTTCTGAATGAATCTCTGTAAGAAAATTCAATAGAAGACTTTTGCAGATTTCAACAGCATCACATTTTGTCCCAGCATTGATATCTTATTCTTCTTTGTCCTCCATCTTTCTCATTGTTTTCTTTATCTTCCAGTGGGGGATGGCAAAGAAATCAATCATTAGACCTTAGGAAACCTAAGTTTAAATCCTAAAACAAATAGTGTATGATCATGGACAAGTCATTTAAACTTGTAAACAGGAATAATAAATATCACACAGGGCTCTGTGATCCTTAAAATTCCATGTAAATTTGAGGATTTCTTTTGATATAACAAATTAACATTGAATGAACTTGTACTTCTATTGTCAAGACGGACTGAGCCTAATTAGATTTAGACCTCCTTGAGGGCAGATACTATCTTTTGCCTTTTTCTGTATCCCCAGAACTTAGTACAGAGCTTGGTAGGTAGTAGATACAATAACTGTGTATGTATTGACTGAATAATTTATATCTCTAAACCCACAATAGTTCTTTTTAATCAATTTTAGTAAATAATATTTCAATAATATTTAGTAAATAATATTTCAATAAATAATGAAACAAAAAAATGCCTTTTCATATAGTTCATCCATTAAGTGATTTTTCAGAAAAGGAAATCTTACTGCCTAGAGAGTTACTAGAATTTGAATTCCCTAAGACATACAGGCATTGTGGTAGGGAGATGCAGCCTGCTCTACCGGAAAGTCAGAGGGGTGAGGGGGAGGACATAGGAGAGAGCAGAATGGGGAGGAGTTATACAGTGGGATGGCTGTTTTGAAGTGTTAGGTAGGGGAAAGATAGGAAGAAAATGTGTAACTCAAAATCTCATGGAAATGAATGATGTAAACAAGAAAATAAATTAATTAATTTAGTTTTTTAAAAAAATTGAATTCCCTATAGTGTATTGGTAAATTTTTAAATATATAATACTTAAGTCTACAATAGAGTTCAGCTAAATTTATGCCTGTCATGGAAAGAGCTTCCTCATGTCAGGTCTCTTTGTACAGAGGGGATATGCATGGGGATCAAGCTGTGCTCCTCTTTGGGAGCCCTGCCAACCAAGTGACATTTCCTTAAAATAAAGACAGAATTTTAAGAAGTTACTTCGTCCTTGTTAAAGAATGATATTAACAGGAAGCGGATGAAAAGGAGAAGATGGTAAACCTGGAGGAAAAGAAGGAAGAGAAAGAGAAAGAGACAAGAAAATATTCAACCTAGTTGGGATAATTGGATGTAGAAAATGATAAATACCACTAAACTTAATAAACAAATTAAAAGAGACAAAAGTCACTGAACAGAGCTATGTGGGAAATATATCGTGTGGCAAGGACTGGGTAAGATGAATAAACCTTACAAAACATCCTTTTGTACAGAATTACATCATTTGGAATACATTTATAATTTTACATCTAAAACTCACATGAGAAAAATGAATGTTCTGAGAATACATCAGAGTTGTGACAGTACATGCCTTCATTTCTTATCTGTTGACAAACTGTTTACTTGAATTAGATTTGTAGAGACAAAAGCAGAAAATTGAGATTCTTGCATAAATAATGAAGTTCTGAAACTCTCTATTAAGAAAATAGTGCTTCAAAATCTTGTGGAAAGGAATGTTGAAAATTGAAAATAAATTTAAAAAAATAAAAGAAAATGCTGCCTGAGAATACCCATACTAAACAGATTACCTGCACAGTTGACCCAATAAAATGTACCCACTGATCTTGGCCCATTAGATATGCTCTGACATTGGGAAAACCAACCATATTGAAACCAGAATCCTTTAGGAAAGAAAGTAACAATGAGATTTTCCTTAATTCCATCCCAAAATATACTAAGTACCTTAAACATCTCATCAAATATAGGTCTAAGACTACCCTGTGAAGTCATACAAAGATCTCCATTTTGTCCACAGAGAAACTATAAAATGACACATTGAAAATAACAGCTTGGGAAAAAAAAAGAAAATAATAGCTTGAGTTTAGAAAGAAAAGGACACCTATGATCAAGACTATGACAAAACCAGAACTAAACATTGTATGTTTTTTTTGAAAAAGATGAAAAATGAAACTTTTTGGACATTTATGTGGTATATTAATATGACAACTATTAATAAGCATATTAAAATGTACATATTTAAAATCTTTAAAACTAGTTACCTGGGAAAGTTATAAACTTATCCCATTGATAGGACAAATGTTCAAATATTATTAAAACACTTCTTTGGAAAATGCATATTGAAATTATCCATATGTTTTTACCTAAATAGCCTACAAATAGCCTTGCATAAAGAGAACAAAAGCTGGGAAAACATTGTTGGATATATTTTCGAAAGAAAGAACACTAATAAAGTATTAATGGAGCAATGGATCAGTCTAACCATTCTGGAAATTGATTTTTGCCTATTCTCCCCAAAAAAGTGTGAATAACCTTTAAAATCTTTAACCCAAATATCCCACTGCTAGGCATGTCCCTCAAGTATGTCAAAGAGAAGAGCAAAGGAGAAACATATACACATAAAGCAGTTATCCACTAAATGATGTATACTAAATGTCTGTTTTGTCATTGTTTTTACACAGGATATAAACAGAAATTGTACAATAAGAAATGATGAATATGAAGGATTCATAAATATATGGGGAAATTATATGAAATGAAAGAGAAAGGGAAGCAAGTACATCATCAACAACAATATGGGGAATGATGACATCAATGTGGATGAAAATATGGAGAGAAATATATAGAAAACTGAGGCAAACTTACAGAAATAAGAGCCCTTTCTCAAATGGTAAATGGTTAAAGGATATAAATAAAACAAAATAAGACAAAGCTGAACATTTAATTATAATGAACAATATTAAGAGCAGAGAAGAATTAGGTAGCACAACCCCTTCCTTTTCTTGCAAAGATGAGGTATCAAGACTGTGGAATGTTGCATATGGCTTCAGAAGCAGTAAAAGTCTCGATTTATTTTGTTGGTTTTTTCTCTTTCTCCATTCTCAAAAGTGTTTTGCTTCTTAATTTTATCTCTCCCATTCTGCCCTCCATTCTATCAGCTCCCTCTTCTTCTCTTATCCTCTTTCCCCTACCCTACTTTCCTGTATGGCAAGACAGATTTCTACACTCAATTAAGTATATACATTAATCCCTCTTTGAGCCAAATCCAATGAGAATAAGGTTCAAACAATTCTCATCCCCTCCCTTCTCTCACTCTATTATAAAATGTCTTTTGGGCCTCTTCATGTGATGTAATTTATCCTACTTTGCCTCCCCCTTTATCTTTTCTCATTCCAATCCTTTTTCACCCATCAATTTTTTTTATAGCATCATATCAAAGTCAACTTATCCCTATACCCTCTGTCTATGTATGCTCCTTCTAATTACCCTAAGAGAGATAAAATTCTCAAGAGTTGTAAGTACCATCTTCCTATGTAGGGATATAAACAGTTTAACTTTAATGACTCACAATTGTTTTTCTTTCTTGTTTACATTTTTTATGCTAATCTAGAGTTTAGTATTTGAAGATCAAATTTTCTGTTCAGCTCTGGTTTTTGGTCAGGAAAGACTGAAAGTCCCCTATTTCATTGAATGTCCATCTTTCCTCCTGAAAAATTATGCTCATTTTTGCTGGATAGTTGATTCTTGGCTATAATCCAAGCTCCTTTATCTTCTGGAATATCAAATTCTAAGTCCTGCAATCTTTTCATACAGAAACTGCTAAGTGCTGTATAATCCTGATTGTAGCTTCTTGATATCTGAATTGTTTCTGACTGCTTGCAGTATTTTCTCCTTGATCTGATTATTCTGGAATTTGGCTATGATATTTCTTGGAATTTTTATTTTGGGATCTCTTTTAGGAGGTGATTGGTGGATTCTTTCAATGACTATTTTACTCTCTGGTTCCAGGATATCAGGGCAGTTTTCCTTGGCAATTTCTTGAAAGATGCTGTCCAGGCTCTTTTTTTTAGGTACTCCAGCAATTCTTAAATTATCTCTTCTGGATCTCTTTTCCAGGTCAGTTTTTTTTTTTCTAGTGAAATATTTCACATTGTCTTCTACTTGTTTATTCTTTTGGTTTTGTTTCATTGTTTCTTAACTTTGGTAAGCACACATGTTAGCTGGAACAGAAAATTTTTAGGGTACCATTTTAGTTCCTTTGTCATGCCAGGAGGTGTGCAATGCTATACTTTAAAAGGACTACTTGAACACCTAGGGGTCTGCTGAATCCCACTGCTGTTTAAATCCAGTGAGGAAAACCCTATGCCATGTGCTACCTATGTGCAAGTTTTTGACTACAGCTCCCATTGTATCTATCCTTACTGCTTTATAACTTGTCCATTAAGACAGGACTTTGAAGAAGGTAAAAATGGTAAAATGCAATGGATGATGACTTTTGACTCTTGTATAAATTGGATTTAAATGAGGTAGAGCGGCACCAAGTCATTGACCTTCCTCTATCTTCTAGAATCATCCGAATACAGTGGCAAGACAAAAGTCAAGTTGACTGGTGATATCTTATGATGCAGCACATGATCTTGGCATCTTCAATCTCTAACCAAGCTCCAAGCACTCCACAGCACCTACCCCTTTCACTGCCGTTTGCAACAAATTCACAACCACCTATTCAACCAGGGTAGTCCTCACATGCTTGGAGTAGACACCCCCAACTCATCAACGGATTTGAGGTCCATCAATTACTCTCAACCTGGTTTAGCCTGTCTGCCAAAATGGCATGTCAGGGTGGAACCACTGCAAATGCTACAGCTTCTTGGAGCCACGGGTGAGAATTTGGTGGCAGATGGACACCAAAGGTGGAAATCAGCCCTGAAAAAAGACCAACAGCCTTCACACCAGAGGTACTAGTCTTCTCTGAACACCCAAGTATTCCTTTTCTACTAATAGAACTGGACAAATATAGTTTACTACCATGGAAACTATTCAATAACTTTGGCCTAATCAGCACAAGGCTTTAACCAAAATGAGCTAATTAATCTAATACTCCTGGTAGCTCTACCACCCAGCATGGGATTTCTCACACAGCAGTAACAGTAAATAATTGATGATGAGCATGTTCAAATGTATAGATTATTCTCTGAAGCTGATGTTAGTTAGGCAGTTACATTTTATCTTCCATTGTTTATGCATTCTTTGAAGTATGCCTCATTAAAAGCTCTATGTAAAATAATTAGGCAATGATATTTTTTCTAAATTGGAAATAGGAAACTATTTAATAATTTGTTCAAAGTGGTACATATCAACAGGGTATATTTCAACAATAAATGAATCTCAACAACTTCAAAGTTATTTTAATTTTTAATAAAGATTTCTTTAAAAGATTTCTATCAGAAGTTAAAATATCTTCCTCAAAAGGCAACATAAGGAAGAATGTTATATAAGAGGTAACATGTTATAGTCAAAGTTCTGAGGTCAAATTCTGATATCAGTCATTTAATTAGTGATATGACCCATGGTAAGTCACTTAGCCTTTACTCCTCAGTTTTCTCATCTGTAAATGGATGATGATAATAGCAACAAACTCCTATGGTTGTTGTGAATATCAAATAAAATTGTATATTTTCATGATCCTTTACAAATTTTAAAGTGCTATATAAATATAACTATTATAAAATTAGAAAAAACACTGGACTTAAGATTCAGTAAAGTGTTGGTTCAAACCATGTCTCTAGCAGCTTCCAGGTTAATTATATTGGCAAGTCATTTAACCTCGTTCAAACTCAGTTTAGGCATCTAAAAAAGGGAGATAATATATCTAGCACTTCAAAGGTCTATTTTGTGGCTCAACTGAGATAATGTATATAAAATATTTTCTTTACAAACCTTCTAGCGTTTTATCAATGCCAGAAATTATTACCCTTTGATCTAGAGTATAAATTTTAGGCATAGCACTACTGGAACACAACTCAGATCTGTGATGCCTTGACAGAAAGAAGAGAGTAATATTACAGAACCATCAATCTGAAAGAGATCTGACATCTTCTAGGTTGACTCTTAATGTAACATGAAAAACCTGGTACTAGCTATGAGATCTGATCTAAGCTAACATTGCTTATCAGAACAAATGATTTCCCAGTTGTCCTGAGAACAGGATGTTACCACATCAGTAGTTTCACTGGACATTGCTATTGCTTAGTTACTCAGGCCATGAGAAATACCTGAATCTCACAGGTGCACTATTCAGCCCTGTCATGATTAAATTTTACTGTCTCCTTGTCCCTTTTTGCATTTCTATTAAAGTTTGGCTCTAGCAATATAAAGAGATTATTCTAAAATATTATCAATAAATACTTAATTGGGTGTTTATAATGGGTCTAGCTGTCCTAGAGAAGGAACACAATGCAGGTTTGTTGACCCCAGCTCTTGCCCTGTCAGGCCTCACGTCTAAGTTACCCTTTTTTTCCTTACTGTTTCAACAGGTAGGTGGATAAGAATTCAGAAATCACAAGGAACAAATGGAAATAAGAAACCAGCTAGTTAGGAGGCATTTGGAAGATATTTAGATCTATAGAAGGAAGAACCTAAGATCAAGGATATCAGCTAAGGCAAGGAAATACATAGAGTTAAAGAAATATGCTGTAAAGATGAGCTAAGCTAGCCCTAATAAATAAGTGTATTGACTTACTACCTTCCTACAAGGCAGAAGATGCTTATTCTTTTTTTGTTTGCTATTTTTAAAACATCATATTTTCTGTTGGGCATGAGAGTTCCTGTTCCTGTAGGGGATAATTGCAATCATAAGGATGTCAGGGGACTACAGGCAAACCTTGCTACTGACTGAGACAGGAATAGAGATTCTAGAATAATTTCATATATACTCAGTTACAGAAGTAATGATTCTATGCCCATTACATAAAATCCGCACCACAGCACACTCCTTGGATCATTGCTCAACTGATCTAACACTTTTATCTTCTTTTTACATGAGTCAAGGATCCACATGATAAGCTGAGTAAGGTAGATCAATTATATACCACCAACACTTTGACGTGAATTGTATGATAAATAAATGAATGAAAAAAAAAAGTGGAGTCCTACATTTTAAAAGACACCCTTGGTAATTTTGCCTATGTTCATATGTCTAGACAGGAGCAGTGTTAAAATACAGAAGACTCAGAAACCTAGGACCATTAAAAAGGAAAATCTTTACACACATTTTAAGGGCAGGAAATGTCACACTTCTGACTTATGTTAGCATAAAAGACAAAACAATGGGTCCACAAATCTTGGCGTGTTAGAAATGAAAGAAATATGTAGCAAAGACATCAGCATGTTAGTGGACTATAATCTCAAAATACGTCAATAGTATGGTACAGTAGCTTAAAAAGATATAGAAATGCTGTTGTAGCCTCCGTTAGGAAACATAGAAACCACAGTGTTTTTAACATGGTGTTACATGCTTTGAGTGACATGAAAGTGGAATGCAATGCAATAATCTAAAAATTTATACAGTAGATAAGGAGGTAACATAAATATATGAAGGAGAGGCAAGAAAAGTTTGGGAGTGGTAAAACAATAACTATATAATGATATTGATCATCACTAACTATATATATATATATATATATATATATATATATATATATATATATATATATATATATAAATTATAGCAATCACTACATGCCACACATTTCAAAGGTTTTAGAAAATTTGGAAGTTGCCTAATTTTCAGGAGAGAAGGGAAAAGGCAATAATAGTTGGGTTCATTAAATTCTTAGATATTTAAAATTTATTGCAGAGTCAAGTATCACTTTATACCGAATACAATAAAAAGCTACAAATAGTGAATATTTCATAAATGTATGATAAATTGAATTAGATCATTTTTGTCTGCATTTTTTTTTTCGGCCAAACTTCTTCATTCTTAATATCAGGAAATAGAAAAGAAAATGACTCAATTTCCCATAGGGCAGCTAGGTGGCACCGTGGATACAGTACCAGAACAGGAATCATATTCCTGAGTTCAAACTTGACCTCAGAAAATTACTAGTTGTGGGACCCCTGGAAAGGGAGTCACTTAACTTTGTTTGTCTCAATTTGCTCTTCTGTAAAATGAGCTGAAGAAGGATGTGGAAAATTCCAAATAAGCGCAGAAAAAGTAAGACATGACTGAACAATAGCAACAAATTTCTAACTCTTTTCACCATTGCCATAAAAGATTCACAGCACTTTTGTCTTGACCCAGGAATTTGAAAATCTTCAATTTTTATAATTTATTTGATTTAAATTTTGGATACAATCCTGATTTTCTTAAGTATCCTTCCCCCTCTGGGAAGTGTGCATCTGTTTCTGACATCTGTCTCCCATCTTCCTTTGTGAATTATGAAGTGATGCCAACTTCTGCTATCAATAAATTACTCTTAGAGTCATTTAGAGTCTATAATGCTTCTTTGATTTTCTTTGTATCTTTATGCGTTTGCAAAATGACTTGGTACTTATATTAGCTTTATTTGTCCTTTCTTCCTTTATCTTTATTATTTGTAGGATGACAGACACAGATGGTATACATTGTTGTATCCTGAAATATAGCTATTTTTTCATTCCCTTAATTACAGTAATGCCACTCTATAATTTTTCCACCCTTCATCTCTACTGGATGATGTAGATTTTCCATTTTTTATTTTTATTTATTGAACTCAGGCAGTGTGCTTGAAAATGTGAGATATATAGTTATCATTTCTTAACTCTTATCTCTCATTTATGTTCCTTTGGTGATCTTTTAGATTATTTTAGGTGATAAATTTGATTTGCATTTTCTCTTTAGACAGGCAAATAATTTATGCAACAATAATTTTTCTAGAAATATTGAAGAGAAAAGATTTCTATTATATGCCAACCATGCAATTGGAAACAAAATGTCAAAAGGTGAAGTGGGTGAAAAAGGGGAGAGTAGATCAAGGGAGGCATTGGTCAGAAGCAAAATAAACTTTTGAGCAGGGTCAGGATAAAAAGAAAGAGAAGAATAATAGAAGAATATGGGATGGGAGGAAATAGAGTTAGTAATCATAGGTGTGAGTGTGAATGGAATGAACTCATAAAATGTAAGCACAATTGATTAGAAATTAGAATCCAACAATAGGTTGTTTACAAAAGACACATCTGAAACAGAAAGATACATGCAAAATTAAGATAAACTGCAGAAGCAGAATAAAACACACTTCAGCTAAAATTTTAAAAAAGGTAGGTTTAGTAATCATGATCTCAGATGAAGCAAAAGAAAAAAAGGAGACCTAATTAAAAGAGAAAATCTGGGAAACTACATTTTGCTTAAAAAGTAGAATAGATAATGAAGTAATATAAAATTTACATCATTTCTCTGATAAAGACCTTATTTCTCATATATCGAGAGAGAATAGAATAAATTTTTTAAGAAAAAAATCTATTCCCCAATTGATAAACAGTCTAAGGGTATGAAAAGGTAGTTTTCAGAAGAAATCAAAGCTATCTATAGTTATATGAAAGAATCTCTAAATAACTATTGAAAAGAGAAAAGAAAATCAAAATGACTCTGAGGTTCTACCTTACACCCTTCAGAAATAATGCTAACGTGGATGAGGGAAAACAAGTGAAGTAATGAACAGTTGATTGAGTTGGGAACTTGTTCATCCATTCTGGAGAACAATTTGGAACTATATCCAAAGCAGTATAAAACTATGCATACCCTTTGATTCAACAATTTTACTACTATGTCAGTATCATGGAAAATAATTTTAAAAAAGAAAAAGGACATATATGTGTGAAAATATTTATATCTGCTTTTTTACTGCTGGAAAAGATTTGGAAATTATGGAAATGCACATAAATTGGGGAATGACTAAGTTGTCAGAATTTATGAAAAAAAGTAATTTCAGGGGTATAAAACATGGCAAGTCCTATTTGAACTGATATAAAATAGAGAAGAACCAGGATATCACTGTGCATAGTAACAGCAGTATTATAATGATGGTCAAATATGAAAGACTTGATTATTCTGATCAATACAATGCTGCAAGACGGTTCCAAATGGTTCGTGATGAAAAAGTGACATACACCTCCAGAGAGAGAACTGATGAACTATAATTACAAATTGAAGTATATTTTTCACATTTTATTTTTTTGCAATATGATTAATATGGAAATGTTTTGCATGATATCTTGCAAATAATTCAAATAATATTTCTTTCTCAGTGAATGAGAGAAGGGGTGAGAGGGAGGAAGAGAATATGGGAGTCAAAATTTAAAACAAAACATGGTAAAATAAAATAATTAATAATTTTGAAAATAAAAAAATTTCATTTTAAAGTATCAGTAATTTCTTATATTTGAATGAGTCATTACTATAATTTAGGAGAAACTGAATGTGAAACTTTCTCCATTCATACAGATTTTTTTTAATCTACATCCCATAAGATGATTATGTTTTGTTTTTGGTTAACTACTTATAACAATTACAAAATACCATTGGTTTCTTCTCATAAACTTGTTTCGTTTTCCCTATTCAATTTTCATCAAGTTCATCTTTCTGCTCAGGTGATCTGTAAAAATAAAATTAAAAAAAACCCTACTTTCAACCTATTCCCCTCAGTAGCTTAACTTTAAATTATTAGAAATTCACCATGTCAACTTCTCAAGGGCTTGTATTTGAGTTACATCTTTGTTTTACTCTAAAAAAAAGAGAAAGAAGTATTCACTCTTTATACCTTTCTAGTCATTATAATTTCTTCTTAAAAATCTATATTGTATGGTATCTCATTCTTATTGATTTTTTCATTTTTCAGAGATATTTCAATTAAGATCATAGTGTCAAAATTTTCTCAGTAAAGCATATTTGTTCTTTTATCAAAGTAGATGTTAATATTCTCAATGAATGCTCATGGAATAGATGTTGAAATAGCAGCCTCCTATTTCATCTAAAAGATACTTCTCTAGTCACCCATAGCTGTGTTCTTTCCTCAGTTTGAAAAGTAAACAAGATCACAGATCATCATTATCCACCAGAACTGAAAATATCTGCCTTTTTAAAAATATAGTCACATCAGCACCAGCAACATTTCTATTCTCATTGAACTCAATGACAGCCCTACAAATACATCTGAAGTTAGGATGTTACTGTTTTTCATGTCTTTTCTTTTCTTATTTTTCTTCTTTGTTTTCTTGGCTTGAAAAAACTTTCAATCCAGGATGGCTAAATAAAAACCTTTAGTCTGTAATACATCTTGATACATTATGGAATTGCTATTTTTGTGTTTTGGTATATGACTTTATCTTGTATACATTTATTGTAAAAAGAAGATTGGGTAAATTTTTATAATATGTATTTTCTTATGGGATAAGATTTGAAGAATTATGTCAGCTTCCTATTAATCTGTTTTCATCCTTCTTCCAAAGTAGTCACTTTAAAAATTAAACTATTTCTTTGTGAAGTGTCCTTTGAAATAATGGGGTGAAAAATGCTGAAGGAGATGTGTGAAAATAGGTACACTGTTAGTAGAGCTACGAACTAGTGTAACCAATAAGTTTAGAACTATGTCCCAAAACTATTAAATTTACATATCTTTTGACCTAGAAGTCCTTTTCCTAGGTCTGTATGCCCAAAGAGATCAAAGAAAGAGAAAAAGGGTCCATATAAAATATATTTATAGAAGCTCTTTTCCTGGTAGCAAAAAATCAGAAACTAAGAGTATGCCCATTAATTGGAAGATGTTTGAACAAATTACATATGGTATATGAATGTGATGAAATACAATTGTGCTAAAAAAGAAATGATGAAGTGGATGGTTCCAGAAAAAAAAAAAACAACTTAGATATATTTGTATGAATTAGTACAAAGTAAAGTGAGAACTAAGAAAACAGCTTATTCACTGACAGCAAAACTTTAAAGATAATCAACTCTGAAAGACTTAGCTAATCTGAACAACACAATGACTAACCACAGTACCAAAGGACTCATGATAAAAACCTGTTATCCGTATACAGAAAGAGAACTAATGGACTCATAATGAATATTAAAGCATATATTTTCTATTTCTTTGTTTTTCTTACTTTCATTCTAAATTGGGACATGACTAATGCATAAACTTATTTTGTATGTCTAGAAATATTTGTAATTAAAAAAATTCATTGATTTCTTAGTGATTGAAGGAAAGGAAGGAAAGATGAAATAAATTAACATTGAATTTAGAAAAGAAGGAATGAGATTTCAATAACCATCATTTACAACAACATAGCTAATACACTAATTTGAATAGGAAATTAAAAATGTTTTATTAAACTGGAATTTCAAAATTATTATTTTATATTTATTATAGTGAGCTTGGATTCAACCAAGTGATTCTTTTTTCTTTCACTATATTTAAGCTTCATTTATCTGTTACAATGGTGTTACAATCTCAAGGTTCCTAAGATACTACTAGGAGTTAATAAGTGTATGACATGAATGAAGAATAGATTGATAGCAATTAAGGTAATTGAGTGAGGAAATCTTTCTCCAGGAGGGGAGTCCAGTGTAGTAAGAACTGACTGCTAAAGCATTGTTGGGTTAAACAACTGTTATATTCTCAGTGATCTAGAAAGTGGAAAGTCAACTATATGACAAAAGGAACACGATGGTTTCCAAGTTGACAAGGAAAAGATACAGACCCAAGTGAAAATATCTGGAGTGGCAGGATTTGTTCTAAGACAAACAGCTTATTATTACAGTCAGGTTCTAGTTTTGAAGTGTGGGGACTGATGTCTCAGGCTTCAAGTTTTTTGTACAGCTGCTTTCTAAACATTGTCTGTGGGCTGACCTTGGGCAATTTCCCTATCCCAGAGTCTTAGCTAGGGGCCCTGGCTATGTTGGCACTGCAAATGCCCTTGTTCCCTGTAACTGTTTCCCTGGCTGCAACTTCAGCTCTCCCCTCTGCCCTAAAACTAAAAACAAGCACTCTACTCTTCTATAAGTGCCCACAGCTCACAGTCCTTCTTTTTTGCTACACACTCACCTGGCATGAGTTCATTCCTCCTCATGCACATTTATACCCTGAGACCATGCCAGGCCAACACAATTGGTCCTGGCATTTTATGACAGTGAAGGGTCCCTCAATCTTCCCCTTCTCAGATATCTGATCCCTACACTGTCCAGCAAGTAAAAATCCCTGAGGCCAAAGATGGACCCAGCTGCTCTCAGGTCTTGGAGTTTGCTGATTCAGCTGAGTTAGCATAGAGGTGTTTGCCCCCAGAGGTTATGTCTTTTCTAAGGTCCTCTCAATTTGTTTTAGGAGGACAACTGCTTCACCTTGACTTTTATTTTTTTTCTGCCACTCTAAGTTCATTTTGAGGTGATCTTCTGTCTTGTTTATGGAAGAAATTTGGAGAGCCTGACATTTTCTGTCCCAATCCATCATCTTCTCAGAATCTCTCTTTTTGGTTTATGATTATACTGAATTACTACTATGCTATACAAAGTGATAAACGGGATAGCTTTAGAAAAACCTGGGAATACTTTTATGAACTGATGCAAAATGAAGTGAACAAAACCAGAAGAACATTGTACACAGTAACAGCAATACTTTATGATAATCAACTGTGAATGATTCAACCATTCTGATTGATATCAAGATTCAAGAAAATTCTGAAGGACCTATGATGAAAAATGATAGCTGACTCCGGAGAAAAACTGATGGAGTGAATCTGAGTGCAAATTGAAGCATAATTTTGAACTTTCTTTTTCTTTGCAACATTGTTAACATGTAAATGTGTTTTCATGACTTTATTGTTGATGCTGTTGTTTTTCAATCATTTCAGATTATTCATGACTCCATGGACCAATATACATCATGCCCTCTGTCTTCTGCTGATTCCCAAAGTCTGTCCAAACTCATGTTCATTGCTTCCATGACACTATCTTTCCATCTCATCCCATTCCATCCCCTTTTACTTTTGCTTTCAATCTTTCCCAATATTAGGATCTTTACCAGTGAATTATATCTTCTCATAATGTCATCAAAGTACGTAAAATTCAGCTTCAGTGTCTGCCCTTTCAATGAGTGGTCAGAATCATTTTTAAAGTTTGATCTTGCTGCCCAAGAGCCTCTCAAAACACTTCTCCAGCACCACAATTCAAAAGTGTCAATTCTGTGGTGCTCAGCTTTTGGTTTTGATTTAGTTTTAATTCAAATTTCAAATCCATACATTACTACTGGAAAAACAAACAAGCAAGCAAACAAAGAAAAACTAAACAAAACCTAATTCTTTGATTACATGGAGATTCTTTGTTAGCAAGGTTACATTTCTGTTTTTCATGCTGTTCAGATTTGTCATAGCTTTCCTTCAAAGAAGCAAATATCTTTTAATTTCATGGCTGTAGTCAACATTTGCAGAGATCTATAAACCCAAAATTACAAAATCTGACACTGCATACATTTCTTCTGGCACTATTTACAAGGAAGTGATGGGGACAGTTTGCATAACCTTTGGTTTTGTTGTGGTTGTTGTTTGCTTGTTTGTTTTGTTTTTAATGTTCAGCTTCAAGATAACTTTGCACCTTCCTCTTTCATCCTCTTCAAGAGGCTTTTCAGATTCTTCATTTTTGGCATGACAGTGGCATCATGTGCAGATCTAAAATTGCTGATATTTCTCCTGGCAACCTTAATTCTGGCTTTTGATTTGTCTAGCCTGACATTTCACTCAATGTACTCTGATTAAGGTGACAATATACACCTTTATTACGCTACTATGACACACAGACATTGGTGAAGTCAGTGAAGCAGAAAGTAGATATTTTAGTTTGGTTTGTTTTTTGTTGATGTTGTTGTTGTTGTTAGTGTTGTTTTTCCTGGAACTCCCTTTATTTCTCTGTAGTCCAGTGAATGCTGGCAATTTGGTCTCTAGTTCCTCTGCCTCTTCAAATACCAGCCTGTTCTTCTTTTAATTCTGAGTTCACATATTGCTTAAGCCTAGTCTTTCTGGCATGTGACATGAGTGAAATTGATTGGTAATTTGAACATTCTTTGTCAATGTGCTTCTTTAAGTTTGGAATTTGGACAAGAATATTTTCTAATTCAGTGGCCATTATTGAGTTTTCCAAATTTGCTGGCATCTTAAATATAATACTCTACCATCATCTTCTTTCTTTATTTTAAATAGCTCAGTAGGAAATCTGTCACCATAACTACTTTTACTATCAGTAGTGCTTCCTAAGGCCCATTTGACTTCATTCTTCAGGAGGTCTGGTTTTCAGTCAGTAACCACATGACTCTCCTTATGGGTAATGTTAAGATCTTTCTTTTATAGTTCTTTGATATAGTCTTGCAACTTATTCTTAATCTTTTCTGCGTCTGTTACATCACTACCATTTTTTGTCTTTTATCATGCCCATTTTTATACCAAAATTTCCCTTGATAGTTCTAATTTTTTAAAGAGATTTCTTGTCTTTCCCATTCTATTGTTTTCTTCTCTTATTCTTTTTTTTTTTAAATGTTTTTGCACTTCTCATTTAAGAAAACCTTATCTGTGATTGCTATTCTCTGGAATTCTTCTTTCACTTGGTTATATCTTTCCCTTTCTCCTTTCTTTTTCCCTTTCCTTCTTTCCTCTACTATATGCAAAACCTCATCAGATAATCATTTAGTTTTCTTGATCTTTTCCCCCACTTTGGGATGTTATTCTTGTTGCTGCTGCTGCCTCCTACACATTATTGCAAACTTGTGTCCACAGTTCTTCAGGGGCCCTATCTAGCAGAGCTAATCCTTTAAATTTATACATCATTTATATCTATAAGATCAGATGGTTTTTCCTACTCTTTTTGATTTAAATCTATATACTGCAGTAATAATCTCAGGATATGAGCCATTATCATCTCCACGTCTTGTTGTAGCTGACTGTATGGAATTTCTGGTGATGCCCATGCACAGAGTCACCTTTCAAATTGTTGAAATAGAGTGTTTGTTATGACCAGTGAGTTATCTGGACAAAACACTATTAATCTCTGTTCTGCTTCATTTAGCACTCCAAAGCCAAATTTTCATCTTCTTCAAATTATCTTTTTATTTCCTTCTTGAATATTCTAATCTCCTCTGATAAATGTGACAATTTCTTTATTGTTTTATTTCTAGGAGATTTAAATCTTCATAGAATTGAGCAACTTTGGCCTCTTTAGCATCAGTAGTTGGAACATAGACTTGTACTACTGTGATGTTGAATGACTTATGTGATTTCATTTGTAGAATTAATATCTCATTACTTGCTTTTATACTGGGAGGGGAGAGGTCAAAGGGAGGGAGAGATTTCAGAACTAAGTTATTTAAATATTAAATACTGTATAGATATTAATTATATTTTAATATATTATAATTAATATTTTAAATAAGAGGCCACATAGAGAAAAATAAGACTAAAAGAAAATGACTCCAGCTGCTTTTAATACTATCCTAGACAACTTATTTATTAAATACTTTCTATATATTAGGCATACAATGATGAAAATAATTATTTACAAGTTGCATGGAAATTATACACAATATCTTTTAGATTCTATAAAAGGTGTTAATGTTCATTTCCCCTTCTACCTTTTCATTGGGCATTTATCTCCATGATTTAGAAGGGTGGGAGTGGGAATGAAACTATAACTGGAATAATAACACATTAAAAAAAAAGAAACATTTGTTTGAAATGTTTTTAAAAATCTGACCTAGATACATTGTGTATAGGTTTTAATAGAAAAAGATTTGACTTTAAACGAGTTGCTGCCTAGGCATAATTCTTAACCCATATTATATTTCATGGCTATGATCTACTTGCTAACCCTTTTTCTTTTACCTATAATTTTAAAATCATTTTGATTAATTCAGTATTGGTTACTGGCATGGAAACATGCTATTTAATCAGAAAGAAACTTCATGCCAACTTAGTTTTCCCACCCCTTCTTAAATAGACACTTTGTATTAGGTTTGCTGAATATAGTAACTTATCAGCAATGCACTGTGACTATGGTACAGAATTCAACATAAAGAGAGTAGATGAGAACCTCAAGGTCAAAATTCAGGTGTTAATAAGAACAGAGATTTTCAAAGCTTTCTTAGCTCTTCTGTTGAATTCCCAGATGTTCCAGGCTTGTAAAGGCAAGGAAAAGGGCAAGAGGAGGTTATTTCTCCACAGTACAATGGTTTTTATTTTATTTTTATGTATACTATATCTCAGTATCATTCAATACTCTCAGGCAACACTATACTTTTGACTGCACTTTGTAGGACTAACTTGAATCAATAAGAGATCGGAATAAATGACCTTCACCTTAAGTTGATTTGTTTTTTGCATTTTAATTATGAGGAATTATTGTAGTTTTAAAAGAAAATCTGAGAACTCAAACCTTACATTCAAGAATATGAAGTCATTTAGAGAGACAGCTCATGGGAAAAAAAAAAAGATAGTGCTTCAAGGTGAGCATAGAATCACATTTGAATATCAAACAAGTAAACTGACATTGCTTATACAAATTACAGTAAGTCTAAATTGCTTTCCCAAGTCTAGATGACACTGTCGCATGGGAAACAAGCTTGCAAAGTATACATATAGGCTTTACATAGATTTTAAAATGTTCCTTTCCTTGTATCCCCAGACACATGTAGAAAAATAAAAAAATTAGAGTCTTACAGAAAGCCTGCAATTAATAAAAAATGCCTCTGACATGTGCTGTGATCATAGTATAAGGATTCTGGGTTCAACCTCTCATGAAAAGATGCACATTTTGTGTGAGTGTGTGTGTGTGTGTGTGTGTGTGTGTGTATGAGAGAATCACTTCAGAAGCCTCCTTCCCAGTCATAGACATTGTCTAAATTCTTTCATTGAGCACCATGAAGTACTTTGCCAACCATGTGCTTCCACGTTAAAAGGGTTGCATATTTACTTTCCTCTCAGAAGGAAAAGGAAATATGAAATATGATAACGACTAAATAGCTTTTCAGATTGTGGCTGATTTTTTTTCTTCTTACTTGTGATAGACTGGTCAATAACTACTTTCTGAGAATGCAGTACTAATCATGGGTTAGGTCAGTCTTTCAAAAGAGTAAAGGCTAACAGATATGGGGTGGGTATGTGCTACAAAGAAATTGTGTGCAATCAAGGTATTTGTGACCATATCAATAACTTCCTTTTGATTTCAAACTGCAATTTCAAAACAATTTTATGAGCGTTTATTATACGTAAAAATATATCTTGAATACAATTCCAAATTGGGTAATTGGTATGGTGTGAGAATACTAGAAAGGCATGTAGCTGATCCTGAGAATTTCACTCAAAGGTATCACTTAAAATAAGCCACATGAAATAATAGGAAATCTTTTTTTTTTTTTATTTTCATTAAGAAAAGGAAAAGTTTTCTATGGTAAAGAACTATAATTTCTATGGTAAGGCATACATTTCTTAAGAAAGATATCTGGAGAAATTTCAGGAAAAATTTCATTTCTTTCTGAAAGTCTTTAAATTAGGCTTTGAAGATTTCTGTTTGAACATGGAATGCAATGCCTGCAATTGATTAACAACACATTTCACTGAGTGTCTGCTATTTTCTAGATTCTATGCTAGGCAGTGTTTCTTGAGGTGTGTGTTAGAGAAAAAGAAGGATTTTATGAGATGAAAGTGAGGAGAGCTTCTTGGCGTGTGTGTGTGTGTGTGTGTGTGTGTGTGTGTGTTTTAGCTATAGCGAATGGCCTGTGCAAAAGAATCAGTAAAAAATAAATTGTATTTTATGAGGAACACTAAGATAGGCAATTTGGCTAGATCCCAGAGTGAGGAAACACAAGGAATGTCCAACAAGGGTAGAGAAGTAACTTAGAGCAAACTTGGAAAGAATTTTAAACATGGTAAACAGAAATTTACATTTGATTTCAGAAGTAAAAGGATTGCAATGTAGTGTATTGAGTAGGATACAGGTGTAGTCAGGTTTTCTAATTATTTTTTAATAGTGCACAAGTAAAAAGTCTTTGGAAACAATGTGAAAAATGGACAGTATTAGGGAGAAACTTAAGGCAAAGAGATCATTAGGAGGTTGTTACAATAGTCGATGAAGGCTTCTGATGGCAGTTGTGTGAGTAGAGAGAAAAGGCTGAGTGTGAGCAACACTGTGGAGTGTTGTGGAGTGTGTGGAGTGTGGAGACATGTATTAGTTGTGTGACCTTGGGCAAATAACTCAACCTCTGTTTGCCTCAGATTCCTCATCTGTAAAATGGGGATAATAATGGCATCTCCCTCCTAGGGGTGTTGTTAGGATCAAATGGGATCATATTTTAAAGCACTTAGCAAAATGACTGGCAAACAGGCACTGTACTTATGTTTTGTTGTTGTTGTTGTTGTTGTTGTTGTTGTTGTTGTTGTTGTTGTTGTTGTTCTTCTTCTTCTTCTTCTTCTTCTTCTTCTTCTTCTTCTTCTTCTTCCTTCTAGTCCTACTTCTTTTTGTTATGTACAGTGAGCACAGTGAGGAGTCATGAATATCACATTTAATTCAGTTTGAGGTGCCTAACACTGTACGATGCATTTTGCATAAAGATTCAATTAAAAGAAAGATAGACCTTGTCTTCAATGAACTTCCATTATAATGACAGAGGATAACTCATAAAAAAGAAGTGGAATGATGGGGAGAGTTATGGAAGTGGAGGTATCTTGGCAGGGACATGATTCCTTTTTTTCATTTAAGACAAAGTTTAACCATGACCTTATGCCCACTACAAATCCTTTAACTGTTCCCCTTTATAGTAAGATAATAATTGATATCTATATAGTACTTTAAGGTTGGTCCTGTTTTATGTCCTTGGGGGAAAGCATGGAAAGGAACTATGTTAAAAATGATTCAATGAAGAAAAAAATGGGAACATTACTTTGTTACCATTATTTTCAGTGAATTAGTCCTAATACAACCACTCAAGTACGCTGTGATCCTGTGTTATCACGTGCACTTAGACACATATAGTTTCTGGGGAATTAATAATTTTGGTAATCATGCTAGCAGATAACAATAAAAAATGTCATTGGAACTCTTGAATGTCTTGAATGCCAAAGACCCCTCATAGAACCCACTCAGTGCTTACATGCTCCTGGGTATTTCTGAGGGTAACAATCAATTCTGATTGCTTAACAAGTAATGAGAGAATGAATATAATAATTAGAGGTGATATTATTCTAATGAGGATATGGGGGGCATGACTCAGATTATCCAGTCTTGGTCAAAGAGACTTATCCATATCCATATTGCCCATATAAAGTAATCTGGAGAGAAGGGGGAATCCACTTCTACCCAGAACTGTCTGAATAAAACACAATGGGCCGAATCCGACAATTCACCTACACTAAAATTTCTTCACCTGAGTTTTCCTAGTGGGGTGCATCTGCTCAAGATTTCATCTTTTTTTCAGACCTGTCCTTCAAAGCTGACTGCATAACCTACAGGGACTTATTTCTAAAGGAGGAAAAGGAAGGGGGGAAAGCTTTAGTCCTAATTCAGTAATTGGCTATTAATACAGAAGACAAATAATTGTTTCTCTCAGTATCTGACTATAAAAAGTTAAATGAAAATAAATATAATATGCAAGAAAGTTATGGG
>CM053592.1:117588291-117604449 GCA_028646515.1 Pseudochirops corinnae | reverse complement strand
AGTCCTTTGTCCTTATTTTTTTTTTTTGTCCTTGATTTCTGTGTCACAAAATTGAGGGGATGGAGACAGTGATTAATATAATCTGGATTCTAATTCCTTCTGGAAAGTACAGCTTCTGCCTCATTGTATTAAGTCTTCCTAGAAACATAGAGGTAATTATTTTCTACCAAAAATAAAGTTCAAGGTCAATGAAAGACTGATCTATGGATTTCATTTCAGAAATAATACTCAGTTTCATAACATGAATCTTTATTACACATAGAGTAGATACAACTTATTTCTAGTCAATAAGGCCTGTCATGAATATTTACATTTTTTAAATTGTGTATAAAACTACATAGATACTATGAAATAACCCTAAAAACTTAGTCTTTTGCAATGCTTCATGGTAATTTGTAGAATCTAATAGGACGATCATCCAATCTTCTCCTCTACTTGGAATACTTTTCTCTGATATTACACCTTAGCTATAATAGCTTATGTTAGTAATAGAGCTCATAAAATTCTGATATCCAGGGAGAAAAAAGCATACCTGAGTTAAAGGAATATGGTGTGTGAGGTATGCTACATAATATTATCTCTTAAAGGGACATAATTTGTTGTTATATAGAAACATAATTTGTATAGCCATCATAAAGGTGACTACTAAGACAATTTAAGAACATTTGTTTTTGATGCATATGTCTGTTTTGTGTTTTGTTTTCTTCTAACTTGGATTCCCTTTCTTTCAATATATTATCTCTTGGAAACATATGGACTACTTTTTCTTGAATACATTAATGAATCCATATTTTAACTGTTGTAGAGCATGCCCCACCTATTCCTTCATGCTTGTGAGCTTTTCAGGTATCTTTCAGGTAAAGAACAACTAAACCAATACAGATCAACACCTCTCCCACATTTTATTGTTTTAGAGAGCTGCTTGGGAGTACTGAGCGGTTGAGTGATCTACATGGGCCACATAATCAGTAAGTAGAAGGAAAGGACAGGATTGGAATCCAGTTCTTCTTGACTCCCAATCTGCTTTGTATCTACTATATGACCGTGTCTCTTATGCTTCTTTGATTATTTAACTGTGATCCACATCTTTCCATAATTGTTTCACAAAAGATCCACCTTCACAAAATGCCTTTCTCTTTTAATAGTATATGCAGAAGGAAGGGAGTATAAGACAGTGAAGTATCAGGAAGCAATGTAGCTCATCTCCTTCCTGTCCACAAATTTCCTCCAAACTCACCTAGAAAATGCATGAGATAAAATTATATTGGCAAATTTCTGAAAAATTCATGTGAATACTTTGTCCAGCCAAGGTTATAATAGGGGGACAGAAAGGGAGGTCTGTGGGCAGGGGTGAAAAGGATATGGGGCAGGAGCACAGACCACCATCATGTCCACTCATTACCCTGATTGCACCAGGACAAAAGAAGGTTAAATACACATTACAAGGCACTGCCCCACCCCAGACCCATGCTGGAGCTCTGCAATGGGGAAAGGTATCAACTAGAAACTTTGGTGTCCACTACCCTCTTCCAGGTCACAGACCCAGGGAGGTGTTCTGCATACAAGAGTGGTATTCCTGGTTAGGGAAAGCATCAACATTGTACTGAGGAAGATGGAAATTCCATAGTAAGCAGCAATGGATTGCCTCAGGTCTATCATTGTGAAACAAGAAACTCTCTAGCTAGCTGACAGGAGCCAAGTCAACCAGCAGTCTTATTACTTTTATGAACAAAATCCATCTCTAGAACTTGTAGACCTCAGAAAAGGGGTGAAGGAATCAGACTGTAATCTGGATCAGAAATTTCTGAAAATTAAAAGCTTATAGGTCCCCTGAGATCTGGGGGAACACAATATTCAACAACTCAAGAAAGCAGCAATAGGATCAGCAGAGACCTCCACTTCAGAAGTTTTGCAGAGCCTATCCCTAACTGTAAGTTATGATTCTTTAAATAAAAAAATGACAGATCATAAATTTAATAATTTGTTATGAATCTCTGGGGTTTTTTCCTGCATTGAAATTTTGATGTCACAACATTGCATCATGTACCTATACAGTACTATAATGTAAACAAGTCATTACATGAACATGTTTCTGCCAATGCACGCTGAACTTCTTCATAATGTGAGACACACTAACCTCCTGATACTTGCTTCTTAAAACCTGTTGATGGACTTGACCACTGATTGGTTATAACATGCATTTCGTGTGTTTATTTGGAAAATAATGTAATCACTATGACTTTAACTCTGTCACACAACAGATGATACATGTACAAATTTTTTTTCAAATTTTTTTCTTCTCTTCTTTCCTTATACTTCCACCATTCCCTTGTTTTTATGCAATGCCCCCCAATTGCACCTGAGGCTACCACCACTACTACCCTGGATCATTCCAGTGTCCCCTCAAGGGCAGTATCACCCACTTTGGAAACTTCTGAAATCTTAACAATAGAATGGAAAAAAAAAAAAAGGAAAGAGGAATACATTGGGGAGGGTAAAACATTAGGAAACATTATCTCATAATTAGGCTGCATAAATAGACATCTATACAAAGAAAGACAAAGGTAAGGGAAGCTGCTGACACTCAATCCTGACTCTCATCTGAACTAGTTAAAAAAAGAAAGAATATGTATACACACACACACACACACACACACTCAGAGAGAGAGAGAGAGAGAACTGGGTAAAGAAATACATTTTATTCAACAGAGAAATAGGAGGGAAATGAAAGAAGAGGTGAGTAAAGGGAAAATATGGAGAGAAATTTAAGGGAGAGATTAGTCCTAAGCAAAACAAACTCTTAATTACCTACAAAAATTTATACCCTTTTGAAGTAGCAAAGTATGGGGATGAAAGGGCAACCATAAGTTTGAGAATGAATAAAGAAATTATGGTATAAAGCATGATGCAATACTATTACTTCATAAGAAATGAAGAAAGGGACATTTTCAGAGAAACCTGAAAAGACGAGTATGAATTGAGGCAGAGTGAGGTGAGGAGAACCAGAAGGACAATTTATATAATGACGGCAAAATGGTAAATGTCAAACAATTTTGAAAGAAATGGGAAATTTCATCAGGATTATGACCAACCACAATCTAGAGGAGATGAGGGACTCAGATTTCAGGATGATACTTTTTTTTTTTTTTCCGGGAATGGAGGTAAGTAGGGAAACATGGCCAATTTGGAAATGCTGTTTTCACTGAGTATTAATGTCTATAATCAGGTTCATTATTCTTGAATTCTCAAATTGGGTGCAGAATGTGTTTTAAGATGAAAAGGTAGATTTTTGCAGAAAAAAATATGTATGTATGTATTTTACACACAAATATATGTATATGAATATGTATATTATATATATATATATGTGTGTGTGTGTGTGTGTGTAGATGTATATATGAAAATACGTACATATTAATCCAGTGGAGGGAACATGAAATTATATTATGCTGGTGCCAAAATTTATTTTCAGTTAATCTAAATCAGTGCTTCTCAACCTTCCTAATGCCACGATCCATTAATAAAGTTCCTCATGTTGTGGTGATCCCCAACCATAAAATTATTTTCGTTGCTACTTCATAACTGTAATTTTGCTACTGTTATGAATCGTAATGTAAATATCTGATATGCAGGATGTATTTTCATTGTTATAAACTGAACATAACCCACAGATTGAGAACTGCTGCTCTAAATGATCAGCCTACCTCCTTTTCCAGCCATATGGATACCTAGATAATATGATTTATGTCATTTTAAATTCAAGAACATGGTAACATGATATGGTAAACTTAAGCCCTCTTTATATCTCTCTTTTGCCTTTGGAATCACATGCAAATTTTATCCTTTGGAGATGAAGTTCTATAACTTGCTAATCAATGAGGCTAAGGACTAGAGATGAAAATCTTTATTTGATTAGAAACCTGTTAAAGAAATAACTAAACCAGAGGTTCTTAAACTGTTGGGTGTGTATGTATATCTATATCAATATCTTTACACACATAAACAAACATAAATATGTGTATATGTTTGTGTGAAGTGTGCATATATGCATTATACATGCATGCATACGTGTATGTGTATATGCATGTAAGTATTATGTGTGCATATAAATACATATATATACATATAAAGCCATAAATATTAATTGACACATTATATTAAATTAGTATATTAATATGTAATTATTTATTATTATATATTAAATATATGCATTATCAATATGCTAAATATATATCAATATAATTTGTTTTTACTTATTTTATAAGCTTCACTAGACTTCTAAAGTGGTTCATGACATGGACAAAAGCTTAAGAATCCATAGTCAAAATGCTTATCTAGAAATATCATGGCACAAATAAGTCTATGACATACCACTAGGAGGCCAGAAGGGGCTATTGTATGGCAACATTCTCTGCCCTCAGTTATATGGTTGGACCTGGTGCAATTCTGTAAAAATTGACCTTATTGAGAGGCAAATCTATTCCCTTGTATTCATCAATCATTAAAATTGCCACCTAAGTACTAGTAAAAGATTTTACTCAAATTACTATATCATATTTTACATGAACACTGGATTTTTTAAATAATATTTTATTTTTCCTCAATTATATGTTAAAACAATTTTTTAAACGTTTGTTTATTTTTAGTTTACATGATTCATTTCCATGAAATTTTGAGTTACAAATTTTCTCCCTGTCTTACCCATCACCCCAAAACAGCAATCCCACTGTATATGCCCCCACCCAATCTCCTTTCTTCTATATCCTTCCCCATCACCCTTCTGACTTTCGAGTAGGGCAGGATGGATCTCCCTCCCCCAGTACCTGTATATCTTATTTCCCAGTTGCATATAAATGATAATAAAGAGACAATAGTAATAATAATAAAAATCACCCATCCCCACTGGAAAGACAAGCAATTCAATTCAGTTTGTACATGTGTAATTATGCAGAACATCTCCACAATGGACATATTGTAAATGACTGATTATATTTCCCTCCTTCCTATTCCGCCCCCCCACTTGTTCTAATCTCAACTTTGTCCCTGTCCCTTTACAGAAGTGTGTGTTTCTAACAACCCTCCTCCCCAACCTGCCCTCTCCTCCATCCTCCCCCCCTCTCAACCCCTTCCCCCACTACTCTCCTGTAGGCCAAGATACCCAGTTTAGAGTCTAAGCCAAATTCAATGACAGTAAGGTTGACCCATTCCCTTTTTGCCTTCCTGTTCTTCACCTCCATTGTAACAGTTATCCCTTGCCAGATGCCTTACAGCTAGTCTGCAGTACTATTGGCCAACTGAGCCAGGACCTAGGGGCCTTGGTTACTAATCTGTGCTGTGGCTAAGAGCCTCCTACTGGTTAGCTTGCACACCATCTAAGCTGTGTTGTGCTCCCCTTTTACTGAAGTGAGACAGAACTTTCCTGGTATCTTAAACTGGAAAATTGTTTTGCATCGATCTTTTTGTAGGTTCTGTCACTCCAAAATGCATTAAGAAGTTTGATTTAATGCTGTTTTTGAGAGAAACTGGGGAGAGCTCAGGCAACTTTCAGAATTCTCTCCATCATCTTAGTTCCACTCCTACAGCCTGTATGTTGAAGAGAAAATTTGATCATACAAGTGACCTGTTATTTCATGTTCCTCTTGGGTAAAATTGTGAGACAACAGAAAGAGAGTTGAAGGGACTAGTCAGTGATCTGAGTCTTCAGAACTTTGGAAAAAAAGCTAATAATAGATTTTTGTAATCATAGATTGTAAGCCTTTTAATCATAGCATAAATGTCTGGGTGCAGGAATAGCAATGCTGTACATTTTTCATAGCATGGATAAAGTCAAAATTTTATACAAATGAAGTCAAATTTACAGTGTTGTAATAAATGAATTCCCCCTTCTTGCCAATGTAAGGAATCCCTGGGTGTAGACATAATGTACCAAAATCTTTTAAGCATGCTGATTTTCTAGGGCTTCTCTAGGTTTAGACCAATACTTTCAATTCTGTTTCCAGTCAATAAATAAACACTTTAATCAATAAACACTTATGAAGCACCTACTATGTGCCAAGAACTGTACTGTATTTTTTTCTCATTGTTTTGTCTTCCATCAGTCTCAGAATCCACTTTGACTTTATCATTTCTGAAAATGTGAATAAAAATAGGACAGAGATTAATATTTATTTTAACATGAAAAAACTTTTTTTAAAGTTTTATTAATGTATTTTAAAATATAATATGTATTTCCAAATATATCCCCGATCCACATGATTCTTCTCTTGTAAGTAAGAAAAATGATAAACCAAAACCACTTATACGTAATGAGTCACACTTGTGGTCTTTTTTCCCTTTCCTATGAAGAGGAGGGAGTTATATTTTATGTTACCCATAGAAACAATATAACATCTGGAGTCAAATGCCTAAGTTAAAAACCCTATTCTGTCATTTCATATCTGTATGATCATGGCTAAAAGAACTAATTTATCTAGTGTTTCAGTTTATAAATGTAAAAATGTAAAATGTGGAAATGGACTAGCTGGTGTCTGAGGATCTTTCCTGTTCTATTATACAACAGTTTGTAATTGTAATAAATCAATTCAACTTCATTTTAGTATTGTTCTTTTCTGTGTTATTGAACTTTATTCTTTTTCAGGCTTCTGTTTTCCTCTGAAGGTTATACATGATCTGTCTTCCTTTAAAATTACTATATTCATTTTTCATGTAATAGTAATATTCTGTTACGTTTATGCTTCACAACTTGTGAATATGGCTCCAATCAATGGGCACTCAATTGCTTACTAGTTTTTTGATAGCATAATCAAAGTAATATGAATATTTTTGTATATAGGAGATCTCATCTGGATATGACCTAATAGGGTTTATGCCAAGGAGTAGATTCACTGAGTCTAAGGATATGTGTAATTTCAATTAATCTAATCATTTCTAATCATTTTTCCAGAATGAATGGACCAACTCACAAATCAACAAGTAGTGTATCCATATGCAGCCACTCCAACAATGTCTATTTCCATGAAAAATTAGATCTTGAGAGACATTTTTAGCACACTGTTCAGTAGCTCTTTCCCTACTTGAAACTATATTGGATGGCCATAGTTCTGAGAGTCACATTTGCCATATGGACATTAACTAGATATGTTGTCTATTAAAATTGCCTCATATAATCTCCTAAGTAGACTTACACAAAATTAATTTTCAGTTACTACTGAAATAGGTTATATTTAAACTAGATCATTAGAAAGTATTATTGGTGTTTAAATTTTATTGAACACATATGAGTTGAATTATGTAAGGCTTAAAAGAGTATTAATATGTCTAATGATACTTTCTACCAGTATTGTTCTTAAAGCTTCATATTTTATAGAACTTTGACACCATGATATATACTAAATTCATAATTTTTTTTAGAGTACTTATTTCTCTCTTTAATTATTTAGTCAGTATCCCAAGTCCCCTCATGCTTCATCAATAGTTTTTAGCCTAACCTTCAGGACAGAAAAAATTGATCTCTAGTGTATATTTCACAGTTGGTCATTCTGCTGCCCTATTAAGTTTCTAGTTTGACGCCCAGTTTAATTATATTTACTATATTTTAGAAGGTGGGGATTCAGAGAAAATATAAAGGAATTGTATAAACTGAGTCAAAAATACCTTATCTCCTGTGAGCACTACATAACCTTTGAATGTTTTAATGACTTTAGTTTACATTATAAGTAGGGTTATCTTTGGGATATCATGGAACTAAGAGATATCTCTAAAGAGTATAAAGGGCACAAATCATATTCACTCCCAATATAAACATCAAGGTGAATTTTGTATTGGTAGTTCTTTGAAGAGTACATACACACACACACACATAAATGTGTATGTAAGTATATGCATATGCATATGTATAAATATGTATGTGTGTATATATGTACATAGAGGATTTAAGATCTTAGAGATCTTTTTCCCACACAAGTGGAGCGAGGTTTTCCAAAGCAGATCAGTAACTAACCTGGTCCCAAGATCTAGAGAATAAAAGAAAGTCAGAGACTAAGCCGTCCAGCAATGCTTAGCCATTATTTGTGTTATGGACCCCTTTGGAAGGAGGCTGAAGCATTATTATGAAAAAAAAAAGTTTTTCAGTGCATAAAATATATAGGATTACGAAGAAAGTGATGCTATGTGGAAAGAGTTAGCAAGACAATACAAAATACAACACAAGTTCATAGACCTCAAATTAAGAACTACTGATAATTCCCTTCATTTCACAGATGAGGAAGTGTAAATGCTCAGAAAGTTTAAGTGTCTTGACAAAGGTCAAAGAAAAGGTAATAAATATCATAGGTAGAATTTGAACTCAAGTTCTCTAACTCAAAGTCAGGATTCTTTTGTATACTTCATTGCATATGACAGTTTACCATAAGTATGTATCAAATTTAAAATATCAGTTTAGAAATCACCTATATCTGTATTACAAAGCAGTAATTATCAGAACAATATGTTACTGGCTAAGGAATAGAATAATGGGTCAGTGGGATAGATTAGGTACAAATTACATTATAGTAAATAACCACAGTAATCTAGTATATGATAAGCCTAAAAAATGAAGCTTTTGAAACAAAAAAATCATTATTTGACAAAAACTGTTGGGAAAACTAGAAAACAGTGTGGCAGAAACTAGGTATAGACTAACATCTCACACTGTATACAAAGATAAAGTCAAAATGGATACATGGTTTATATCTAAACAGTGATACCATAAGCAAATTAAGAGAGCATAGAATAATTTCTCTCTCAGAATTATGGAAAAGGGAATTTAGGACCAAAGAAGATATAAAGAGCATTAAAAAAATGCAAAATAGATAATTTTGATTATATAAAATTAAAACAAAATCATTTTTGCACAAACAAAATCAATGCAACCAAAATTATAAAGAAAACAGAAAACCCAGGGAGAGGGGTAGAATTTTTGCAACAAGTATCTCTGATAAAGGTCACATTTCTAAAATACATAGAGAACTGTGTTAAATCAACAAAAATAAAAGGCATTACCCAATTAATAAATGGCAAAATGACATGAGCAGGCAGTTTTGGGAGGAAGGAATTAAAGCTATCTATAGTCATAAAAATGTTCTAAATCACTACTGGTCAGAAAAACAAAAAATAAAATAACTTGGAGGTTACCATCTCACAACTATTAAAGTGGCAAATATGACTAAAAAGGAACATGTTGAATGTTGGAGGGGATGTGGGAAAACTGGGACATTAATGCACTGTTGGTAGCATTGTGGACTGATGCAAACATTCTATATAGCAATTTGGAACTATGCCCAAAGGGCTATAAAACTGTGTATGCTCTTTGATGCAGCAATATCACTGTTAGATCTATATATCAAAAATATTCAAAGGAAGGAAAAAAGATCTATTTTCAAAACTATTTATAGGAGCCTTTTTTGTGGTGGCAAAGAATTTAAGCTGAGGGGATGCCCATCAATTGAGGAATGGCTAAACAAACTCTGGTATATGATTGTAATGGAATATTATTATACTATAAGAAGTGACAAGCAGGATGATTTCAGAAAAACCTAGAAAGACTTACATGACCTGATGCATAGCGAAGTGAACAGAACCAGAACTTTGTACACAGTAAGAGCAATACTGTTAGAGGAAGAGTTGTGAATGACTTAGTGATTCTCGGCAATACAATGACCCAAGACAATCCCAAAGCACCAGTGATGAAGTATACAGTCTGCTTCCAGAGAAAGAACTGATGCTGATTGAACACAGAGTGAAGCACGTTATTTTCACTTTCTTTCTTTCCTCCCCTTTTATTTGAGTCTGCTTGCACAAAATGACTAAGATAGAAAAGTTTTACATAGTTGCACATTAATAACCTGTATCTTATTCCTTACCATCTCTGGAAGGGTGGGAGGGGAAGTAGGGATGGAATGATAGAATTTGGAACTCAAAATTTAAATTAAAATGTTACCAAAAAATTGGGAAAAAATAAAATGAAAAACCAAAGATGAAAAAAAAAGTAAAAGAAATCACTTATACTATGTTGGTATGAGAGTGTTCTTTTTTTATTTTTTTATAAAATTTGATTAAACAGCTTTTTCAAAAATGCAATTGAAAAGAAATGTTTTTAAAATTATATATCAAAGTTTCATGAGGATGTAATAATGCTGGGCGAGACTTTCATACCCTATACCAATTGACCACAAGCAATAACATCTCCCACCATGTTGGTATGGCTTTCATTTCAAGCTTAATGATTGCATGTCTATCCTTTGAGAATCAACACAACTAGATCTGTATTAACTTTCCATCACATTGTCTGCACTGTGATGGATTTTCATAACAGCAGCAACTTTTAAATGTACTATGCCAAGTTACAGAGGTTGTGATCTCTATTAGCAGAGGAATTAAATATTTAAATTACTGAAGTATCAACAATAAAATATTTCCCATGGTTTTCCCACCTGGGCAAGTACCTCTGTAACAGACCTGAAACTCTGTATCTCACACCTTGTAATTTGCTTATCTTGGAAGTTCTTGCCCTAGAACTTAAGCAGGGGTTTTGGTTGCAGGGTAATCACACTATTAGTGGCCTGGATCTATTTAAAGGTCATAGATATGAGACCATGTTTTATCTTCACATCTCATGTAAATACCAATCTATCTCTCCAGACCATCTTATCACTTAACCTTCCAGGAATGTTGCTGCTTCTACCATCCCACTCTCTTTTCCTTGGCCTTCACTCCCTTAAAAGGCGTCTTCCTTTATTAGAGTGCAAACTCGTACAGGACAGGGACTGTCCTTTTATATTTGTATCTTTAGAACTTAGCATAGTGTGTGGTTTATGTAAAGGTCTTAATAAATATTTGGTGGTGGTAGTTTTATTGTTGTTTTTCCATTTGCCCATTCTAAATGTCACAGATTAAAGAGGCATTATATTTGACAATGGTAAATCTACTCTAGGCTTAGTCCTGGGTTTCTCATCAATATTATCAATTATCGTGATTATTTTCCAAAGTATTTCAGCTTTATGTATAATTAATGACGTAGTTCAAAAAACACTTGTTTTCTTTCCAGTTCCAAAGCACTGACTTCCATAAGGAAAAGTTTTATTTTTATTTTTGTACATGTACACATTGTTGATCTGCTTTTTACCAATGTAATGTATGATATTCATAATTCTTACTTGTACTAGTTGTGTTATTTCTTTGGTACAAAACAACTATCTCTACATAAGATTTACTAGTCCCTTTACGAATTGAAAAGAACTGGGATTGAAGCTTATTCCAAGGTAACAGCAACAAAATAAAATCTCCCTCTTTAATATAAATGTCAATATGTTCTGAGATATATGCTTTATATAGTACATAGTCATCAATCAATAAGAGATATATCAAGATGTTAAAAAAAGGTATTATAAGTTGTTACATATTAAGGCTTCACTACATGCTTTACAACACATTCATTTACAATTCTCAAAAAAAAAAAGTCAACTCTAATCATTACAAGGTACATTTCAGCAATACTCTCCAAAGTGCTTATTCTGGTTTCAGAATTAGAAAATGGAAACAAGTGTTAAAAAGGAAGAACGGAAGGAAAAGGAAGGAAGAAAGGAATTGAATAATCTGGAGAAAAAAAATTACCTTCGATCTAATCATTTTATCGTTTGAAATTGATAGATTTCATAAACCTTAGATAACATTAGTAAGATTATGACCTTTTTTTTGGGGGGGGGTTTATACATAATTTTGGTCACAGAATTTTTTTTCCTCTTTTCTGTGAGGAAACACAAGTATTAAACGTCCTTTCATCATTGTAGGAATAAAACTCTTTCATAACTTGTAGTATTAAATATTGACCCAGTATACTGAAAGGTAAAGAAACCCATGCACAGATAGTGCATCAGGGACAGAATATGAATTCAGGTTCTTCTAGCTCCAAAGTTGGGCCTCTAATTCAAATAACAATACAATTTTTTTTCAATCACAATAAGTTTTGGAAAGACCTGCTACCCTTTCTGAACACTCTTTTGCAAAATAAATAAGTAGGTAGATAAATAAATGGATGGACAAATAAATAAATAAATGAAAGGATAAATGAATAAGCAAATAAATAAATAATGAGCAAGAATATATGAAGAGTGATATTATAAGACAATGTATACATTCTTTGTCTCTCTCTCTCTCTTTTTCTCTCTCTGTCTCTGTCTCTCTCTCTCTATCTCTCTCTCTTTTTTTCCTCTGTCCCTGTTTCTCTGTCACTCTGTTTCTCTCTGTTTCTGTCGCTCCCTCCCCTTCCTTCCCTCTGCAAAAGTGGCTTTGTACTTTGATTTTGTTTCATTTGTCCTTTTCAGTTTTAGGAGCAAAGAAGAGAATCTCCGATGTGTGAGGTCCAGCTGTGGGAATTTTAAGTCCATAATTCCAGGTAAGCTATTATAACCAGCCCATCAGCAAAGCACTAAGAAGCCAAACCCAAGGGTCTTTGTTCTTGGAATCTGGGAAAACTGATACTATACAGGAAATGAGCTATGTTGATCACATAATTTCCCTCTCACTGCCAAGAAACTGAAGAGGCTTATGAAAGATCATAATTCTCAAGGTATTGGAAAAAATGTTTATATGTTTATAATTATTATTCCTTCGAAGTAAATGTTGCTCTATAAAAGATAATCTGTTAAGTTATTAAAGAGGAATAGGATGGGGCATCTAGGTAGTGCAATGAATAGAGCACTGGCCCTGGAGTCAGGAGAACTTGAGTTCAAATTCAGCCTCAGATATTAAACATTTACTAGCTGTATGACCTTGGGCAAATCGCTTAACCCCAATTGTCCTGCCTTCCCCCCTCCAAAAAGACTAAATAAGAGGAATGGGATGGTTAGATCCCTAAAACTGGGGAAACTCTAGCTAATGGCAGAGACAAATACTCAACCCCCTAAGAGGATTATAGAAATCTGGGAGGGGTAAAATAGGAAAGAATGGTAGTCACCTCTAGGGTAGGGAGAAGGAAAAATGGGGAAAAAAATAAATTTATATGGCAACTTTATTTTTTATTCAAAAGGAATACAAAATTGTATACAACAGATTTGCAGTTTCATTTGCAATATTTTTTAAATTATATTTTATACCAATGTTTTATTCCATAAATAAAAAATAAAATAAATAAAATTTTAAAAATAAAGAAGCATTTATTAAGCACCTACTCTATGCCAGGCACTACACTTAGTAGGCTACCATGCAAAAAATAAATTAGTGGGGACTCTAGTCAATGGCAGAGTATAGACAACTCAAACTTAGCAGTATTAGAGAATCCTCAGAGGAGGGATGAAATGTAACAGACGTGGCCATCAGACAGTGGAGGCCAAATAGTAGCTGTCAGATCTTGTTATCCTAAGATGTGTTAAAGCATTGTGTGTTTTGTTTAAAAAAAACAAAAAGGAGGGGAAAACATCTCTCCAATCAACTTAAATAGAAGATTCGACATCAATGAGCTAGTAAAATTTATTCACGTATACAAGGTGATATAATTTGTACTTTAGATGTCCATTTTGACATATGTTTCCCGTCCTTACTGCCATCCCCCAGATTTTACAATAATAAAATGGTAATGTAGAAGTCATTTTGACAATGTAAAACTCTGAATTCTCTCTAAATATCTTTGAAAGATGTAATTATGTTGGGAAAAGTCATCAAAATGTAGATAAAAGAATCAATACGTGCAAAAAGCATCAATAATCAAAGGGATTGTCCACAAAAAGGAAAGGGAAAGCTTGGTAGTACAGTAGAAAGAGAATGGGCTCTGGAGGGAAAGGACTTATGGTATATTATCCTTATATTTGCTCTGAGTCTGCTTCTTCATCTTTAAAATAAGGGGTGCTAGACTAGATGGCTGTCGCTTATAGCTCTAGATCTATGATCCTATGAAAAGTACAATTCTAAAGATGTTATGTCCTAAGAGCTTGACTGAAAACTTTGATCAATCTAACCAGAAAGCATTAATTGGTATAATGATAAAAACAATTAAGTCTATAATGATGTCAAAACTACCGGAGTCACATTAATACCGAATCTCTTATTCTTCTAAACTGAGAATAAACTTCATCTCCTGAAGTATATTTGTTAACTGCCTCATGTTGCCATTGACCAGAGAAGGATATGGCAAACCACTTCAGAATCTTTGGCAAGAAAATCCCATGGACAGTATTAAAATGATAAAAGGGATGATACCAGAAGAGGAGCCCCTCATGTCAGAAGGTGTCCAATACCCTAGTGGGGAAGAGTGAAAGACAGCTACAAATAGTGGCTAGGCTAAAGTTGAAAGGAAACTCAGCCCTGGATGCATCAGGTGACAAAAAGAAAGTCTAATGCAATAAAGATCAATATTGCACAGGAACTTAGAAAGTAAGCTCAATGAACCAAGGTAAGCTGAATATAGTCAAACAGGAGATGGAAAGATTAAACATGGAAATCTTGGGTGTTGGGGAACTTAAATGGACAAAATGGGTGAATTTCATTGAGATAAATCACTTCATGTACTACTATGGACAAAAATCCTTTAAAGAAATGGACTAGTCTTTATAGTCAATAAAATGGTGAGAAAAGCAATACTTGGTTATAATATTACAAAATGACTGAATGATATCTATTTGAATTTAAGCCAAACCATTCAACAACATAGTATTAGAAATCTATGCTCTAATCACTGATTCCAAAGAAGCCAAAGTTGAACAGTTCTATGAAGGCCTACATCTTCTAGAAATAACAACCCCCTTCCCCCCCAAAAAAAGAAAAGAAAGATGTCATATTCATTTTAAGGGATTCGAAAGCCAAAGTATCAAATCACAAGATAATTGGAACAATAGGCAGGTTTGGCCTTGGAGTATAAAATGCAGCAGAGGAGACACTAATGATTTCATTAAGATAACTCATTGGTCATAACAAACACTCTTGTTCAACAATCCAAAAGCAATTCTACACATGGACTTTACCAGATAGTCAATATGGAACTCAGATTCATTAAATACTTTTCAGCCAAAAGTAAAGAAGCTCTACACATTCAGTTAAAACAAGACCTGGAGGAACTCTGGATTAGATCATGAAGTTCTTATTGCAAAATTCAGAATTAAATTGAAGAAAACAGGAAAAACCATCAGACTATATATACTAAATAACATCCCTTATGAATATGAAGTGGAGGTGTCAAAGAGATTTAAGGCATTAGATCTAGTAGATAGAGTGTCTGAAGAACTATGGGCAGAGATTCACAATATTGTACAGGAGGTGGCAGCAGCAACAACAATAAAAATTCCAAAGGCAACGAAGAGCAATAAAGCAAAATGGCTGTCCAATGAGGCTTTACAAAGAGCTGAGGAAAGAAGAAAATGGAAAGGAAAAAGGCAAAGATATATCCAAGTGAATGAAGAATTCCAGAGAACAGCAAGAAAATATAAAAAAGTTTTCTTCAATGAGTAATTCTAAGAAATTGAAGAAAACAATAGAATGAGAAAGACAAGAGATTTCCTCAAGAAAATTAGAGAGACTCAAGGAAAGTTTCATGTAACTGTGGGCATTATGAAAGACAAAAAAATGGTAGAGATTTAACTGAAGTAGAAGAGATTAAGAAGTGACAAGAATACACCAAAGAGTTATAAAAGAAAGATCTTAACATCATCCATAAGTACAATGATGTGGTTATTGATCAACAGCCAAATAAATAGAGAACGAAGTAAAAAAAGGAGTTAGGAAGGATGTTAACCATTAGGCTAGTGGAGGTGACAGAATTCTTGTTGAGCCATTTAGCATTCTAAAAGAGGATGCTGTTAAAGTGCTGTTCTCAATATGATAGCAAATTTGGAAAGCTCAACAGTGGCTATCGACTTGGAAAAGATCAGTTTATGTCCCAATCCTAAAGAAGGGCAATGCCAAGAAATGTTCAAATTACTGAACAATTTCATTCACTCTTTTCATATGCCAGTAAAGTTCTGCTTAAGACTCTGCAGCTAGCTCTTTGTGATTGTAAAAAACTGGAAATATAGGGGATTCTCATCAATTGGGGAATGACTAAACAAGCTGTGGTATATGAATGTAATGGAATACTATTGTGCTATAAGAAATGGGAAGGAGATGGACTTCATAATTACCTGGAGAGGCTTATAC
>CM053592.1:117567581-117587791 GCA_028646515.1 Pseudochirops corinnae | reverse complement strand
TTTTTTTTTTTCCAGTAGCAATGTATATCTGCAAGAGTTGGACTATAAGGAAAGCTCAAGCAGCACAGAAGGAACACTGTCAAATTATGGTATTGGAGAAGATGTTTGAGAATCTCTTGGACAGCAAGGAGGTCAAATCAGTCAATACTTAAAATAATAAAATTAGGCTATTCACTGGCAGGTTAAATATTTAATCTGGAGACTAAATACTTTTGCCACAAAATGAGAAGATGGGACTTATTGGGAAAGATTAAAGAAAAAAAGGAAAACACAATAGCAGAAGATGAGATGGATATATAATATCATGGAAACAATGAACATGAACTTGGATGGACTTCAAGTTGAGGATTGAAACAACAACTAGAACAACAACAGTCATCACAATCTATCTTCACCCAACATCAGTTAGTGATAGATTGCTGCTTCTTTTCCTTACCACTTGGAGCTGCTCAGTGGCTTCATTGTTTTGCTATGATTTCCTTATAGCAGCAGTATTATTTAACTTACGTTCTACTAATTATACATAAGGTATACATAAGTCTAATTAACCTCATTGCACTAATCATACATAAGCATCCCTGTGGGCTACACATGAATTAGTTTTAAAATATTATTTTGTTTGTTTTATTGTATTTTTATATATTTTGTTAAATATTTCCCACTTATATTTTAATCTAATTTCTGTCATACTGTTGTGAGCATTATGCCCTCCCTGGCTACATGTTTAATGCTTCTGCCTTACAAGTATGTCCTATACTCCATTGTTGATGTTGAACTTTGCTGCTGCCTCGGTAGGTTGTTTTACTTGCCTAGAATTCATATCTAGTAAATGAACAACATTATTAAGTATTCATATTTGATTCAGTTTGATAAACACTCATTAATCATCTCCTATGTATAAGACACGGCATGCACTGCCTATACAAATACAAAAATGGCACACAATTCCCTCATTCAAGGAAGTTATATTCCACATTTGGGTACAACTTAATCCTAGATATGTAGATGTAAAATTATTTGAAGAAAAATACTAATGACTAAGCACAAATTGCGCTAAGAGATATACAATATATTACAACAACAATGAATTTCAGTGATGTGAAGTAGCCCCTGCACTTCAAGAGTTTGCAGTTTAATCCAAACCATGTCAATATAAAAATATATAGACTATGTCTACATGTTGAGCAAAACAGTCAGATGAAAAGGGGAAAGTTCAGTCAGACATTTATATATAATGCCAGAGATCCAAATGGCATCATGTAGAGTAGGCCAGAATGTTTGTTCTACTCATTCTTTCATTTTTTATCCAGCTGTTTTGGCATTCTTTAGACACAGTTATAGAGTAAGGTGAATGGCTAACATAAACAGACAGAAAGCTTTTTAACTATATATAAAAGGCAATTCTTTTGGCTGCTGTTGGGGTCTTTTGAAAATCTGAATGTGTCCTAAGGAGAAAAGACGTGAAAGAAAGAAAAAATCCACAAAAATGTAATACACACAAAACATCAGTTACTGAAGGCAGACAGGATGAAGATTAGTTATAGTAGGAATCACAGAAGCTCAAAGGGCAGAAAGAAATAGGGCACAACTGAATACAAAGAAACTTTCTTTAAATCTAGAAATACCAAATAGAATTTCATTTTGGTTGATGCAGCCAAACAGATGGTTAGATGAATAATGGTCTTGTCCACTATTTCCTTTAGCTTGATCTGGTTTTACATCACAAGTGAGTAAAACTCATCCTTTGAACATCATTGAAGAATATTCTGGGCTCTTGGTAATCTTGGGGTCACTCTCAGAGAACCTAATACCTGTGATATACTCCTCTGAGATACTTACCAAGTAATAAAACAGATATTGTATCCTTGAAGAACACTCAGTTTATTTCCCTGAAAATAAAGAATATTTCTTTCCCTAAAGTGAGGTGTATTATACTATTTCCTTGGAACTATCTACATTATTGAGCATTTGTTCTATTCTGAATAGACACTCAATTTATTGCACAAATCATGGTGACTCTCTTGTCATTTCCTAGGTTAAGGTAAACTTCAGCAGTAACTGGGCATAAAACCTTATGAAAACCACCCTCATTATTAGGAAGTCTGGGATGCTACTCCCACCAGACAGGGATGTTTAACACCTAAAGAAACACTGTATCTCCCTAAATACCTGTTGCTGTTCTCCACAGGCAATGGTGATGAACCACATAAATTCATCATCCTGTGACCATTCAAAAAGGAAATGATCCTATTGAACGGCTGGCATCTCACATCACCTTGTGGACATTTCACAGTAAAGACACCCATTTAATTAGGAAATGAGTCATTGCTTTTGCACAGACTAAAAACTATACAATCTCGGCCTCTTTTCATTTAGAATTGGTGGAAGGGTTGACTAGGTCACTAAAGGTTTTGATGTTCAAGCACAGTATTTTCCATAGTTATCAAGAATAAAAATGAATGTAGAGCTCCTTTTCGAAGTCATTTTTAACCAATAAAAGTTCAGCCTGGTGTATCTGGGAGGAAATCCAGAAATCCTTCAAAAAATCTGACCATTTGCAGTTTGCATTTAATTGAATTTATAGAGTAACTAAAGCATTCATGCAGATGACTTAGGTGTTCAGAAATAATCTGAACCTAGGCCTAAATAGAAAACAAAATGAGCAACAAACAAAAACTATTGACAATTGGACTAATACTAAGGGATAGCATTTAACAACCCAAAAGCCTTTAAGTAACTTGACTTACTTCTTGCTTTCCTACAAAAAAGAAATGTTATAAAAATAACATATTCTTATAATTAAAAATAGGGAGATGAACTCTGAAGGATGTGTTCCCACTAGCTCAGCAACATCAATACAATGTCACCTATAAACTACCTATAAACGATAAACTACCCCTATAAATCACATGAGTGGTACTGTGGTAATGATGTATTATGTCATACAAATATATCACTATGCTCAATGTAGTACTTTATTAGTCTAATAGAGCATCAGTATGATGGGATTTTGATGATGTACCATTTTTGGTAATAAAGGGCTGGCTGAGAAGACATAGCTCTCACAGCTATGTTTTATAACCTCTCTAATATGTGTGTGTGTATGTATGTATATATGTATGTATGCATATACATATATATGTTCTCCTTGTTATTCATACATACAGATACATGCATATATATGCATATATAATGTGATTTTTAAAATAGGAGAAAATAGGGAAATTCAATTCTTTTGATAAAATAAGTTAGATTCACTAACTGTGAATAACTGGAATGATTTGAGACTAAGCTAGGGTGACCTATGTCAATGGGGAGCCCCATAAAGTTCTTCCTCATAAAGAGCTATATGCTATATAGACTGGCCTAGGCTAGACCTTGTCAAAAATATTATCTTTCTCACTTCCACTAAATGCTAACTCAGAATTGTGAAATTCATGCAACTATATTTATTATCAAGTCTTAAGAGATCAAATCCAAATAATAATCAAGGACAGTAATTAGAAGTTGCAATATTATGGATGGTCAAGACTATATACTTCATTAAAGGGCATGTGGTGATAGTAATTCAACTTTGAAATTTATCTTTCAAATAACTTGTGATTATAGTTATTTGTACAGTATTCAAACTTTTTTATTATATTTTATTGAGATGAATATAAAAATACATTTGTACTTTATGAACACACACATTAGGTAAAGGGGAAAAGCTGGCATTTTGCTCTGTAGGGAAGGGTAAACCATTAAAAATTAAGATAAAGCATGGTGGATGTTCCAGGACAAAAAGAAAATCCATACACACACAACAATAATGTGCTAAATTTAAAAGGAAATTAATAGAGAATTTGTTATTTCAGAAGGTTCAGTTGAATCACACGATTTTAAAGCTCAAAGAATCTTATAAATTACTTTAGTCACCTGAGTTTACAATGGTAAAATTGGGACATGGAGTGATTAAATGACTTCTCAAAAGTCAAAATAATTACAAGGGGCTGGGAAATGAACCCGGGTAATTTGAATCCAAATTCAGCTGTAATTCCATTGTACCATGAAGAATTTTAGGAATCAGCTAACATATTTTGTTGTGATATTAAAAATAGAACGTGGGTAAGGATTTTACCTTTAGGGTAGCAACTATTGTCCTCAATGAAACTGCTGATCACTGTTGCAAGGCAGCATCAGTGTCTTGTATTGCACGTATAGCAATGCATATCTTGTTTTGTATTGCATTGTGAGAGAAGGCATTTCCTTCCAGCAAAGGTATATAAGGAAAAGTAAAAAATCTAACTAACAGATAATCTGTAGAGGGGAATAATAATTTGTTTAGACTCGGGCTGGATGAGATGATCACTAATGACTCTTTCTACTCTAAGTTTCCATTATAAACTTCTAAAATCAACAACACAACTTCTTTCTTTTGACACTTTTCCCCTAGAGACTGCAAAATACCTACCAATATAAATATTACGCTTACTTCTAAAATATGTGTGAGAGGGAGAGCAGGACATAAATTCTTCCAATCTAGCTCTACCATGGTCCATTTGTTCCCATCACTGGTAGTAGCCAATTGGACAACAGCAGGGGAAGTAGCAAGTTTATAAAAGGGTTTCTTTGTTTGTTTTACTTGTTTTTATTATTTGTTTGCTTCATGAGCAAAGGTAAATGGTAGAAAGAAAACATTTATGAAAGTATGAAAAAAGACAAAGTTAAATTTGGATAAATCAGTGATTTCTTATGATCCCATGGGAATTTAAAATGTTCAGAAATAAGGAAAATGAGTAATTATAGAATAGTTGCTATTAGTATATAGCAAATAAAAACAGTCCAGAGGTTTTTTGATTCTCAGAGCACCAAGTCCATCTGTATCCACTCCTTTTAAAGGAATGGCATATTGTTTCAACAATCATTAAGCAATGAACTTGAAATCACAACTTTAAAAAATTGTAGGTTAACTGTGGAGAAAGGGGGTGTCATTACCAAATGAACACCTTGTCATTTGTGACTCTATCAATAAACTTGGGGAATGGGATCAAGTCTTCCCCCCCTTTCAATAGCATATTGCTCCTTCTCTTGCACATGCTATGATCTTTTGCATGCTGAGGCCAATGTGGCTTTTTCTCCCTTACCTTACCACAGAAAGATGAATAACCAAAAAAAAAAAAAAATGGGGGTAGTCTTCTTGATATTTAATCTGTAAGGAGTGTAACTACTATAATTTTTGTATTCGGTTCCAATATCACCCTGATATGGTCTTTGGGGGGAAAATATACTGATGATATATAGAACCTACCATGTTCACTGAAAAATATTCCTTTTGCTGGTACGGATCATAAATTTTCTAGGTCTTAATAGAGAGTGTTTAAGTTCATGTTTAGGCAAAGAAAATTACAAACTGTAACCAAACATTTAGTAATAAATCACTGCAAATTCAAACTGCCTATTCCTTAGAGAAGAGATATGCAATCTATAGCAAGCCTATATCTGAAGTCTTTTATAGGTCATATTCCACTGACATTGCCTCCTGGAACACAGTGTCCTTTCTGTTCCATAGGATAGCACTGGAGTAATATTTTATTTTATTTTATTTTATTTTGCTTTTTGGAGGGGGGAAGGTAGGGCAATAGGGGTTAAGTGACTTGCCTAAGGTCACACAGCTAGTTTTGTGTTAAGTGTCTGAGGCATGATTTGAACTCAGGTCCTCCTAACTTCAAGGCCAGTGCTCTATTCAATGTGCCACCTAGCTGCCCCTGAAACAATATTTTAGTGAAAAACTTTGCTAGGCCTCAGTTTCCTTATCTGGGAAATTTAAGGGATTTGGACTAAATGACCTCTAAAACTGCTGATTCTCTTATTTTCTTAAGGATCTACTCTTGTGTCAGTTAAATATTTTATGGGTCCATTATTACCATTTCTACCTGGAAAAGGGTTATAGTTGGGAATATTGCTTTACTTTGGAAGATAGTAAAAACAAACAAACAAAAAGGGATAGTGGTTGTGATGGATTTGAGAATAAAACATTTTCTTGTTGTCTAATATGAAACTCAATTTCTCTAACTACATACATTCCATGGATGATATAAAAATTAACTAAGCACATCGAACACAGATTTGGCTGAATTAATATTTTTTGAAAGTATAAGGAACAACTAACTTTATCTCAGAAATGTCCATGACTTGGGAAGAAAAAAGATTAAAAAAAAATAAGAATTTGGAAGAAAAGATTATAAAATAACTTAAAGGAACTTATCTTCTCAATGTTAACTTCCAAAGAAATTATATTATCAGGTCGTGATTGGTATTCTAAACTAACTATAAAGAAGTATTTTCAAAGAGATATTAGTGAGCATTACCGAGATTTTGACGCACAAACTCAAATGATTATTTAACTGTTTTGGATAATCTCCATGTTACATATGTGTAATGAAAAAAGTATATTTATAACATCAGATGGCAGAAGATCTAACTATATTGCTACCTCACTAAATTAAAAGAGGAAATATGATATTTAGATTTATATGATGAAAAGTTTATTAAAAAGATCGCTAAAAGTCATTCATTTATATCCAAATTTTCTGACTTTCCTATGTAATAAATCAGAGATACCTTCTGTAAGGAAAGATAGGCATTATGTCAAAGCCAGTAATTTTGAGTGCAATCACATAAGCAGCTAGCTGGCTCAGTGGATAGAGTGTTGGGTGTGGAGTCAGCAAGACATAAATTCAAATCTGGCCTCAGACCCTCACCAGTTGTATGACACCGAGCAAGTCACTTAATCTCTACTTGCCTTAATCCACTGGAGAAGGAAATTGAAAAACATCCCAGTATTCTTGCCAAGAAAACCCCATATGTTATCACAAAGATTCAGATACAACTGAACAGCCACAACAACAATCACTTGGCATGTAGTTACAAACAAATTTCAAATGAATAGAAAACTTTTCAACATTAGAGATATCCAAAAATGGAATATTCTCCCTGAGGAGCTCAGGAGTCCTATCTCTAAGGACCTTCAAGTACAGACTAGATCAGGATTGAGGTACATGCAACCTCAAAGGCATATGTGACCTTCTAGGTCAGCAGTTCTCAACCTGTGGGTCACGACCCCTTTGGGGGTGAAACAGCCCTGTCACAGGGGTCACCTAAGATCATAGGAAAACACATATTTCTGATGGTCTTAGGAACCGAGACACTGCTTCTCTACTGGTCTCCAGGAGGGTGTGCTCACATGCAGATACTCCCACATACAAGTATTAAAGGTATATAGTATTAGGAAGGTTGAGAACCACTGTTCTAGGTCCTTGGGTGAGACCTTTTGACTGAGTCCCAGTTTTACAGAACAAATCCTTTTATTTCAATGAATTGTCTATAAAGTTTGATTTCAGTCAAAGGGTTGCACATGAGGACGTAGAGAGTCATATGTGGCCTTGAGGCAATAGGTTCCCCATCCCTGGACTAGATCAATTCACCACTGAATCAATAAGCATTTATTAAGCAACCACTCTGCTAAAAACAAGAGATACAAAGACAAAAAGTGAATAGCATTCCTTGTGCTCAAGGAGTTTATAGTCTAATAGGGAGATACATGTGTATATATAAGTTAAGAAAAAAAAATTCTAGAAAACAAATGGGGGAAGGATATTAACAGCTAGCCAATCATGAGCATTTCTCCTAAGGACTGCTGCTGTGAATAGCTTTAAGGATTTAATTGCATAGTATAGTGAACTCACTTTTTATTCAGCAATAAATTAAGGCAAAACATTGACAGCAATATAAACTAGCAACTTATTACTAATGTGGCCACACAGTCTTAAACAAAACATATCATTCAATAAGTGACAATCTCATCAATCAGTATAAAGTACCTAAGTCAAAATCTTCTTTCATCTTGACTCCAGGCTTCCAATCATTCTTAAGCCAATCATTCTTAAGGGATAAGCTTTCTTAAGTCAATCATCCATAAGGGGTAGTGGAAAGTACAAAAGCCACCCACCCCTAGGTAACAGTAAGTTACAATATCATCAGTCAGCTCTGATTAGCCAAGTAAAGTCTCCTTACATTTGATTTCAGGCTGACTTCCAAACCCCATGGCTCCTGTTCCAGCTGCCAATCTTGCCTAGATTCACCCACTGTTGCCTAGATTCACAGGCAGATTCACTCTGATCACAGCTCATGGGAACTGCTCCATCCCAAGCTCTTCAAAATTTCTGTTTCTAGGAAAACAAAACTTAATAGAGCCACAACAATATTTATACATATTAAGCTTAACAGAGTTACGGCAATATTCACATACTTTGCCAGCACTATTGATGAGATCAGGCTCTGGGAAACCCCTTGAACTCTGATTGAAGCTTCCCACTTGATGAGGCATTTGCCTGAGGCCATAAGCCTTTCAATATTGTTAGGCCCAAATTTGTTACTCTTAAACTAGCCTAGCCCTCCATTGTCCAGCATTGTCCAGCTACTTCCCACCCTTGATCCTATCAAAATATCTATACCCAAATCAGTTACCCTTAAACTAGCCTAGCCCTCCACTGTCCAGTCATCTCCAGGTAGCCTTCAGCTATTTCCCACCCTTAATCCCATTCCTAGAGTAGAACCTCAGTTCTTCAATACCTTCCCCATAACTCTCCCTCTATTCCAGCCCTAGAACCCTCTCACAGTGTTTCTGTATATAAGTCTCATCTTGCCTCCATGAAGGTGGCGAGATTCAGTCTAGCACAGACTCACTCTGTGTCAGATTGTTCTGTCCCCCTTGTCCAATACAAGTATCACAAATATTTAGGCTCCTTAAGAGTCTACCCATTATGGTGAATCTTTAATAAACTTTGCTTTACTTTAGCTGAGAGAAGGCTTTAAGCACCCCTAAACTCCCAAATTTCAACATTATCATCTCAACTCACTTTCTGAGAAAACACAAATCGACAGACAAAATGCTTCTCTCTGACAAAGTAACACCAACACAGAACAGAGTGCCAACATCACAAACATAATGTCTCTCAGTTCTGCTTGGTCCTAGCTCATGCATGAGCTTTTATATGCTCTGCTCCTTTCTATTCCATTCTTTTGGTGACAATCTCCTCCTACCATGGGCTCCATGTGATGAAATTAAGCCTATTAAGGGGAGGGAAGGTTTCCAAACTCCCTTAGGTAACACAATGTATACTGTTTCCAACAAAGACTTGATACAATCAAAAGCAAGACTCAAAGGCACTTAAATACCTGAAACAAGTACTACTTTGTTTGCCATCATAGGAGATCAGGAACCCCTCATGTAGAAGATGATGCTACTTGAGAGGAGTTTTGAAGCAAACAAAAGATTCTAAGATGAAAAAAGGAAGGTAAATTGTATTCAAGTTTTCAAAGTTTGTCTAGATCACATAGGGCAGGAAGGAGACTAAGGTTAGAAGGAGAGTTGGACATTAGATGACAAAGACTTTAAAGGTAAAAAAATTAATTTAAATTAAAATGTAGTTTTTCTATGTTACCCTAAAAATAATGAGGCATTGAAATTTATTGATAGGGTTAGACCTAAGTTTTAGGAAAACCATTGTTGCAGTAAGGGCTCTGTCCACCCCAAAACTGTGGTGCTTTATTAAAGCATTGTGATGGAATCATCTCAAAGAATGCAGAGTCAGACTTCTTCTAATGCAAGTATAGGCATTTATTGAGATTGAGACCTCTCATTAAATGGGCTAAGTTCCAAAAGGAACCAGCAACTTCAGAGAAAGTGTAAAGACGCAATTACATATCAGAGATTTACATAGAATATAGAAATATGACTAATATTAAAAAGGGAGGAGGAGTTTGTTAAGGGATTTGGTAATACAGGAGGGGTCCCATCTATGGTTTAGTGATTAAACATTCTAGTCGTGTTACCCTCCAGTTGGCTGGCTATTATGGTCCTGTCTGATCAAGATAGACAGTTTTGTGGTGCTGTCTTAGGTTAGATGGATTATGTCATTGTAGTTGAGTACAAGAACACACCTGTTTCTGTGGGGATGGGTCTGGGGGCACTGACTAGGTAGAGCCAGTATCTGGGTTCCCATCACATGGACATACGTACAGTTCCTGTGGGAACTAAGAATTCATGGACACACCTGTTGTTCTAGTGAGCAGTGAGGCATGTATGAAGAAATTAGGACATGAGGGATAGGGTGGGGGCTGCTAGGTAGGTACAGTGGGCCTGATGTTCAGGGTGCCAGGCCCATAATGAAGTAAGAATATTGAGGTTGAGGGAAATTTTATTAGGATTCCATCATCCCCCCCTCAAAGAGGTAGGGCCCAAATTCATTTGGGAAAAAGGATGAAAGTCTCTGCTTCTGTAGCTTCTTCAGGCTGAAAAAAGGCATAAAGCTGTTCCTGTTTCAGTGGGTCCTGAGAAGGAAGTTGACTGGAACCAAATATAAGCCACATACAGGGGATGATGGGTGAGTATGGATTGGTATCCACTGTTTGCTGCCAACTGTCGGTGAACTGGCATATGGTCTGAGAGACACAAATCTGACAGAAGTTCAACATGCAGGGCACCAGAAATAAGGAGAAAGACAGATATATCTAGTAACAGGAAGTTGTCTAGTCCAAGTACCCTTTTATTAAATTATGTGGGCTATAGAAAGCAACATAATTTTAGGCTGAATAACTCAGATCTAATACACATTTTAGTGGTTCAGATGTATCCCAGCCTTAGAATATGGGATAATGTAAAGCCAAGCATGAGCAGCTTTCAGAGGACTGCAGCTGTGAACAGCTTATCAAAGTTCTGATTGCACACTATATTGAACTCTCCATTTATTCAGTAACAAATCAGAGCAAAACATTCATTGAAAATCATAATACAACATTCACCATTTCACAACTCAATAACTTCTCACTAAAATGGCCACATAGTTTTCACCAAAGTGGTCACATAGTTTTAAGCAAAAGATAACATTCATTTAGTAAGTCTTTCATTTAGTAAATCCTTAATTCAATCACCCTTAAGGAAGCAAGCTTCCTTAATTGACACAAAGTACTAAGGTCAAAGTCCTCCACCCACAGGGTGCCATCAAATTACAATATCAGCAGTCACTACTCAGTACCCTCTTAAGGGGTAGTGGAAAGTCCAAAGGCCATGCATCCCTAGGTCACAATTAAGTTACAATATCATCAGTACCCTCCTAAGGTGTAGGGGAAAATACAAAGGTCATCCACCCCTAAGTCACAGTTAAATTACAATATCATCAATCATCATTAAATACTCAAGGAGAGGTCTTCTCATCTTGACTCAAGGTAGGCTTTCAGCTTCCATGGTTCGTCCTCCATGGTCCCAGCTCCTGCCCAAATCTAACCAACTGCCACCTGAGTTCAAAGGCAGACAGCTCCCAGAGTTCCTTGTTCATCTCTCTGTGCAGTTCCTGCTCCATACTGAAGCTCACAATTTCTAATCTACCTCAAGTCCTTCACAGTTTCTGTTCCTGGGAGACAAAGCTTAATCAAGCCACAATAACATTCATTCACATTGCTGGCACCCTTATCAAAATCACTTTCTACCTGTGAAATCAACATAGATCCAAAACAGACATATAAAGTATCAACACCACAGTCATGCTACCTTCTGCAGCTCCAGCTGGTTCTTAGAAGCACTCAGTAGAAGTTTTGGCTGGCTCACAGAAGAAGCTCCACCATCATAAGCTCTGTTCTCAAAATCACTTTCTCCAGCTTGGGCCTCTCCTCTTCAGCTTCCATGCTGCCTGCTCCAAGAAATTCTGACTCTCCAGCTGGAGATTTTCTTTATATAAGGTATTAGCTCCTCCCTGTTCAGCCCCTTCCTGTTACATCAGCAACAAGGGTTCATACCTTCTGTTTCTTAAAATAGATTTGATATAATTAACTTGAAACTAAGTGCTAGGTACCTGTTAGCTTGCCAATACAAGGGGATCTTCAAATTCCATTACTATTACAGATAATGATTAACATTGTGTTTCTATCTTTGTTTCACAAACTTATTTTCCCTTTGTCTAATTGTTCCCATATCATTCAGAAAAAAAAAAAAGTGTTCTATTCCAGGGATTTAATGTTTCCTTTTACCATGCAGGCAGGCAGATGACAAGCCCATGTACTAATTTAAACAGCTGTTTGGAATATGGAATGACTACACATTCAGACTGAAAACAGCAAGATTTCACATCCCTGCATTGTACTTATATCTTTTACTGACCACTTGGTCTAGTTAAAGAAACTTGCCATAAAAAGAAAGAAACAGAGACATGCCAGGATAACTATTAAAATTTTCTTTATTAGGATTCCACCACCACTATAGCTACTATTCAGAAGATAGACTGGAGTGGGAAGAGATTCAAGGCAGGGAAACCCAATCAGCAAGCTGTTGCAAATTGCTCAGGTGATAGGTGATGAAGGCCTGAATAAGAATATTGCTTATATAAGTGGGAAAAGAGGACAGATATGAGAGATGTATTGAAAGTGGAACAACAGATGATTCACTATATGGGGTTAGGCAAAGTAAGATATAAGGTGTAAAAATAAGATTGTGAACTTGGGAACCTGGGAGCATGGTAGTTTCTCTCCCAGAAATTGATAAGTTCACAAGCAGGATGGGTTTTGAGGAAAAGATAATAATTTCTATTTTGTACATTTTTAGTTTGAAATCAAATTTGAAATGATTGGAAATTGGAGATGCATATTTAGAGCTCAAGAAAGATTATATGTAAACAAGTAGTCACAATATAGAGAGACAATAGGAGAGGTATTCTGGCATTACTGGATGGAACAGGTGGGGCAGAAAAGGCCTATTGAATTACGTAGGATTTGAGTTGAGGAAGTTGGGGGAAATAAGCGTTTATGTGTGAGAGGGCAAAGAATTCTGGATACTGAAATGATGCATACAGCAAATAGGCTAGCATTTATGGAATGTAGACTACGTGCAAAGAGGAAAGTGTAAGAAGACTGAAAAGATGGAAAGCATTCAGAGTATGAAGAGTATTAAATGCTAAATAAGGGAGTTAATATTTAATCATAGAAGTAATACATAAACACTGAAGTTTATTAAGTGTGTGTAAGAGGTACATCATCAGACTTATAATTTAGAAGAAAAAAAATCACCTTTCCAGGTGAGTAGAGAGTGGATTAGATTGGGAAGAAACTAGTTAAAAAATCTGTTGTAGTAATACAAACAAGAAGTAATGAGGCCCTGAAAAAGGATTATGTTTCTCTTACTGGAGATAAGTGATTGTACGTAGGAAATTTTGTGAATATAGAAATAAGAAGATAATGTAATTTGTTAAATTTGAGTGATTTTGAGTTGGAAGTTAAAGATAATACCAATTTTGAGTGCTTGCATAATGAGGATTATAGTATTATTGTGAAAGTGAAAAAAGGGAAAGATTTTGAAAAAAGATAATGAGTTCTATTTTTAATATATTGAGTTTGATATGGTCATAGTTTATCTACCTTGAGATGTCCAAAGATAGTGATATTGGACTAATGCTCAGGAGGAGAAATATGAGTGCTGGATAAATAGATCTGAGAATCATTTGCATGGAAAGGATAACTGAACCCACGGGAGCTGACAAGATCACTAAGCAAGATAATGTATAGCAGGGGTTCTGTGTGAGTGTGTGTGTGTGTGTGTGTGTGTGCGCGCGCGTGCGTGCTCATATGCAGGCTCATGTGACATGGACCTCTTAGGCAGTCTGGTAGAAGGATTTTATTTTCCTTTAACTTTTTCAGTGGGGGTGGAGGGAGGTGGTGAGGGAGAAGGATGAGAAAGGGAAAAATAGAGAAGTGATAATTGAATAAAATAAAATTTAAATTGGAAAAAGGGGGGCCGAGATCATTCCAAATTTGGGGAGGGAAGATTAACTTGGAAGTTGTTTTTTGACAAGACAAAGTATTTTGTAGAGAGTGACAAGAAAGGATGTCGAGATTGTGAGTGTAGAAAGTTTACTTAAGGAGTTTGACTGCCAAAGAGGAGAAAGGTATTGAATGATATCTAGAGGGAAGACCTGTGTAACAGTTGGTAGTGGATGAGTGAAGGGGACATACAGAAGGAAAGAGAAGAGTCATTTTCTTTAATCCAAGAAAAGTGTTTATTCAAAAACAGATTATAGTGGGAGAATATTCTTAATGTTTTCCAATGAAGATGTGGAAGAGTAAAGAGGGAACCCTAGGTGAATGGCTTTTTTTTTTTTTTAATGAGGAAAATACTAAGGTAAAGGGAGTTGTGCCATGGAAGGATTGAAGAGAAATTCAAATGTTGGGAACATCTACTTTGGAAGTGGCGTAGATTAGCAGATCAAATGGAGAGGTATTGAATGTTTGCCTTCTTGCAGTAAGAATCTAGTTGAAAATAGCTAATAATTATCTATATTATGACCGGTCTGGATGATTTCATAATATTCTCTCCTTTAAACAGCAATTAGTGTGTAGGGGGAGGATAATGGTAGTAATTTAGGGCTGGGACATGACAGGGTATGATATATGTTGGAACAAATGTAGAAAATAGTATTAAGTTGAATTGATTCACCATGATATCAAGATATTGAGTGGAAGAGAATGTGGGCAGTTTGGAGATAATGGCATGGGAAAAATCTGAGGACTGGATGGAATGATGGTCACATCATATTCAAGATGAAAAACAGAGTTACAGGTTGAAAAGTTTGGGGAAAGATTGATCAACATTATGGTCACATAAATGAATTTGAGATTGGTATCTACATGAAAAAGTTCCATTTTTTTTGTTTTTAACAATAATCAATTTTAATGACTGCCAGAGAGTAAGAGAGAGAGAGAGAGAAGCTCAGGCGAAGAATCTCTGCACTAGTCCTTTCCCTTTATAAATAAAAGTAAACAGTCCCAAAGAGGAGAAGTAACTTGTCAAAGTTCTCAGAACTGGTAAAAGGCATTGTAATCCAGACCATCTGACTCCAAATTCAGTATTACTTTTTTCTCCACTAACATTAGCTACTTTCCAAGCTTCAGAGAAAGACAATATAAGCTAAAACGCATTAATAAAAACAAATAAACAAAAAAAAAAAAAACTTTTAAAAATATTTCTGTGTCATTGCACTAGTCCCAGACCTCTGACCACATAAACATTTAAGAATTATTTTAAAGACTGAGATTTCAATGTGGGGAAATGGGAAGGGAATAAACATTTATACAGTACCTACTATGGGCCAGACACTGTACTAAGTGGTTTTTGACTTATTTTATTATAAATATATTTTTTTTATTTGACACACACAACTGTCCTGAGAGGTAGATGCTATTATTATTCCCACTTTGCATTTGAAGAAACTGAGACAGACATATTTGTCTATAGTCATATAGCTAGGGAATATGACATTAGATTGAAATTCAGATTTTTCAAATACGAGAAAAAGAAGGAGTTCTAATTCCACGGGAATGACATCTACACACACTCCCAGCTTTGCAGGAAATATAATATGATATAAATTAGAAATAACTGGTTCCAACCAGAGCTGTGACCTAGCAGAACCAGGTTTCTGCTCAAGTAAAAGGGCAGCTTAAGGAGCTGTTTAATATTAAACCTCACACCCCCAGGGCAGGGAAAGCTAATTTAAATGCACACACTATGTATGACAAGGGAGAGGGAACATATCAGGGCGAAAAAACATGCAATAGGTGGTTCAAGATGTTGTAGTCAGCCAATAGGGAAGGTGGGGGGGCGGGAGAATTCAAATCAGAAGCCTGAAATAAATAGCCTTGCATTTGTCTGAGCAAGTGCACTCCCTTGGTGGGGATAAGACGGAGGGGTGGGATGGGGGGGAACTGTTACCTATTCACAAGAATATAAAATAAAATAAGAGCATCCCTGGTTTCAACAATGAGTTTTCTTCTTTCTAGAGTGAGCACGTTTTTCACAGGGTCTCTGGACAAGGGCTTTATCCACCAAGTCTCCAGTAGCCTCATAATGAACACAGAGAAATCTCCTAAGAGATGCAGTAATTGAGAAAGCATTATTGTGCTGACCAAACTGGTTTTAGACAAGAGTATTGATGATTATTCAAAGTTCAGCTATTCATGCACAGACTATGAAAGGGATGACAAGTTCCACATCAATATAGCCAGTCATATTTGCACACAAGACAAATAACACTATAGTTAGAGAATCAAACACAAAGTAAAATATGTATATACATACCAGTATCAATGTCAAATTAAGTATTTCATATGTTCTTTCAAAATCTTTATGGAGTTATCAAAGTAAGATGACAAAAGCTGACCTTTTCCCCATTCCAAGACCTATGAATTACCTGAGGCGGACCAGACATTATCACTACTAGTCTTTGACTATTTTGTATATGTCCTTAACTCTCCCCCTCAGGATTTCCAAGCTTTCTCTATGGACTTTCACTTGTTATGTGGAACAATTTACCTAGTGGCATGATAGAAGGTCCCATCTTTGCAACTCATCTCCCTCTGCCCCAAAACTTTGTAAGATCTCCATATCAAGCTTGCTCCTTTGGCTCCCCAGCACTTGCTGCTGCATAGAAACCCAGCTGCACCTCCTTGTCCCTACTACAGATCATAATTTTTGCTATATTGGCTGCCTTCTTATTAATTCAGCTTGACAAAGTAACTATGTTAAGGTATTTTGTCATGTGAAATTATAAAACATTTTCTAGCTACTACATTAACAAGGATTAGTGCAGTTGATTATATTCAATGGTTATCATCTATCATCACACTGAATTGAATAATATAATATTCCAATTATCTGGTACTTTGGACAAGATATGTACTCTGGAATTATGTAATGTTACAATAGGAAAAGACCCTAGAGATCCATTAGTTAAATGTTCTTAACACACATTCCCTTTTAAGGTCATGGACCCCTTTGACAATATGGTAAAATCTTTGGATTGTTTCTCTAAATTATTTTTTTTCTAAACATATGGAATAAAATATTAGGTATTGTAAAGGAAGTCAACTATATTAAAATTTAAAAAAAAAATTCACAGACCTCAGGGCAAGAACTACTACTCTAGTCTATTTTGCTGTTATACATGTGAGGAAACTGAGGCTCACACAGCATATAAGTGATATTTCAAACTAGAACTCTGGATCCAAAGTCCAGTGTCATTTCTTATCCACTAACACAATTCTCTTTCTGGTTTTCAGTTTCCTGTTTTATAAAAGTTAGAAATTGTACTGGAGAATTTGAAATAGTCATTCTAATTGATCTTATAATTCTATTAAATAAGAATGTCATCTGTGGGTTTATGTGGCAAAGGGGAAGTCTTAAAATGTTATGGAGAGAGTAGAAAAAAATTATGATACAGGGATAACAAAGAAAAAGTTTACATAATTTACAAATTGGCCTAGGTCAGTCCCTATTCTTTTTATATTCCTTTTATCATTCTTACATTGGTATATTCATTTATTTCAAGGACATAGTCTTTAAAAAAAACCCTCCTTTCTTACTGAAATATTAATATATCCCATGTCCTTTTTCTTATTGCCTTAGCCTCAAAGGAAATATCTTTCTTCCTAAAGAAAGAGCATGAACTGTCATCACATTTTTCAAGCTGTTTTGTAAGGCAAATTTGGTTTTTAGTATATCGTTGATACTTATTTTCTTTTTAATTCATATAAAGCAATCTATATATTCTAGGGGGGAAAGGTCATATCAGAAACAATTTGAAATTTAAAACACAATCACTGAAAGTATAAAATGGTTCCTTATACCTTGCCACATTCCTACATTTCATAAATTTTGTGCAGTTAGAACACTTCTTTGGCAAAATTTTAGAGACATTTGAAAGAGAAAAAGGTATATATCTGTAATTTACTACTACAAATGACACTTTCATGAAATATAGTACTAAATGCAAAAGTGATATTTCTGTAAGTTTTACAATAAGTTAAAGTAATTTTAAATCAGGTCAACATCTGATGAGACTAGAAATTATCCAATTTTTGCGCCTAGACTCAGGCTAGCTAAAACCCATCTGGATATCTTTGGATTGACATTGTAACCATTCAGTATAATTATAATCCTAACTTAAGAACAGATTATTCAAATCAGAAGTCACATGTTGGCCTAGTGGTTTAAAACTGTCACTGGGGTACTTCAAAACTCTGGGTGTCTATTTTGTTCAAAAAGCTTATATTTCTCTATCTGTCACTGTCTCTCTTTCTCTCTCCCCACATATTTATATACTTATACATATATACACACATATACACATGTGTGTATATGTATACATACACATATGCCATTCTGCCAAGAAAATACATTATTCCTCCTACGAACAACTTTTCTTACTTGGCCCAATCACATATCTGTTTTCTCCATTTGGAAAAATAAAATAAATTTATATCTATAGCACAGCTCATTTCCAAAATATTTTAGTATCAAGGGTACAATTTATATAATATTTGAAAAATCAGGTGGTTTGACAACCTGAACTATATCAGCTCATCAAAATACCCATTATATTATAAAATGATTCAGTAAAAAATATGAGAAATGACCAGCCACTTGGATTGCATATAGAACTTTCTTTCTATTTCATAAACTAAACTCTGAACTATTTTCTTCTATCCCTACCCATAAATTCAAAATCCATAGATGAATCTAAAAAGAACATACAATGTCTTTGAAGTTAGTTATCAAACAAAACAACAATAAACAAAACACACATGGAAAATGGAATCCACACCCTGACAGTAGTCATTCCTTCAAAATGTAAAAAGTATGCTAATACCCAGTTATTATCACTTGTTTACTATGCTATCCCGGGACCAAGTAATCAGAGGTACTATAATTTTCTTTCCTTTTCTAAAGTTTAAAGCTCTAGTGAAAATATTTAGAAATTGGCTATGCTTACAGTGTCATATGTTGCATGGTGACAATCTGATATTATTGACTCTGTTCTCACAGAAGAAAAATGCACAAAATCATAAAGATAAAGCACTATCTAGGCCTATTTTAGTCTATCAAAAATGATGGCAGGTCTTCCTTGCCAAACTTACTGCTGAGTTTCCACAATTCATTGCAGACAATCTGCCACCCCAGTTAATGATGAAAGGATGAGGATTAGAAGATTCATAATGAAGGAAGAAAGCGAGATTAATACGTGTAATTATAGCTGAATCACTTAGCTTGCTATAGAAAAGGATTATTATTATTAGTGTCATTTGACAATTCTCTCTCATTTTATTAAACACAACTGAGAGTAATTGTCCAAACTATTATCTCTCTGTATTGGCGGGCTATCTAGCAAACACTCACTGAAACATTCATTAACCAGCAATATAAAGCACTATATGTATGTTCATTCCTGATGATTTGATATGCACCACTTCCTGACCCTTATTATACATAGTAGATGAGAAGATAAAAATATCCTATCTCTTCTGAAATTTCCACAATAAAATTAAAAAAAATATTGCTGCAAACTATATCCATTATGATCACTAATACAGTTTTAGTAATTTTTCTTGCTATTATTCTTTATTTATCAAAATATGAACAAATATTCTAAATTGTTTAGAATGAAAACATATTGTAATAAAATAATAACAATTTATCTATTATTCCATCCACGGTCGCTTCATTAATTTTGTTCATTCTTATTTGAATATATAGACAGAATGATTGAAAGGACAATCCAATTCGAAGCTTAAAGTTTATTATTAAAACTTTTGGGACAGCTGGTATGTGATTTCAGTACATTTTTTTTTTTTTAATTTTATTTTAGTTTGCATCATTCATTTCCACAAGATTTTGAGTTACGTATTTTCTCTCCTTCTTTACCCTACCCACTGCCCCAAAACAGCCATCCCAGTGTGTCTCCCCACCCCCAGACTATTCTCTCCTATGTCACTTTTCGGTAGGGCAGGATGGATCTCCCAACCACAGTGCCTGTGTATCTCAAGTTCCAGTTGGATGTAGTCAATAATAATAATAATTGCACACATATATATAGATAGATATATATTTATAACATTTGATTATGGAACTTTAGATTCTAGATTCTTTCTCTTCCTCCCTCGTCACCCACCCCCACTGGAAGGATAAGCAATCAAATAAAGGTTGAACATGTAAAATTACGCAGAACCTCTCCATAGTGAGCACACCGTGGGAATCTGATTACATGTCCCTTCTTCATATTGTGCCCCCCCATCCACTCTCCACCCTGTCGCTGTCCCTCTACAAAAATGTGAACATTCATCAGCCCTCC
>CM053592.1:117549060-117567081 GCA_028646515.1 Pseudochirops corinnae | reverse complement strand
TTCTCTACCCTGTCCCTGTCCGTGTCCCTTTACAGAAGTGTATACTTCCAGCAACGCTCCCCCCGACCCTTCCCTTGCCTCCAACATCACCCCTCTTATCCCTATCCACTCTACTCTCCTGTGTGGCAAGATAACCATTTTAGAGTTTACCTCATTCCTTCCCTAAGCCAAATTCAATGAGAATAAGGTTGACCCTTTTCCTTTTGCCTTCCTGTTCTTCTCCTCCACTGTAACAGTTATCCCTTGCCTTTTCTATATGAGATGATTAACCCCATTCTGTCTCTCCCTGTATCCTCTCATTCTGTTCGTCTCTCACCTCACAATTTCACCTTTTAAAGTATCATTCCTTCCTATTCAATTGATCCTGTGCCTTCTATGTACCCATATATAGACATACTCAAATACGTATTCATATGCATGTATATCCCTCCTATGTAGACATATGTGTATATATATATGTATACATACATTTGGATTCCCTTCACCTATCCTCATACTGAGAAAAGTTTCATAAGTTACAATTATCATTTTTCCATGTTGTCATGTAAATAGTTCAACTTTGATAAGTTCCTTATGATTTCTTTTCCATGTTTACCTTCTCATGCTTCTTGTATTTGAGTGTCAAATTTTCTTCTCAGTTCTGGTTTTTTTTAGCAAGAATGCTTGAAAGTCCTCCAACTCATTGAATGACCACATTTTCTCCTGGAATATTATACTTAGTTTTGCTGGGTAGGTGATTCTTGGTTTTAACCCTAGCTCCTTTGATCTCTGGAATATCATATTCCAGGCCCTTCAATCCCTTAATGTAGAAGCTGCTAGATCCTATGTTATCCTGATTGTGTTTCTACAGTATTCAAATTGTTTCTTCTTGGCAGCTTATAATATTTGCCCCTTGATCTGAGAACTCTGGAACCTGGGTATAACTTTCCTAGGAGTTTTCTTTTCAGGATCTTTTTCAAGAGGTGCTCAGTGAATTCTTTCAAGTTCTATTTTGCCTTCCGGTTCTAAAATATCAGGGCAATTTTCCTTGAGAATTTCTTGAAGGATGCTTTCTAGATATCTTTTTTTTTTATCATGGCTTTCAGGTAGTCCAATAATTTTTAAAATTGTCTCCCCTGGATCTATTTTCAAGGCCAGTGGTTTTTTTCAAAGAGATATTTCACATTGCCTTCTATTTTTTCATTTGTTTGGATCTGTTCAATAGTATCTTGATTTCTCATAAAGTAATTTGCTTCCATTTGCTTCACTCTAATTCTGAAGGAATTATTCTCTTCATTGAGCTTTTGAGATTCTTTTTCCATCTGGCAAATTTGACTTTTTAAGCCATTCTTCTCCTCATTGACTTTTTGGGCTTCTTTTGTCATTTCAGTTAGTCTATTTTTTAAGGTGTTATTTTCTTCAGTCAAGTTGTTGACTGTCTTTTCATGATTTTCTTGCATCATTCTCATTTCTCTTCCCAATTTTTCCTCCACTTCTCTTATGTGGTTTTCAAAATCCTTCTTAAACTGCTCTATAGTTTGTAACAAGTCTCCATTTTTCTTGGAAGCTTTTGGTGCAGGATTTCTGACTGTGTTGTCTTCCTCTCATTCCATACTTTGACCCTTTTTGTCCTCAAAGAAGGAATCTAAAGTTGCATTGCGGGGTTTGCTTTGCTTCCTTTGCCTGCTCATGCTGCCAGTCAATTACTTGACTTTTGGGCTCAGTAGAACTCTGGTTCCAGAGGGGAAAGCTCTGTTCCAAATTGCTGCAGTTTTTGCAGCTGCCAGGGCAATTAGGAGGCCACTCCAGGTCCCACCAGCTTTGGCTTACTGAAAACACACCCCAGGACTACCACCCATGACCACTATCCAGATCAAGGCAGCTCAAGGCAAGAGCACTTCGCCTCTGAATGATCACTTTGCCCCCCTGCAATCTGCAGGCTGGAAGCTTCTGAAGCAACCATGTGGAAGTGGCTACAGGTCCGCTACTACTGCTGCTTCCTTACCCTGGTGGCCATTCAGCTGGTCTGGCTTTTCTCCCCCAAATTTAGCCAAGTTCCACTGACTTTTCACTTAGTCCTTGTTTCTTATGGGTCAATAATTCTGGAAATCACCACAGCTGCCACTGATTCACTCTCTTGAAGGCTCCAGCTGCAACTTATGCTCGCAGCCATGGGGCCAACCCACGGTTTCAACCTGGGCTAGTTTTGCCTCCCAGCACATTGCAATGAGCCCTTTCTGTCCCACCTGCCAAGCTGCCTTCAGCAAGAGATGTGTTTTTCTCTAATTTTGTGAGTTCTGGAGGCCTAAAATTCATTTAGAGTCATATTATATGGGTATTTGAGGTGGTTGTGGGGGAGCTGCAGAATTTTCCTGCTTTTATGTCACCATATTGGCTCCACCCCTCCACCCCATCAATTCATTTTAAAACACAATTGACAAAACAGGGGAAAAAAATCACTGAAGAAAACAACTCTTAAAAAAATAAAATTGATCAAATGGAAAAGCAGGTACAAAATCTAATTGAAGAAAACAATTCATTAAAAAATAGAATTGGGTAAATAGAAGCTAATGACTGAATCATTAAGAATTAAAAAAAAATCTAAAAATAAAAAAAAAAACAGAATAATTTATAAAATTTCTCTTTGGAAACTAAACTGACCTGGAAAATAGATCCAGGAGAGATAATCTAAGAATTATTGGTTTACCAGAAAGTCATGATGAAAAAAAAGAGCCTGGACAGTGTCTTCCAAGAAATCATCATTGAAAACTTCCCCAGGTCCTAGAATCAGAGGGCAAAATAGTCATTGAAAGAATCCACTGATCACACCCTCAAAGAGATCCCAAATTGAAAATGCCTAGGAATATTGTAGACAACTTGCAGAATTATCAGGTCAAGGAGAAAATACTGCAAGCAGCCAGAAAGAAACAATTCAAATATCAGGGAACAACAATCAGGAACATATAGGACCTTGCAGCTTTTACATTAAAAGATCAGAGGAATTGGAATATGATATTTCATAAGGCAAAGGACCTTGGACTACAACCAAAGATCAACTACCGATCAAAACTTAGCATAATCTTTGAAGCAAAGAGATGGACATTTAATGAAATAAGGGGCTTCCTGATGTAAAGGCCAAAGCTCAATGCAAAATCTGACCTTCTAATAAAAGACTCAAGAGAGGCATAAAAAAGTAAAGATGAAAAAAACATGTTATTCAATAACGGCAAACTGTTTACATCCCTACACAGGAGGATGATACTTGTTAATCTGGAGAACTGTATTTTTGTTTTGACATTTAAAAGGAATGTGCAAAGACAGAATGTGTGGGTATAAATAAACTGAAGTGATGATAAAAAAAACATAATTAAGTGGTGAAAAGGAATTGCAATAGGAGAAAAGAAAAGGAGGAGGAATAAAAGGGTAAAATTATATCTCATGAACAGGCACAAAAACATCTTATAGTAGAGATAAAGAAGGGAAGGAGATGAGCATTGTTTGAACTTTACTATTGGTTTTGATTCAAGGACTGAATAACCTACTCAGTTCAGTATAGACATCTAACTTACCCTACAGACAGTAGGAGGGGAAAAGGGATAGAAAACGGAGAAGGTGGTTCAAAGTGAGGGATGAAGTAGTAAGGGAAAATGGAAAGAAAAGAGAGGGAGACTGATAAAATGGAGGGGAGATTGAGGGAGGCAGTGCTCAAAGGTAAAACTCTTTTGAGGAGGGTAAGGGAGAAGGGAGATATTAAAGACTAAACAGAGCAAGGGGAAATATAGGAAGGAGAAAAGGCATAGAAAGTTATAATAACTATGAATGTGAATGGTATTAACTCTCCCCCATAAAAAGGAAGTGGGTAGCAGAATGGATTAAAAACTACAATATTCTGTTTTCAAGAAATACATTTGAAACAGGGGGACACACACTGTGTAAAGGTAAGAGGTGGGAGTTGAACATATTATGCTTCAGCTGAAGTAAAAAAGAAAAAAAAAAGCAGCACTTGAAATCCTAATCTCAGACAAAGGAAAACCAAAAATATATCTATTCAAAAGAGATAATGAAGGAAATTATATTCTTCAAAGAGGCACCATAGATAATTAAGTAATACCATTACTAAACATATATGTACTAAGTGGTATAGTATCCAAATTCTTAGAGAAGTTATGGGAGTTACAGGAAGAAATAGATAGCAAAACTATACCAGTGGGGGGACCTCAACATCCCCTTTTCTGAACTTGATAAATGTAACCTCAAAATAAACAAAAAAAGAAGTTAAGGAGGTGAGCAGAATTTTAGAAAAGGTAGTTATGGTAGACCTCTGGAGAAAACTGAATGGGGATAGAAAGGTATATACCCTTTTCTCCAAGGTACATAGCACATACACAGAAATTGACCATGTACTAGGGCATAAAAACCTCACAATCCAATGCAGAAAGGCATAAATGTTAAATGCATCCTTTTCAGGTCATGATGCAATAAAAATTATATGTAATAAAAGGCCAGGGAAATAAGACTAAAAATTAACTAGAAACTAAATAATCTAATCCTAAAGACTGAGTGAGTAAAAAATAATAATAAATGATAGAAAAATCAACAACTTCTGGAGTCAGGAGGACCTGAGTTCAAATGTGGCCTCAGACACCTGACACATTTACTAGCTGTGTGACTTTGGGCAAGTCACTTAACCCCAATTGCCTTCCAGAAAGCAAAAAAAAAAAAATTTAAATCAACAACTTCATTGAAGAGAATGACAATAATGACAAAACACACCAAAATTTATGGGATGCGGCGAAAGCAGTTCTTAGGGAAAATTTTGTATCTCTGAATGCTTATATAAATAAAACAGAGAAAGAAGAAATTGATGAATTGGGCATGCAATTGAAAAAGATAGAAAAAGAACAAATTAAAATCCTCAATTAAATACCAAATTAGAAATGCTAAAAACTAAAGAAGAGATTAGTGAAATTGAAATTAAGAAAACTATTGAACTAAAAAATGAAACAAAGAATTGATACTGCGAAAAAAATGAATAAAATTGATAAAACTTTGGTTAATTTCATTTTTAAAAAATGAATGAAAACCAAAATACCAGCATCAGAAATGAAAAGGGTGAATTCATGATGAATGAAGAAAAAAAAAATTTAGGAATAATTTTGTCCAATTATATACCTACAATTTTGACAATTCCAGGAAAATGAATGCATATTCACAAAAAAATAAATAGCCCAGATTAACAGAAGAGAAAGTAAAATACTTAAATAGCTCCATCTCAGACACAAAAAATGAACACACCATTAATGAACTCCCTAGGAATAGATCTCCAGGGTCAGATGGATGGGGAAGGAGTCCTAGCCATTCTAGATCTTAAATTGTATTATAAAGCAGTAATCATCAAAACTACTTGATACTGGCTAAGAAATAGAGGAGTAGAGCAGTAGAATAGGATAGGCACATAAGACACAGTAGTCAATGATTAAAGCAACCTACTCTTTGATAAGCCCAATGAATCTAGCTTCTGGGATAAGAACTCATTACTTCACAAAAAACTGCTGGGAAACTGGAAAACAGCATGGCAAAAATGGGGCATAGACCAATATCCAACACCATATAACATAATAAAGCCCACATGGGTACATGACTTAGATATAAAGGCTGATACTATAAACAAAGTAGGGGAGGAAGTAATACTTTGTATTTCAGATTTATTGAGAATGGAGGAATTTATGACCAAACATGGATAGAGAACATTATGAAATGCAAAATGAATAATTTTGGTTATATTAAATTGAAAAGACTACATAAACGATGCTAATACAATCAAGAGTAGGAGGAAGCAGAAAATTGGGAAAGAATTTTTTTGACTAGTTTCTTGATAAAAAGCCTCACTTCTACAATATATAGAGAACTGAGTCAAATTTACAAGAGTACAAGTCATTTCCCAATTGATAAATGGAAAAAGGATATGAACAGGCAGTTTTTAGAGGAAGAAATTAAAGTCATGTGAAAATATGCTCTAGATCACTATTGATTAGAGAGATGCAAATCAAAACAGCTCTGAGGTACCACATCATATTTATCAAATTGACTAACATGACAAAACAGGAAAATCATAAATGTTGGACAGGATGTGGGAAAGTTGGAACACTGAATCATTGCTGGTGGAGCTGTGAGGTGATCCTACCATGCTGGAGAGTAATTTGTAAGCATACCAAATGGCAAATTTGACCCAGCAATACCACTTCTAGGGCTGAATCCCAAAGAGATCATAAAATGGGAAGGACCCACGTGTACAAAAGTATTTATAGCAATTCTTTTGTGGTGACCAAGAACTGGAAACTGAATAGATGCTCATTAACTGGAGAATGGCTGAACAACTTGTTTATGAATTTTTTTATGAAAGTTTATGAATGTAGGGGAATACTATTGTGCTATAAGAAATGATAAACAAGCAGACTTCAGAAAATCCTGGAAAGACTTAATGAATCGATGGTGAGTGAAAGGAGTAGAACCAGGGGAACATTGTTCAAAGAAATAACCACAGTGTGTGAGGACATATTTTGATAGAATTAGCCTTTCTCAGCAATGCAAAGATCTAAAACAATTCCAAATGGAGTTTGAAAGCAGAGTGAAGCAGACTATTTTCTTGTTGTTGTTGTTTTGTTTTGTTTTGTTTTTTCTTTCTCATTGTCTCTTCCATTTGTTATAATTCTTCTATGCAACATGACTAATATGAAAATATGTTTAACAGGAATGTATGTGTAAAGCCATGTCAGATTGCATGCTGTGTTGGGGATGGAAAGTAGAAGGAGGGGGAGAAAATTTAAAACATATGGAAGCTAATTTTTAAAAAAATAATGTGCAAAATAGAGCTAATATAATGAAAATTCTAATTCTACATAAGGAAAAAATAAAACAAGAAAAAGGGAAAGAAAATTAGCAAAAAGAAAAAATGAACACTGACAAATGACTCTTTTTATGCGCACAGGGAAGATGTAAACACAAATTCAGAAGAGGAAAACATTGTCAATATATCTAAATCTGAAACCTCAAAGGGGATTATGAACTTTTCTCAAGACCAAAAAGCCTTCCTGGAAGAGCTTAAGAAGGATTTTAAAAGTCAAATAAGAGAGGTAGATGAAAAATTGGGGAAAGAAATCAAAGGTATGCAAGAGCCAACAGCTTGGAAAAGAAAGGACGCCAATTGATAGTAGAAAATAATTCCTTAAAAATACAATTGGCAAAATTGGGGGGAGGGTAATAGACTGAAGAAAAAAACTTTAAAAGTAGAGCTGGATAAATAGAAAAGGAAGTAAAAAAAACTCACTGAAGAGAAGAACTACTTGAAAAGTAGAACTGGCAAAATGGTAAAGGAGGTACAAAAATGAATTGAAGAAAATAATTTGAAAAAAAATAGATTTGGTCAAGTGTAAGGTAATGACTCTATGAGACATCAAGAACAACTCAAATAAAATTTTTGAAAAAGAAAAAATAGAAGAAAATGTAAAATAGCTCATTGGAAAAACAACTAACCTGGAAAATATATCTGGGAGAGATAATGAAAGAATTGTTGATCTCCCTGAAAGCCATGATTAAAAAAAAAAAAAAGTATTTTTCAAGAAATTGATAAGGAAACCTGCTCTGAGATAACAGAACCACAGAATAAAACAGTCACTTAAAGAATTTATTAATCACTTCCAGAAAGAATTTAAAAATTGAAAATGCCAAGGAATATTGTAGCCAAAATCCAGAATTGTCAGGTCAAGGTGAAAATACTGCAAGCAGTGAGAAAGAGAAATGTCATTAAAAGTAACTGTAGACAATATAAAATATTTAGGGGTCTAACAACCAAGATTAACCCAGAAACTATATGAACACAATTGTAAGATACTTTTCACACAAATAAAATCAGATCTAAATAATTGGAAAAAGATATCAGTTGCTCATGGGTAGGCCCAGCTAATATAATAAAAAATGGCAATTCAACCTAAATTAATTTACTTATTTGGTTCCATACCAATCAAACCACAAAACATTATTTTATAGAACTAGAAAAAAATAAAATTCATCTGAAAAATTAAAGGTAGAGAATATCAATGGAATTAATTAATGGCAAGAAATGCAATGGAAATTGGTCTAGCCATACCTGATCTAAAACTGTATTATAAAGCAGTAATCATCAAAACTACCTGGTACTCGCAAGAAATAAAATGTTGGATCAGTGGAATAGGTTAGGTACACAAGACATGGTAGTTAATGAATATAGTAATCTGCTGTTTGATAAACCCAAAGATTACAGCTTCTGGTATAAGAACTCACTATTTGACAAAAACTACAGGGAAAACAAGAAAATGTTACATTAGAAACTAAGCATATCCCAACCCCTTTCTTATACCATATACAAAATAAAGACAAGATGGGTACATGATTTAGATATAAAATCTGAAACTGTAAGCAAACTGGGAAAGCAAGGAATAGTAAATACTAAATGGTATAAACCCCACCTGCTCATACTGTGTTATTCTCATGATAAACGGCTATAATATTTTTGCTAATATTTCATTTAGAAAAAATTTTTTAGGGGGCAGCTAGGTCAAGAAGACCTGAGTTCAAACCCAACCTCAGATACTTAACACTTACTAGCCATGTGACCTTGGGCAAGTCAATTAACCCCTAACTGCCCTGCTTTTCCCCCTCCAAAAAGCAAAAAAAAAAAAAATTACAACTATACTCAGTGAAATTGATCTATAATTTTCTTTCTGTTTTGGCTCTTCCCAGTTAAGTATCAATACACTATTTTATCATAAAAAGAATTTGGTAGGACTCCTGCTTCGCCTATTTTTCCAAAAACATAATGATCTAAGACAGTTCCAAAATATTCATGATGGAAAATGCTTTCAACATTCAGAACTATGGAGTCTGAATGCCAATTGAATGAGATACCACCTCATACCTCTCAGATTGGCTAATATGACACAAATGGAAAATGATAAATGTTGGAAATGATATGGGATAACTGGGACACTGATGCACTGTTGGTGGAGTTGTAAAATGCTCAACCATTCTGGAGAGCAATTTGGGACTATGCACATAGGGTAACCAAACTGTGATCTAGCTGTACCACTAGTGGGTCTGCATCCCAAAAAAGTAATAAAAACAGTAAAAGGAACTACATGTACAAAAATATTCATAGCAGCCCTTTTTGTAGTGGCAAAATATTGGAAACTGAGACAATGTCAATCAATTGGAGAATGACGGAATAAGTTATGGTATATGAATGTACTAAAATGCTCTTTTGTGTTCAATAAGAAATGATGAACAGGCAGATTTCAAAACGTCCTGGAAAGAATTGTAGGAACTCATGCAAAGTGAAATGAGCAAAACCAGAAGAGCATTATGCACAGTATTAGTAACATTGTTTGATCATGAACCATGAATGACTCAGCTCTACTAAGCAATACAGTGATCCAAGACAAATACAAAGGCTCGGGAAAGAAAATGCTATCATATCCAGATAAAGAACTGATGGACTCTGCATATAGATCAAAGCACATTTTTTCACTTTATTCTTTCTAGCATTTTTTTATATTTCTTCTTTCACAATTGTGACTAATATGGAAATATTTCTTACATAATAGCACATGTATAAACTATGTCAAACTGCCTGCCATTTTCAAAAGAGGGAGGGGAGAGATAAAGAATTTGGAACTCACAATCTTTTAAAAATTAATACTAAATTTTTTTTCACTTGTAACCGGGGAAAAATAAGATGTTATTATAATAAACAAAAGAAGAAATGCAGAAAGTATTTCATAATAATGTTTTCAATTAAGTATTCATATGTGAAAATGTTTCCAGGATGAACACATCTTCAAAACAGAAGAAAAAAACAATACTTAAAGTTGTTTGTTTGCATGCACCTATCCTTTACTGACATGTAAACAAAATCTAAGAATACTTACTTTAATGCAAGATCAAAGAGATTCAAAGAAGTAATCAGAACTTTCCCTTTTAATTCAATATGAGAAAATTAACATGATTTATTAAATTTAAAAATATTTTAGCAGCATTAAATATCTTCACATTATAAATAGTTGTCAGGGAGATGGGTGAAACATTGTGGTAAGTTTAGTTCAGATTTAAGAAATCAGAGAGAGTAAAAAAAAATATTTTTTCTATTAAAAATATAATTTATCATCCTTTTATTTTTACTATATATTGCTCTCCATTTTCCAAAAATCTATCTATCTTCTTAACCACTGCTTCTCTTATTCCTGATTTATATTATCAACCCCTCTTTCTCTTATCCCCTTCTCCCCTTATTTCTTTATTGGGTAAGAAAAACAGGCACACACATATACACACACAATTGTGTATGTACATACATATATACATATGCATATGTGTGTAGAATCAGTTCCAATAAGAATAAATTTTAGGCATTCCCCCACCACCCTCCTCTCATTTCCCCCCACTATAAAATTTCTTTCTGGTACAATCCTTTTATATGAGAAAAATTTCACATTTTAACTCCCCTTTCCACTTTCTCTCAATGCATCTTTCTTTCTCACTCCCTCTTTTTTTCTTGAGATCATTTCAACTCACATCCATGCCTTTTGTTTATGTACACTCTTTTTAAATGCCCTAACAATGACAAATTTCTTGGGAGTTACATGCATCTACTTCCTATATAAAAATGTATAGAGTTTGATTTTATTGAAACATTTATGCTTTCTCTTTGATATTATCCACCTTATTATGTATCTCTTGAGTCTTGTGTTTAAATGTTAAATTTTCTATTCAGCACTAGTCTTTTCATCAAGATTGTTTGAAACTCCTCCATTTCATCACATGTTTACTCAGTTTTACTGGGTATATTATTATTAATTGGAATCCTAGCTTTTTTGCTTTCCAGAATATCACAGCATCACAAATTATCACAGCTTTCTGTTCCTTTAAAATGGAAGCTGCTAAATTTTATGTTTATTTTTAGACCACAGTCCTCTTGATTGCAGCTCCATGATATTTTTTTCTCACTGCTTGAAGTATTTTCTTCTTTACCTGGGATCTCTGGAATATTATTACAATAATACTTAAAATTTTGATTTTGGCATCTCTTTCAGGAGATGATTGGCAGATTCTTATAAATTCTATTTTACTCTCTAGATCTAGTATATAAGGGCAATTCTCCTTTATAATTTCTTGAATTGTGACATCTAGGTTCTTTTTGTATCATGACTTTCTGATAGTCCAATAATTCTTAAGTAATCTCTCCATGATCTACTTTCCAGTTCAGTTTTTTCCAATGAAATATTCAGCCTTTTTATCTAACTTTTCGTTCACTCATTGGACTTTGTTTTATTGTTTCTTGATGTCTTGTGTAGTCATTAGCTTCTACTTTCCAATTCAAATTTTTAAAAAGTTCTTTTCTTCACTTAATTTTTATACATCTTTTTTATTTGTTCAATTCTACTTTTTAAGGAGTTCTTTTTTCAGTGAATCTCTGTGCCTCTTTTATCATTAGACCAATTCTGTTTTTAAGTTATTATTTTCTTCAGTATTTATGTACATATTTTACCAAGCTATTATTTCTCTTTTCATAATTTTCTTGCATCATACTCAATTATTTTTCTAATCTTTACAACTCTTAGCTCTATATTTAACTCTCCAAAGACTTCTTCTTGTTTGTGTCCACATAGTTTTTTGAAGACTTTACATATAGCAGTTTTAACATCATTGTCTTTTCAGTTTCTTAATCTTCTACACCATCCCAGTAGCTTTCCACAGTCATATTTTCTTTTTGTTGATTATTCATTTTTCCCATCTATTTCTTTACTTTGAACTTTATGTTAAAGTTCACCCACTTAAAGCTCACTCCACCTGGAGGTAGAGAGACAATGTACCAAACTTCAGGCTTTTTCTAGCTGCTGTTTTCAGAGCTAGTTGTGGGGATCTGAAAGTTTTCAGTGCTTCCAAGATGGAGAGAATTGGAGAGAGGTGAGCTCAGTACTCTCCTGGTCTGTACTGTAGTCTTTGCCTAACCCCCTGAAGCCACAAATATTAGTTCTCCTCTTAGCTCCTGGATTATAACTAGGTCACCTACTAATTGGCAGTGGCAAGCACTTACAATCCTCTTTGCTGTAGAACTGTGTGATCAGGGTGCCTCCTCCCTTGTGATCATCTACAATGCTCCGCTCCTACCCTGCCACTGCACCCAAGAACTGCTTGTGGACAACACAATTGCCAATTAACAGTACCACCAGCCACTCAAGTTTCCCTATAATCTCTTTCCTATCAGTTAACTGACCTCCTGAAAGTTCCCTGGACTTCATGTTGCTGCTTCTGCTGCTCAGTGCAAAGAATTTTAAATCACTTACAAATATGATGTTTATATGTCATTAATATTTCTTAACATGAAAATCACTTATCATTTTTTTGGTTTTTAAGATCTCCATCTGCAAAAAAAAAGAGTTAGATTAGATGAACTTTAGGCACCTAAATTTGCGATGCTGTGAGCCCATAAACTACCTTAGAAAACAGAAACTAAGTTCTTTCCAAAAGAAATGAGGCATTGCTGCAAGGAACAATGTAGGTTTAAAGTATGAGGCATGTTAGGGCATGTAAGTGACACAGTGGATAGAATAGTGAGTGGACATGGAGTCAGGAAGACTCCTGTTCCTGAGTTCAAATCTCGCCTCAGATATTTATTACCTGTATATCGCTGGTCAAGTCACTTAACCCCGTTTGCTTCAGTTCCTCATATAGAAAATGTTGTGGGAAAGGACATGGCACACCGCTTCAGTATCTTTGCCAAGAAAACCTCAGATGGGGTCATGATTTACATGCAACTGAACAACCACAACAATGAAGTCATTTGTGCTCTTGTACAGATGAGGATAGTTGTGGGTTTATATTTTTTTAATGAAGTATCATTACACAAAAAAACTAAAAGTAGAGAAAAAAGAAAGTCTTAAAAAAAAACTGGCATGAGACAAAACTAGGCCAAGAACACTGGAGGAAAAGAAAAAAAAAATTGAAAGGGGAAGGCAGTCAAAACAGCAACAAAGACATCAATAATTGTTGACATACAAACCTGCTTTCTTAGCCAAAAATGAACAAAAAATTTCTATAAAAGATGTGCTATATATGTTATAAGTCTTGCCTTGGACATGCATTTCAATGGAAAGCTGCTAATTGAATTTGTATACTGGTATTATTCTTCATCCTGTTTAGCAATGCATTTTTTTTTTAGCAATGTATTTTTGACAGCAAGCAAAGAGGTTGAACAAGAGAAATTATGTAAAACTTGGTGATAGCTCTTTGACCATTGAGAAAACATTTATCCATTCTGTTTTTCAGTTTCCTCATCTTTAAAATAGACACAATAATGCTTAGGATACTTACTTCACAGTGATAAGTGTAATGAAAATTCTTTGCAAACTTTAAAGTATTATATACTTATGAATTATTGTTTTTTATTACATATTTGATAACCAGGCCCACCAAGTAGATGTCAAGGTAAAGGCTGTTTTGATTGACAACTCTTTATGACTTACTTTTAAAGTAATACATCCACCATTATTTGACTTTTAAATGCAAAAGATGTTTTTGTCATAGAAATTCAATGACACTGTTGATGTTTACAGAAAACTTGTTTTTAGTTTTAAAAATACATCACAACAATATGCAAAAGTTCGGGAAGGAAAGCAAGCATTGCATTTCATTTGAAGGCATTTTCTAGGATAGGATGTACCAGGTGTAGGTTAGTGAATGTTCAAAACAATCTCTCCAAAAAAATGTACAGATGATACACTTTAAGTTTAATCTGCATTATTAATATTTTCTCCAGAACTTTCTGAAATCAAAACAATCAACAAAACAATTTTCAAATCAATTAATTCAGTGAATGTTTAGTAAGTGCCTACTAAGAACCAAGCATTGTGCTAAGAGATAGAGGTACAAATAAGAAAAATAAAGACAGTACTTTCCCTCTAGTAATTTATCATATAACATGGGAAGACAAAATAGAAAAGGAAATTGGAAAGTGAACATGAATACCCAACACTGCAACACCAAATTCAAAAGAAGCAGAGCTGCAAATGGAAAGTAAAGGGTTAACTTGGAAAATTCAGATTCCAGTTCTCTTAAGAAGGAAAACTCAGGGAAGTTTACTGCTCTACCCTTTGCCCTCAAATCAGGACAAGGAGGTTTAAGGAATTGGGAAGATATTGAGCATCTAAAGCTGACTTAATAGCATAATGATGAGATTTCAGAGGATAAACTTATCTTGGTTGCATTTAAATCAAGCAAAGAAAAACAAGAAATCAATCCTGGATTTTTAGCATTTTCTAGGTGTAAATGCTGACATTCAAGATTTAACAGTCAACTCTCCTGAGCCAGAGTAACCTGACTCCTGCACAACTTTGGAGGTAATTTTAAGACAATGCCAAATTAAAACAATTTCAAGTGATCTACTTTCAGATTTTGACTCATGGCTACAAAACATTCTGTGGAAAAAAAGATAGCCCCATCCCCAAGCCACATAGCAAACAAGCATACTATGTTTATTACAAAAGTAACTGATAGAAGTTTACTTTCAGATGTGTTCTTTCGGTCACTATAGTGTCTAAAACCATTTTATTTTCCAAAGTAACATTCCTACACATATTTTGCTCTTCACTAAAATAGCTGAGGTTTGAATATATGAAGCAATGTTTAACATTGGAGGTACATATGCATTATAGTATCCGTGCTACTTTGGGGAACTTGGTTTCAGATTGCAATGCAAGCACAGCCTTATTTTATGAGATTTTTGTCCATATTTTCCCATAGATTCTCTATAGATCAGCCCAATATACTTCAGCATTTTTCATGTTATTCTGACACTGGCTATGCTTTTGTCTGAACTATTCTCTCTCATTCTTGCAACTTGATATGTCTATCTCCTTTTATGACTGTACATTTCTTTGTTAATATCTTTGTTTATAGGAAAGATGAATAGATAGATAACTAATTTGGCATTTATAATATTCCAGGTTCTGTGTAAATTTCTGGAGATACAAACAAAAGCAAGTCTCTACTTTTATGAATCTTATATCCTAATAGAGGAAGAAAATATGTACAGGTTAACTAGAAAGTATATATGTGGGAGGAGAGGGGTGGTTGTTACCTGTGAAGTGATATAACTGGAAGTATTCTGGAGGAATTGTTGTTGAGTCCTGAAACATGATAAAACAAAGTTTAAGCTGGCCTACCAAAGTAAAGTAGAGACCACAGTATTGTACATCTTTCCACTGATAACTGAATTATTTACAACTTTTACTCTTCCGAATTGCTGATATTCCATGATTCATGTTTATTTAGCATCATGAGGAGAATACTGTTGACAAAGGTATGGGCTTTTCTGGTAATGAGAAGTTTAGGATTATTGAAAGTTCATTAAATTTTTTAAAGATGCTCTGGACCAAACTTCACTTCCTATCCAGTTCTGGATACATCTAATTTTCCACCTCTTATACATGTTCAAATGATACATATGTAATGGGCTGCCAAATTGAATGTACACAATTCTTTCATTTACTCCATTTATTCTGCCTAACTTGATAAAGATATTCCCAAGTAGGACAGTGCTTCAGAATATTTTCTAATCTAATTAAATGGTAGAATAATAATAGAGAGCTTTTAAATTTCAGACCATGAACTAAAGAAATTTTTTTTGAATGCAAGGAATTATTCTTAGTTGAAATTCATGAAAAACTATGAAACAATGATAAATGTTAAGTACAACCATTTCACATTGTTTAATCAGGTTTCTATTACACTTATTACTGTCTATGTGTTTATTAGTCACATGTATGCTTAAACACAGCAGATTTTTCAAAATAGAAAAATAAAATTAAAAGTGCCTGCAATTGTTCAAATACAGAGCCACAGAAATTAACTTTGTGATGTGCCTAGAGATATAGAGGCATGGAGAATTTGGGGGGGGGGGGCGATTTAAGGGAAGGATTGTTGAAAGTAAAAAAAACAATGTTCTCTACGAACATTTCCTAAAATGATTTGATTTTGCAAGGAATAGCCCCCTAGCAACTTGTTCCTGGCTACTCTTCATTCTTTCCTCCTACAAAGGTGTTTCTTATAAGCCAAAAGGGAGAGTAATGTCTATATAGTATTTGTAATTATTTATCATAATTTATTTTTTTAAAAAGATGTTCATGTGATTTATTACTCCAATTCTGCTATCCTATGAATAAGAAAATTAAGTCAAAGAAAGGGCAATTTGTCCAAGGTCACATTCATAGTAATAAAGGCAGATTTTGAACCCAAAATGTTGCCAAATTTAATGAATTTCTACATCCCCATATTGTAGAGAAGTTTGTTTCAGGCACAACAAATCTTCGGTTGTTAGGCATCTTTGAAAATGATATAAAGTAAAGCGCCAGAAAGAGAAAAAAGGTAGTGTTTACATACCAGAAGAAAGACAATGGGAAAGCCATGAATAATGTTCTGATATTTCTTATTTATTAGTGGGGTAAAAAAAAAAAATCTTCCTTGTACAAATGATGAAACTGAGACCCAGAGATATGAAATTCCTTGGAAAAGATCTCACAGGTATCATATAATTTAAGAATCTGAAGGGGCCACAGGGACAATCTAGTTCAATTCATAACTGAACAAACTCTTTAGAATTATAGGAAATCATAATATAGTCACTGTTTTTGGAACTGCAAATTTTTGGACTGCAATCTTTCTTGAAAAGTAATTTGGTAGTCCAGAGTAAAAGTTAATAATGTTCCTAAATTTTCAGCAACAGGTACAATTGTAAAAATAAATAATAAAATGGTGGTAAATGTATCTAACTGTGACACAGTTCCATTAAGTCCTTTTTCTAATAGAGTAGTTCAGTGGTGAAAAGGAAAGGAAAGAGAGAGCAATTTTACTAAAAATATGAGAAACACAACATAATATATTTAAAGACTTCTATGAAACAATGAAAAATTAGAGAAAAACAAAAAGGGAAATGAAATAATAAATTAATTGGCAACAACACTCATATGAAGAAAAGTTATTGAGAATCAATGGATATGATCTCCTGGTGTGAAAGCAAGTGACTTAGGGGGAATTGATTGAAATAATGTTATTTCCTAAAACTATTTTAAAATAATATAGTCTTTCATAATATGGAACATTTTCAAGTTTATTTTGATGTTCAACATCTTGTTTCTAATAGAACATTAAAAAAACTCACAGCTTTGCTGACTAGCAGGTATCTCATTTTTGCTTGAAGACCTCCATTGAGAAAAAAATTTAATGATTTCATCAGAAGTCTATTGTTTACTGACTATCCTAGAAAAGGAAAGTTGTTTTATTTCCATATATCAAAACAAAATACACTTCTTTTTACCTTTCTGTAGCAGCAAGCACCCTAGCATACCCAGGATGGTTGCTAGCCAGGTTATTTGATCTGGTTTTCTAAAGGAAAGAAACTCAAAAGGGGTTAACAATGTTACTGTAATAGAACATTTTATATATAAATATAACATTCACTCATTTCAGGAGAAAAAGTCAATAAACTGAACTTAAGAAAGTACAAACAGAAATTATAAGCAGAGAAAAAAAAACAGACAGAGAAAATAACACAATACAACAGACCAACAGACAGAGTTTCTAGCTGTCTGACCATTACATAAATATAGTTATTTATCAGAGAGAAAAATACCAACATCTCAGTTTTCAAAGCCAGAGGGCTCAATGGATGCTGAGAGTCTCATAGGGTCAAATCACACAACTCTTCCCACAAGTGAGCCCCACAGCAAAACCTCACCCTAGGGTGTGTGTGTGTGTGTGTGTGTGTGTGTGTGTGTGTGTGTGTCCTTAGTGTATGTGTGTGTGTGTGTGTGTGTGTGTGTGTGTATATATATATATATATATATATATATATAGTGTCTGTGTGTATATATATATAAAATATATACACAGAGACATATTGCACACACACACACACATATATAGTATACATATATATATATATATATATATATA
>CM053592.1:117528606-117548560 GCA_028646515.1 Pseudochirops corinnae | reverse complement strand
TTTTTTTTCCTCCCAGCAAATCCCTTATGCTAAGAATGAGCCAATTTAATGAACTGCAATGAAGATAATGGCATCCCCTTCAATGTAAAATTTTGTCATCTTAAATTTAAAATGTTACCTTCCCCTAGAAATAGAGAGTGTGAAGACTCCTGGATAACAACAATGTGAAGCATCTGTAGGGGGACATCAAGGTGCTATCAACTACTTCATGAACCAGGGGAGCCAACTGCAGCATTGGTGCCAAAAGAAGATCTAATGAAATTAGATTTTTAAGTTCTATGAGGACAGAAAGTATGTCATACTTTTGCTCCATACAGGACCTAGTACAAAGGAAATATTCCAACAATTTTTAGAACTGAAATTTAAGATGAAAATCAATGAATATTCCTCAACCAGTACAACCCAGTATACTAGGTCCATATCTTTAAATCATAGCATGGCTTCATATCTCACTTTGCTTTACCGAAGTATACTGACTTGAATGAGACATTCCAGCCCATTCTCTCTGGGTCTAGTAAGAGGAATTCAGGCATTGCACTGGCATTCATTGGCCAGTGTTATTTACAGGTCTTTTCTGGGTATTCTAAATGCAATAAGTATGAATTTAGATCTGAAAGACATTTAAAAAATCATCTGATGAAACTTTGATGAAAAATGAGGAAACCGAAGTCAAATGTTAAATGACTAGGTACATTTCTTATAGGCAATAAGAAGTGAAGAGAATTGGTTTGAAGTTTAAAGCTGAATTTTAGTCATGTCTTTAAAACTATTTTGATCTGAACATGCAAAACTATAACATCCTGAAGCCTCAGTTTCCTCACCTCTACAATAATGGGACATCAACCAGGCTACCTTTAGAGTCTTTAAAGCACTAAAATTCTAAATGTGGGGCTATATTCTATTGAATTTCATCCAGAGTAACTGGCTTCCAATATCATTTCCTGAATCATTACTTCCTTTTTTTAGTGATGCTCTTTGTCCCCTTTTAACTGTCATATTTGTCAAAACTATTCAAAGATTTAATGTTTGTTGGTATTTGCTCACATTTGTATTAGACAAGTATGAATTATGAATATCCATTTTGTCACCACTAAATACTTTACATATTGGTCTTTCTTTGCTATGTTCTAGCACTAACTTACTGAAATTGGAGTAAAATTTCATACTATTGACTTAAATTAGGAAAGAAGAAAAATTACTGATTGTAAATGCTTTGAATTTCCTAAGCATCATTTTTATCAGATACTTATGCTTGATTCCTAGGCCTGGATTTTTCCTTTAGATGATGGAGAAGATGATGATTTTCTGACATAACCATAACTAATTCTAAAAGCAGATTATTAATTCACCAGCAGTTAAGAGGTTTTTATTATTTTTTTCAAATATCATATGCAGAGCATCGTTCATAGGGGACAGTAACTTTTTCTGTTTAGATGCTGGATTAAAGGTCCATTTCTTGCCCCAGATGTCTGCTATGTTGAAGTAACTTTGTCTCCCAATATATCTTCAGCATCAGCATCACCATCAATTTTTTTAAAGTTTTTTCCCGAGGTATTATTTGAAATTTACTGGTTCCTTTAGAGTTAGAAAAATAGAAACATTCTCTACCTTCAAAATCATACAACTCATAAGCTTTTGGTAAGCAAGTGCACAATGTTTAAGTTATGAAGAATATGTTATATATTAACTTTTTGTGTAGATTATATGTGATAAGCTTAGTTAAAAATTTAAGCAGATATTAACCACTCCCCCCCCCAACAAATAAATGTGTCTGAAAAAAGAGAGGATGACCAAGGTAAGAGTTATGATTTTCTACATATGACCTTATATGCTGTTTCTTCTGGGTTGTAGAAATTCCTCAAGCTACCTGTTACAGATTGCATAGACTTTTCCCCCCTGTTCACTTGTACTAGTAGTCAATTGGTTATGAAATAATAGTCCTGTGTCTCATAAGTGTTAACTAAAACACTTGGGAAATTGGACACATGTTAAACAATACAAAAAAAATTGTAATAGCAACTTAAAGAAATTAATCATCTTGTCCAATAAAAAATATTAGAAATGAAAAGAAAACATAGTATAAAATTATTAAACTGTCTCTTCACACTTCTTATCAATTTACTTTGATCTCACTTAATTCTAATATTCCTTTGCATTAACTATGACCTTAAAAGCTATAAAGAATGGCAAAAAATCACCTCCTTTTATGAAGTTCTCAGATATCTAGTCTTCTCTTTGCATTTCTGTTTGAAAGAGAGCTCTTTCCTAAAGATAACTTCCCATTTGCATTTCTACATGCTGAAATAAGAGCTCCATGCTCCCCCCAAAAAATGAGATTTTTTTTTTTTATGAGCCATTCTCTGAAATGGGTCAATTCAATGTTTCCTCGCTGAATTTCTGAAGAACTTCTCTCCAAAATTCCCTCTGTCCTGGGGGGTGTGCTTTCTGATATAGAGCTGCAGTGATCACATTTTTAATCCCACCTAAGCATTCTTTAATCAATATAGTTTTAAATTTTGTTAATTCAATTTTAATATGTATTTAACTTGATTCCATTCTACAATTTAGCAGTTCTTTAATTGAAATGATTTTTTTTCTATTTTCAGTGATAGACAAAAATCTAGTACAACTGATATTTTCCTCTATTTAACCAGTTACTAAATCTGAACTTTATAATAATTTGAATCTCTCATTCAAACTAAAAGGGCTTTGTTTGGTTCAATCCTGACTTTTTGTCCTATAGAATAAAATGCTAAGTTATTATAAGTGAAGATTTAAGAAGGTTATTGCTCACCAAGTTTTAGAATTAAAAAAAAAAATAAAGAACATACTTCTGGGAGCGATTGTGATTTCAAATTAGTGAAAGAAACTTTCACTGGCATATCTTTTTTGTTATAACATCAAACAAAAGACTGATTTAACAAGGTCAAAAAACTCCAAGGAGGATTTCCTATGTTTTCTTCAATATTTGAGTATAAATTTAAATTTAGGAATGGGTTTAAACAACTATTTTTAACAACTAGTCTGTAATAAAAAAAAAAAAGAAAAAATGGAATGTATTATCATTCTAGGGGCGTAGGAGGGGGTAAAAGAGATACTTTTCATTTTCCTTTCAGTCAAATGATTACAAGAAAGCTGATTTTGGGGCTATAAATAGAGCAGTACAACTAGAACTTTGTCCTAAGGCATCTCAGTTTAAAGAACAATGAATGTTTCTATGCTCATTCTTTCAGAAATATAGAAAAAAAAAACTTAACTTCAAACTTAGTTAGCAAGAAAAATAAGTTGAAACAGAAAACTATCAGACAGAACCCTTTATTGATCTTATACAAATGAGCTCTGACTTCATTGAGACCCTATGTCTAGGAGTCCCTCTCTTCTTTCCCTAGACAGCAAAATTTCTCTTTATAGTTATGAATAAACAAGATACCACTAAGCAGGAGTGATTGTAAATAGTGAAGTCTCTATATTTTAGCACTCATATTTCTGCTGGAAATATAGTAAACTGGATCTCACCATCTAGAGATTATAGAGAGCCTCCAACCAATACCTGGAGCTTCCTGCAGGATTACTTGCTAACTGCAACAAGGAACTGAAAATTTAGTCCTTTTGTTGAGCTGTGAGTTACTTAGAAATAGTGATAGTAAGTGATTAAGCAGAGACCCAAGATTTCTGTCAGAGCCTCATGTACACTTGGGATTGTACTTGACTAGATAATTTACAGAGTGACTTTGTAGGAGGATTTTTTTTTCTTATTCTAGAGTATTTGTCTTTTTCTTCCAAATTAAACTTTGTTTACAGTATACTTAGAAATTGAGAAGAGGATAAGGGTAAGAGTGATACTAGGTTATATTAAGTCTCCTTGTTTGGAGAATAGGAACTAAGACAAATGAGAAAAATACACAAGACATAGCTAGAACCATTTTGCCTACTATCTTTGCTATAAGCAGTACGCAAAAAGTACAAACAAGATAATTAGTCCCATGGATTCCACAGAATTACCAGAAGATTCAAGAAAATGATACATAAGGAAATATACCTGAGTGATCCTAGTCAGCTGTGAGGGCCTCCTTAATTATAATTCCCTTACCATCCTCTCTTTTGGTTGACAAACAATAATAGATGACTGAGGGTTCCCCCCCCCCATTTTAAATAAGCTGATTAATTCTATTCCCACTAGGGCATTGAAAAACTTCCCAGGACAGTGCTGGTGCTGCTCACTCCATGCCCCCATAATGTTGGCTTTTGTAAAATTTCCACTATAACTACACCCCTCTCCATAAAAATTTATAAACCTGTGGACATTGCCTTAGGTAAAAAAACAGTTTTGACTAGCTGAGAAGAAATTAATTTCCTAAGAGAGCTAAAATTTATTTTTGGTCTTTATTTGATAGAAAGACATGATAAAGGTCATGATCACTGTAATAACGGTAAAAAAAAAAAACAATCTTAGTAATTGATAAGTGACTCATTATCGGTCTCCACCAGGAAATTTTTCATAATGTTAGAATATGAACTGACAATGGCATTCTATTTTCTGACTTTGACTGTCCAGCAACAAAACCATCCATATCCTCTCCCATACTTTTCTTTGGAGTCTCCCCAAAACTCAGCTACTTTTGGCAATGTGTGTGTCAACCTCATCATCTACATGTACATTTCAGTGAAAGTATGTGAAATCATCCACAACGTTCAAAATTTCTCTGCTTAATTTAACCAAGAGTTCCATATGTGGAAGGTATGGTAATGGCTGGTAGAGAAACACTGCTCAATTGGTGTTAATTATCAGGTTAAAATTAACACAAGTAGCAGAGACTCAACCCATGTTCTGTTGCATCTAAGCCTCAGAGGCTTCATTGAATGCATTATCATCTAGAGAAAAAAGTCATGCACCAACTCTCCCTCCATTTATAAGTGTGACTAGTAGTAGGCTTTTCAAGTTGATGCCATTTGTTGAAGGTATCTTACAACAATGCTGAAAACTCCTTGCTAAAAGGCATGTGAACAAACACAAAGTCCAGCTTCATTCCATTGGTAACTGGGAAAGTGTGAGAGCAACCTCCTTCATTCAGAATTTATGTGATCATGCCATCATGAAACTGGCATACAATACCGATGAACTTCTCTAGGCAACCAAATTTTACCTTGATATTCCACAATTTCTAAAAACTGAAAGCATTAAGGGCCTTGGTTAGATCAATGAATATTGCATATAGATCCCTGTTTTGCTCCTGGCATTTCTCTTAGAGTTTTCAGGCAGCAAATACCATGCAAACCATTCTTCATCCCTTCCTAAAGCCCCACTGATTCTTTGAGTAGATGATCATCTCCCAAGTGATCCCAGGTGAAGGATCAGCCAATAAAGGAGGACTCCGGCAAGAATCTTACCAACAATATAAGAGAAAGATGCTCATATGATAATCATAGGACAGACTATTTCCATTTTCTTTATAAAGATGGACAGTGGAGGCAGCATCCTTGATCTCCTGAGGGATTATCTGTCCTTGCCATATAATCTGAATTTCAGTTCGCTTTAGGAAGAAACTCCCTGCCTTGTAAATTTCTGCTGGGATGGAATCAGTATTAGACACTTTGCCAATCAAAAGGAGCCTGATGTCATTCAATACCTTTTCTTCAGTTCGAAGTTCAGCTAGAGAAGGACTGAGTACAACCTGAGGCATAGAGTCAATGGCTTCAGCATTGGTTGATGGTAGTCTGTTTAAACACTATGGGAGTGTTAAGTCCATCTTTCTTTGTCTTTATCATTGATTAGGTCCTTTTCACTGATCAGTGTGGCTCCATTAGAGCTGAGTAGTTGAGATGTACCTCAGGACTTTGGGTAATAAATAGACTTCAAGGTATCAACAAAGTGCTTTGCATTATATCAGTGGTTCTCAACCTGTGGGTTGTGACCCCTTCGGGGGTCTAACAATGCTTTCATAGGGATCACCTAAGACCGTTAGAAAAAACATTTCTGACGGTCTTAGGAACCAAGACACCACTCCTCTATCTGTCTCCAGACAGGTCCACCCACATGCAGATACGCCCACATACGAGTACTAAAGGGTTGTGGCATTAGGAAGGTTGAGAACCACTGCATTATAGCTATCAGCATAAAATTTAATCTCATCTGCCTTCTTACTGAGATAAGAATCTTGTATCTCTCTAAGATTCATTTTCACTGTACTTTTGATGAAGTTAATTGCTGCCTTCTTAGAGACAGATGAACTATCCTGTTAGCAAACCCTGAGGAGTTCTCCTTTCTCCTTTAGCAGCTTCTGAATTTTCTCACAATTTTCTCCAAAACAATCCTGTTGTTTCTGAGTGTTGTGGACCAGATGAGTAATTACAGTTCTATACACCAAGACTCTGAAAGCTGCCCATCCTTTTTCTGTTTCACTGTTGCTAACTATGTGCTGGTTCAGCTTTCCCTCCAAGTCAGCAATAAACATGTTCACACAAGGAGAAGAGCTTTAGTTTCTTGACATTTAATTTGATAGTCATCTTGTCTTGGGGCTGCCACTTTTGTTGAATGCAAATGTTTGGCTTGGAGAGGAGGATTGGTCTCTGTGTCACACATTGCCTTCATCACTTTCACATCCTGCCTGTCTCTTAGCCTTACAATGACATTGTCTATTAAATGCCAGTGCTTGCTGCAAGGGTGTATCCTAGACATTTTATTGTCATTAGATAAATGGAAGAGAGTAATGATGAGATCTTCATGAGATGCACAAGTTTTCAGTATTCCATCCTCCCCCATGTCTAATAGTCTTGCCTACTATGGCATTAAAGTCACACAGAATTACAATCTTATCCTCTTTCACCACATTGATGATAAGGGTTTCCAGGTCCTCAAAGAACATTCTTTTAACTCATTAGCATTCATTATGGTAGGAGCTTTTACACTGATGATGATGGCATGGCACCTTCCTGAAAGTAGCAGTTGCAATATCATGAACCTGTCATTCACTCCTTCAGTGAGGCATACAAGCTTGCTGACTAGAATGTATCTGATCAAAAATCTAAGCAAGCTTCAAGGTGCTTCTTATCACAGTGGCCACTGCCCCCCTCCCCAAAAAAAAAACATGTATCCAACTCCAACTTCAATAAGCTGGCCTTTATTTTCCAGTCTTCTTTTATTCAGAACTGCTCTTTGGATGTGGTACTGGATAAGTTCTCTTGCAATAAGAGATGAATATTCATCTCTCAGGTCTACTAGATTTCTTGTTTTCCATAAATCTGTAAAGGTTTCATGTATTGATGATGAGTGGAATCATCTTTACAAACATTTTTGTACTGTGTATGTGTCTGTGTGTGTGTGTTTGTGTTGGCCAAAAGGTGGTATCCCTACCTGTTGCAGTCAGTAGGTCAGGGATAGGTAAAGCAATTTTAGAATACCTTTTCTAGCACTTCCTCATGCCAAGAAATAAGCAGAATGATCCTCAAAAAAAGCAGCTCAAACATCTTAAGGGCTACAGAATTGGACTGAAGCTTTAGTTCAGAGAGACTGTTAACCCATGTCCTGGGCTACCTGCTGCTTCATTCCTTGCCCTTTGCCATGATATTTTAATAGGTAAAATAGTAAGCCAGTAAAATAATCAAATAGTAAAACAGTGGATGATGAGTAATGTCTTGATTTATACATAAATTCAATTTAAATGAGGTAGATTTGCACTGCAAAGGTGTTAGTTTCAATCCGTTTTAGAGTCATCAAAGTCCAGATGACAAGACAGAAAGTCAAAACCATTGGCAATAGCCTGGTATGTAGTGGATGACCTTTGCCTCTTTGACACATGACCAAAGTTCTAAGCACTCAGTGGTGCCTGCTTAAACTGCCTTCATAGCCACTGGGGGAAAAAACAAACAAACAAAAAAAAACTATGTTCATATGCCCATTCTGCTGTGGGAAGTCTTCACATGTTTGAGGGTAAACATCCCCTCAACTCACTACTGGGTGTGAGATCTGCTGTTTACCCTCAACTTGGTTTAGCCTATCTGCTGAGATAGTTTTACTGGGGTGTGGTTATTGTTCATTCTTTAGTTCCATGGAACAATTGTTGGCTACACAATGTGAATAAGCAACCCTAAAAAAAAGCTAAAAAATCCCTCACAACCTGAGGTTCTAGTCCCATGTGAACACTCCACACACCCCTGACTAAAAAATATAAAGTGATTATAGAGTACATATATACCAACCACCTTATTTTATATCTCAAGGATCCTGAGATCCAGAGAATGGAAGGAACAAGTGAAGATCCAAAGGAGAGATCTATTTCCAGGAATGACTAAGATATAAGATCAAAAGTCACTCATCAAAAAATTTTTTTAAAAAGTCCTCAGCATTTATCTCAATTAAATTTCATCTTAATCGGATTGACTGATTCTTTGTCCCTATCTTTTTTAGTTCTCGATGTTGTCTTCTAATGTGCTAGATATCCCTTAGATCTTCATGTTATACTTTGACAAGCATGTCATCTATGTCTTTATCTAAGTCATTGATTAAAAAAAAAAAACATTTAGCAACATAGAGCCAAGGGCAGATCCAAGATCAACGTACACTCCAATTAGCAGCCACAGTTTAAACAAATTCAAATTAAGGGAATATCTGGAACCATATCACATTGCACTAAATAGCCACATTGCAAAAAAAGAAAAAAAAAGAAAAAAATTACCAAAATAATTTTTACTCATTAGAGTATGCACACTGACATTCCAATGGTCTTTGGGGAGGGAGATGGGTTATATGTTAAGATTACGAATTCCTAATCTGTGGTTCTAATGTGCACAGGATGAAAGAAATATAATTTTTTCTTCAATGTATTTATTGGAGCTCTTTACTCTTTTTAAAATCATTGAAAGGGCACTCTTTAATTTGCTGTTAGCCATTTTAACCTGATAGGGCTAAAAAAAATATGCTATTAGAAGACTTTCTGAAGAAGGTAGTCAGATGGTTTTAAAAAATGACTTGAAAGAAAGTCAATCTGATTAAATAGAAACTTTTCTACTCAGACATCTCCCAAGAAAACTTTGTTTGAATAAATCCTCTTCAGCCTTTTGATACCCTATCATCACACCTGAAAAAAAATGAAAGTCAGACAGAAGTACTTAAAGGGGGATTCATTTTTTTTTCCTTTTATAGAGGTTTCATTTCTGAATTTTAGTCCTGTCTAATTAACACTAGACTAAGTTTGCAGTTGTCTTTTCTTTGAAGCTTTAAGTGCTTAACACATTATGGTCCATCATCTAAGGCAGACTTCTAGGCAAATGGTAAGAAAACAAACTGATGACAGGGATGTCAACATTTTTTTTTGAATAGGGAAAATAACAAACAACCTGCCTCTCAAGTTTGTAAGATCTGTAAGTACAGATTCAGCTGAATTCCCTACAGCTCTACAACGACGTTGCTAAGTAGTAAGAATTCTTGTTGAGGATTATAACCCCAAGGCACTGTGACATCTTGAATTATTAAAAAGGGAAAACAAGATGTTCTTTGTAATGTATTTACAGCAGTATATTGGGAATCAGGACACCTGGGTTTTTGTCCTAACTCTTTCAGGTAAGTAACTGCTAATGTTACTTAACTGTTGTGGGTCTCAATTTCCAATTCTGCTAAATTAGGAACTTCATAGATTTTAAGTTCTTTCCAAGTTTGAAATTCTATACCCAGAAGAAAACAGTATTTCAGAAATATTACCAAGTATTAAAACAAAACAGGGGCTTTATTTAAATGTTTGGTTTATCAGTGCATTCTTTTACCACATTTTGTTAACTTTTAAAGACTTTTGAGAGATTCCTTAGTAATCTAACCTCCTCATTGTACAGATGAAAAAACTTACAACTTAGAGAGAAGTGATTTGTCAGTGGTGACACAAGATAGTCAGAATTCACACCCATTCCTCCTTCTTGACTTCCATGATGTCCTAATATTATGTTGACTCACAGGAGAACACATACTTAGGACTCTAACTCAGAAAAGTATCACCTTATATGGTAAATGTAGAATTAGACATATTGGTAGAAGCAGTGCAGACCACTGTTTACATGCTGTTACTTGAAAAACAAATGAATAATTAGTTGCCTATAGGAAAGGACATCTATAGCCTCCTAGACATGGTAAATGAAGAAGCCACAAACTTCTGAGGGTTCCTGACAAAGCAAGTCCTACAGTAAAGCCTGAATGCTCCATTTACCTTACAGGGAGTTTAACTATTTATTAACAGTCAATTTCCCCACTCTGCACTCTAAGCACAGATGAATGACTACCATTTCATAAACCTTGATCTAGATACTAGGTTCAAGGTCCCTGATCTCTCCCCTTAATGACTGAATCTGCTTTAGTAATATGATAATCCTATAGAAATAATGTTTATATAATCTCCCTGATTGCCTTACTTACTGTGACTAGTTTCTCTCAACAATGATGAATTACTTTACTTTCTTTTTTACTGAATCTTCTATCCTTCCTTGTATATCCAACTTTGGATTCTCAAATCTCACTCAAACTGAATTAAGATACTATTATACCTGGTTTTTAATGGATTTTAAGACATATGGTAGTCTGGCAAAGTGTCTGAAACCAGTGTTATCATTAGAATCAATCTTTTTGGTTGAATTACAATGTTTTCAAAGCATCTATTACAATATATTACCTGCGAAGGTCATACACAAACACAATGAAGCAGTAAAAGGGACTCCCTTATAAGATTAGCTTGTTGTTCTGGAGAAGAAAACATGGCCCTTAGAAGTGTCACTGATGAGCTCATTTTTGGTGAGGGCAAGGAGGTCAGGAAAAGTCTAAAGCAAGTTGTCAATGTCAGAAAGGAGAAAATAGGATTGTGTGCTACAATATTGTCGGGCCATATCTGAGTATTATATTGCATGATTAGCACAGCTTGAAGATTACATTAGCCTAAATACTGTACTGAAAGGGAAATGAAATGTTATCTAGACCAATATTTTCTTTTCATAAGTGAGAAAACTAAGGTCAGATTAGGTAAAGATGCTAAGGTCACATAAGTAGCCTTGTAGCAGAGTCTTAGTTCAAACTCAGGTCCTGTTGCTCCAGGTTCAACATTCTTTCCATTGAATGAAACTGAAGCTGTTAATACAGTTTCAAATTTTTCCTCATTTTCAACTAGAAATAGACTGATTTGTTAAATTTTAAAAATGTTGTATCTCCTATGTATAAAGAACTTTACTCAAGATAATTTTCTAATTTACTTGAAGTCAATTAATGTATATTACTTCAGAAGGATGCTTTCATTATAAAAAGAACATTAAAAAGAGACTCCCATAAATAATGAAAATCAGCTTGAATTCTAGATAACTAGGATACCACATACTTTGAAATTCTCCTAGGAATCATTTTTCAGCAATTTACTTTCAAAAATTTCCAAAATAATAAATATAAAATGAGGTGCTTTTCACTATCCCAGTAAGTACATCACCCAAGAAAACACTGCATTTTATAGAAAAGAAGGTAACAGTTCAAAGTCTTACCCTTGATTCATTATCCACTAAGAAATATTAGACTTAAAAACTTTATTTAACATTTCTGAAGAACCTTCTTGTACCTTTGAAAGAATAGTGTCTTGAATCATCTACAGAAATTGTTTTGCAGCTTATTATTTTGTTGAATGCTAGATGACCTTTAAGAACACTGCATGGTCACCTGTGACTAGGGCCAAACCCTGGCATGCCAGTGACTGCACCTTAGAATGGTATGATCACTGTACTCAATGTGCTCCTTACTTGGTGTGAAAAGAGATTGCAGAGGTTTTTAAATGAGCTGAATTACAGGTAAATAAATAAATAAATGAGAGAGCTCTTTGAGAAAAAAGGAATAGTTCATGGCTGTGAACTTGAATGTAAGGTCTCATAAAATGTATTAAAACACCTAACTTGAGAGGGATATTGTGGTTTCAAAATTGATTCTGTCCAACTTTTAATGCGTTTCATACAATTCTCAGCATACTATATTTTACCCAGGATCTAAAGCGAACTTAAGAGGCTTTTATTCCCTTCCAAAATAATAAAGTAGACCAGATTCTAAGGGGCAGATAGTCTGTTCAAGATTTAAGTAGTATCATTAAATTATATTGTCAGCCTTGTAATAAATTCTGATTAAGAATTTACACCTTTGTGAACAGATTAGGGAACCTAATTGATTTTGATCTGTTAACTTCAATTTGCATCTTTAAAAAGCAGTAACCCTCACCCATATTTATGGTCTGGATCCCTTGTGTTTGGAATTAATGAATTTTACATCTCTTCCTTGTAAATGAGGAATCCAAAAAAGAAAATATATTTCTCTTTGAGAAAGCTAGTTGATGTCATTCCTGAGCATTGAATATTCCTTAAACACATGTTACTGTTTTCTAGTGTCCAAACATATTTATCCATTATTCAACATCTCATTTGACATCTATCCATCATCTTGTCAATTAAAAATATTAAAGTATTATGTAGATCCTAGATAGCTAGCTAGTATTTGTAGTAGTTGTCATAGTAGTAATAATAGTAGTAGGGTTATTTTTGCTACTTCCTTGTGATTACAATGTGAATTTATGCAGTTTTTCTATGTCATCTCAGCCCCTCTTCTAGACTTTGCCTGCAGTGATGGGCATATGGTCAGGTTGTTCTAACTCAGTTGTTGGAATACCAGATTGTGGAAAACAGTCATTTATCACAGAAGCTATTAGAGTCTGCAAAAGAACAGGCAAAATAATTATAAATTACTGCATATAATTACATTTTAAGGCTTAGAAAATCATGGGTTATGGACATTAAGTGCAAGTAGCTCACATTCTGATAAAAATCACTGTAGAACTCATTATAGGATTTTGTGTACGATTCTTAATTTGCTATCTTTTACTAAATTTTTTTGCTAAAACTAGAATTTCAAATGTTTAGTGAATAAAATTTGTGGTCATATACGATCCAAATAAATGACATAAAAGTCTAAATAACTTTATGAGTAATTGTTAAATTTTACAGATGAATAATATTTCACTAGGAAAGAATAATGCAAGACAATTTCTCAGAGTATGTTACAAGAACTTCAAAATTTGGCACTTGGTCCTAAAACAAGTAAGTGCTTATTTGTTTCTATAAGTACTATTGGAAGTTTCTCTACTCAAGTGCTCATCCAATGTGTCACCCTAATTCTGAGGTGACTCTGGCTTTTTGAAGGTTATATAAGAGAACATGGTCTTTGGAAGGTTCTATCAAATTAAAAGAGCTTAATACACACACACACACACACACACACACACACACACACACACAAACATATAAACTGTTGGAGAGCATATACCTGCATAGGTTGACTTACAATTCTAAGATTTTCATCTATAGCAATTAATTTATTTTCTTATTAAATGTGTATTAAAATGATGATGATGATGATGATGAATGCAAAATAGTTTATATGCCTAGATATTTTGATCTTATTAAGGTATGTCCAGGACTCATATAACATGGTTTTCTGATCCCCACTGGCTTTCTTGTTAATTACTGAATCTTCATACCTGATGATGAAGTATGTTATGGATCTTATTTCATATTTGATGGACTAACTGAATAAGTTCTCCCTTTTCGTATTTATATAGTCTTTATTTTTTATCCTATAACTTCTCTGATTTCCCAATTTTTACTTTAAATTTAATATGCATAATTGATAACGTATTGTTTTTTTGCCTCTCATGATCTCTAAAAAACTTCTTCAGTATTTTTTGATTCCACAACATATATGATTTTCTCAAATAGCATTCTCTCACCATTGTTGAAAAAAAGTTAAATGGGGGGGTGGAGCCAAGTTCTTGGTGTAGAAACAGGAAAACTCCATGGCTTCCCCCATAACCACCTCAAATACCTATAAAATATGACTCTAAACAAATTTTAGGGCCACAGAACCCACAAAGTGACAGAAACAAATTTCCCACTGGAGACAGCCCAGTAGGCAGACAGGAAAGGACCATAGCAGCTCACAGGTAGCCAAGCACAGTCCCAGGGCAGCCCCAACAAGCAGCTGCAATGGCGGTGTCTAGAATTATCAACCCATAAATGCCAAAGAAAAAGTGAGAGGTCAGTGTAGAACTCTGTTACAACTGGGGGCAGGGGGAGGGACAAAGGAGCAGGTCTGGCCCCTGCCCTCAGAGCTAGAAGTGACAGAGATGTGGTGTCCCTGCAGTTGCCCCCACATGGCTGCTTCAGAGCTCTTGGCCTGCAGATCATAGAGGGGCCAAGTGAACATTCAGAGGGTAATTGCTCTTGCTTTAACCTGCCTGGGTCTGGATCACTGTCTTGGGTGGTGGACCTGAGGTGTTTGATCAGTGAGCCAGAGTTTCTGGGATACTGCAGAGACAATGCCCTCCTAATAGCTCCAGCATCTGTGAAAAACCCAGCAATTTGGGATGATGGAATTGTAAAATGAAATGTTTAAAAATTATTATCATTATTATTATTTACATGCAACTGGGAAATAAGATATACAGGCCCTGGTGTATGAAGAACCATCTTTCCCTACTGGAAAGTGGGAGGAGGGATGGGGGAGGATATAGCAGAGAGCAGATTGGGGGAGGGGCATACAGTGGGATTGGGGTGGGGGTAGGGGAAAGATGGGGAGAAAATCTGTTACTCAAAATCTTGTGGAAATGATGTAAAGTAAAAATAAACATAAAATTTAATTGAAAAAAAGAAAAGATACATCATGAGAAAAAAAGAAAAAAGTTAAGTAAGCCTGCTGGTTTATATTAAACTCTAGAGGTACCCATTAGAAAGCCACAATCCTTGCAATAATTTGATGCTTGTAATGGATCTTTCTTCTCATTTAATTTGCTTGTCTTTTTAAAGATGAAAAAAAATAGATGTCCTTCATCAAGATGAACTTTAAAAAAGCTCATTTTTAAAATAAAATTCTTGTTAGTTTGTATTAAATTAACTAAAATGACTTTGGAAAAAACCATCTCAGTCAGTAAATACTTGACTACTTGCTGAGTGGAGAGATGTAGTAACCAAGGGAAATAGAAGTTTAGAATATAAATCTGATTGTAGAAAATTATAAGTAGCATCAACTGAAAAAAAAAAAAAGGAAGCAGTGATTAATTTTTAAAAGCTTAAAGAAAGGTTCTCAAGAGACCAAAATAAGTGAAGTCATCCCAAGAAAATTTAGAGGCAAAATTGAAATGAGGAGGACAAATAGAAAAAAAAGAAAAAAATCTGTGTAAAGATTTCTGTTGACTCTACCTACCACCAAAGACAGTGACAGTACCATCATGTTTGTTGTTAAGTCTTTCAGTTATGTGTGACTCTTCATAACTCCATTTAAGGTTTTCTTGGAAAAATACTGGAGTTGTTTGCCATTTTCCATTTCCTTCTCCACTGTGTTTAGTTTGAGACATTGAAATCTAGATATGTTTTTGAAATACTATTTATGAAGATAAGAATTGGAAAAGAAAGGGAACTATAACAACTACATATGGTAAGGGATATTTGTTGGGGAGGAAACACACATTTGAGTGTGTGGGAAGATTTATTTTTTAAAGTATCTGAAGAAGGGGAAGATAAAAAGAATTGCATGGGAAAAAATCAGGTTTTATCACCACAAAAATGAGTAGATCATTATTAACTAACATGTAAAATATAGGTGTTAGAGGGGAAGGGGTAGGTCTTCATAAATTATATTCCATAGTATATAATACTGTTAAAATGAAAAAAAATAAGTGAAAGATGTAGACAGTAGAAGTTCCCACTTTATTTTTTTTTTTGTTTGACTATGTTAAAAAATGATTAGATTACAATGGTAACTTAAGGTCTCCCCTCCAGCAACGTGTTTCCTCTGCATGTACCAAAATTACCCAATTCCATGAAAGATTCAAGATCTGAGAAAAACTTATTAAATGACCAGCTGGTTATTGATATCAAATGAGACATAGAATTTTAATTTTATGATAACCAAAGATGTTCACTACAACTATATAGGCAATCAAGTATAAAATCCAAGTTGAAATGAGATTTTCTAGGTATATTGAAGCCTACTATATTCTATTATGTGAAAATGACATTGTACTGATATTTTAAAGACCCAGAAAAATGCAGAACCTTCTAAAACTGATGTATCATCACCCTAAAGTATTTGGTTTGACTAATCATATTAGATAAATTAAGTAGATGACTATTGTCTGACTATAATACATGGTTATATAAATGATTATATAATTTTTTGTACACATGAGAGAGAGAGAGAGACAGAGAGACAGAGAGAGACAAAGAGAGAGACAGAGAAAGAGAGAGAAAATGAATGAACAAAGAATTAAACTGGAATGAAAACTAAGTGACATGAAGAGAACTGATTAGATTGCTTTTGAGAAAATACAGAGTCATTTTAGTTAGCCTAAGGTTAATCCCTAAAACAAAGTTTTGTATTAGTTAATTAATCAGTCAGTAAGCATTTACTAAGCACTATTTATGTACTGTGATAAGTGCTGGTCATACCTTAAATGACAAAAGATAGTCCCTAAATTGAATTGGGTCACAACAACATAATAAAGCTATGTCAAAACAAATTATAAAAAGGCTAAATGAGAAGTGATCAGCAGAAAAAAGGCACTGGAAGGAGAAGGATTGGGAAAGGTTTGCTGTTGAAGGTGACTTTCACAGAGACTTGAAGGAAGCCAAGAGGTAGAGGTGAGACAAAGAGAACATGTTGGAAATGAAGGACAGTCAATGAAAGTTAGAATATGGAATGTCTTTCTTAGGAAATAGTATGGAGGGAAGTTTTGCTGGATCAAAGACAAAGGAGGGGAGACATAAAGTGTGATACAACTGGAAAGGTGGAAATAAGCAGTTTGGGAAGGAATTTGAATGCCCAACACTGGATTTTATATTTGATCTTAGATAGATAAAGACTAGAGTTTGTTGAGTGAATATGTTTGGAGTGTTTGTGACACAGTCAGACCAGCAGTATAGAAAAATCACTTTAATGATTAAATGATTACCTGGAGTGGGGAAAGACTTGTGGCAGGCAAATCAAATAGATCTAGAAGATTATTATAATAGTCTAGATATGACATAAAATCTGTATAAGGATGCTGAAAATATCAGAAGAAAGAAAGGGATATATGGAAGAGATGTTGCAAAGCTAAAATCAAAAGGATTTTTCAACTGACTGGATATGTAGGTTGAGGATTCAAGGATGACACATAGGTTGTTAGCCTGTGAAAATGAAAGAAGGATCATGTCTGTGATACTAATACAGAGGTTTGGAAAATAGGTAGGGTAAAAAGAACAAGACAAAAATTACAGCTTTAAATGTGTTAAATTAAAGGTATGTACAGGACATCTAGTTCAAAATGTCTGCTAGGCAGTTGGAGATGTAAGAATAAAGGTCAGCAGAGTGGTTAGAACTGGGAAAATAGATTTGAGAATCATTGGTATAAATATGATAGTGAATTAAGGAGAGATGATTAGATCATAAAGAAAAGCAGTATATAGAAAAAGAAAAAGGATGAAGGTCCAACAGAGCACTAGGGGACACTTATGAAACAACCAGAATGAACATCTAAGCAAAACTGAGGAGATGTCAAGTAGGTAGGAGTAGAACCAGGAGAGAGTAACTTTCTTTTTTTAAAAATTTATTTGTTTATTTACCTTTAGTTTACAAGATTCAGTTACACAATCCCTTGAGTTTCAAATTTTTTTCCCTCCCTTCCCCCCCACCCACCCATGGTGGCATGCAGTCAAGTACAGGATCTGCAAATACATTCACATTGAATATTTGTCTGGTTGTATAGAAGGGTTGTAACCAATGGAGTGAACAATGGGAAAAAAAAGAAACAAACCCAAACGTGGAAAACAAGGATAGCATGTAGATTGCTTCAGTCTCCATTTAAACTCTGTTCTTTCTAGATCTTTCTCTGAATGTAGTTATCTCCTTTCATCCTGAGACTTGTAGATTTGTCTTATAACTGCACATTGCTGAGAAGAGTCCAGTATATCAAGGTTGCTCATCACACATACAATGTGTCTGTGATTGTGTACAAATTTTTTCCTGGTTATGCTCTTCTCACTTAGCATCAGTTTGTGTAAGCCTCACCAGGTAAATATAAAGTCCATCTCCTCCCTATTTCTTATAGCACAATAGTGTTGCCTTACATTCATATACCACAACTTGTTTAGCCATTCCCCAATTGATGAGCATCCCCTTAATTTCCAGTTTTTTACCATCACAAAGAGAGCTGCAATAGATATTTTTTGTACATATGGGTCTTCCTCCCAAATCTATGATCTCTTTGGGATGCAACCCCAGAAGTGGTATTACTGGATCAAAGGGTATGCAATTATTTATAGGGCATAATTCCAGATTGCTCTCCAGAATGGTTGAATCAGTTCACAGCTCGACCAACACTGCATTCGTGTTCCAATTTTTCCACATCCTCTCCAGCATTTGTCATTTTCTTGTTTTGTCATCTTAGCTAATCTGATTTGTAAGATGTGGTACCTCAAAGTTGTTTTGATTTGCATTTCTCCAATCAATAGTGATTTAGACCATTTTTTCATATGCTTATAGATATTTTTAATTTCTACCTCTGAAAATTGCTTGTTCATATCCTTTGACCATTTATCAATTGGGGAATGACTTGTATTCTTATAGATTTTCCGTAATTCCCTGTATATTTTAGAAATGAGACCTTTATCTGAGACACTGATTGTAAAAATTATTTCCCAGTTTCCCACTTCCTTCTTAATCTTGGTTACATTGGCTTGATTTGTACAGAAACTTTTCAATTTAATGTAATCAAGACTATCCATTTTTCATTTTATAATGCTCTCTAACTCTTCTTTGGTCATAAATTCTTCCCTAGTCCATAAATCTGACAGGTAAACTATTCCTTGCTTCCCCAGATTACTTACATTATCAGCCTTTATACTTGGATCGTGCACCCATTTAGACTTGATTTTGGTGTATGGCATTAGATGATAGTCTATGATCAGTTTCTGCAATACTATATTCCAGTTTTCCCAGCAGTTTTTGAATAAAGAATCAAAAGGAATTTGATTCCTTTGATTTCTTTTTCTTCTCTAATTGCTACTGTAACATTTCTAGTACCAGATTGAATAATAGGGGTGATGATGGACATTCTTGTTTAACCCCTGATCTTATTGGAAATGCTTCTAATTTATCCCCATTACATATAATAGTTGCTGATGGCTTTAAATAGAAGTTACCTATTATTCTAAAGAAAACTCCATTTATTCCTATACTTGCCAGTATTTTTAATAGGAATGGATGTTGTATTTTGTCAAAAGCTTTTTCTGCATATATTGAGATAATCATATGGTTTCTGCTAGTTTTGTTATTATTGATGTGATTGATTATACTGATAATTTTCCTGATATTGAAACACCCTTGTATTCCTGGAATAAATCCTACCTGATCAAAGTGTGTTATTCTTTTGAAGATTTGCTGTAATCTTTTTGCTAATATTTTACTTAGAATTTTTGCATCTATATTCATGAGAGAAATTGGTCTGTAACTTTTTTTTTTCCTCTTTTTTGTTTCTTCCTGATATAGGTATCAGTACCACATTAGTCTCATAAAAAGATTTTGGTGGGACTCCTTCTCCAATTTTTCTGAATAGTTTGTAAAGTATTGGAGTCAATTGTTATTTAAATGATTGGTAGAATTCACTAGTAAAGCCATCTGGCCCTGGAGATTTTTTCTTAGGGAGTTCATTGATGGCTTGTTCAATTTCTTCTTCTGAGATGAGGTTATTTAAGTGGTATACTTCCTCTTCAGTAAGTCTAGGCAATTTGTATTTTTTAAAAATATTCATCCATTTCCCTAAGATTGTCAAATTTATGATCATGCAATTCTGAAAAATAATTCCTAATTATTATTTTAATTTCCTCTTCATTGGAGGCAGATTCATCCTTTTCATTTTTGATATTCGTA
>CM053592.1:117502577-117519756 GCA_028646515.1 Pseudochirops corinnae | reverse complement strand
TGAATAGAGCACAAACCCTGCAGTCAGCAGGACCTGAGTTCAAATTCGGCCTCGGACACTTGACACACTTACTAGCCAAGTGACTTTGAGGAAGTCACTTAAGCCCAACTGCCCTCCAAAAAAAATAAAGCAAAAAAAAAAAAAAGTAGATCTAAGAACCTGTGCTAGCAGCCACCCTGGGTATGCTAGGGTGCTTGCTGATGCACTGGGCAAAGGGTCAGTCTGAAGGGAGTAAGGAACATGAAAGGCAAATGAAAGACATAAAGAAAAAAATGTCATCAATTTCAATTTTGTGTATGCCAGTGTGTGTGTGTGTGTGTGTATGTGTGTGCACACGCACACATGTGTGTATGTATGCAAAATCATGCTATACAAAGTCCTATTTATCAGTTCTTTCTCTGGATGCAAAATAGCATCTTTCTTCATAGGTTCTTTGTAGTTATTTTGGGTATTCATAATAGCCAGAATGACTTAGTTGCTCAAAGTTGTTCTTAAAACATTATTGTCATTACAATTACTATATACAATGTTCTCTTGGTTCTGCTCATTTTGCTCTTATTTCGTGCAAGTCTATACATGTGTTTTTCTAAGATCATTGAACTGATTACTTCTTATAGCATAGTAGTATTCTGTCATAATCCCATACCACAACTTGTTCAGTCATTCCCCAATTAATGAACATCTCTATAATTTCAAGGTTTTTGTCACAATAAAGAGAGCTGCCATAAGTATTTTAGAACATATGGCTTCTTTTCCATTTCCCCCAATCATCCTTGGAAACATATCTAATAAGTGGTATTCATATTTAAATTTATGTGGCTTGGGAATATATATATATATATATATATATATATATACACACACATACACATACATACATCTACACACACATATATATGCATATGCATATGTATATCCATATACACATATATACACAAATCTGTATATATGTATATATATGTGTGTGTGTGTGTGTGTGTGTGTGTATCCACTTTCACCTTCAATGTCAAATTCCTCTATTTACTATTTTTAAATAGGACTTTTTGGTTTTCCTTCCTTTCTAACCAGGCATTGACAATGAGGAAATTTAAAGTAAAACAATAAATTACATCAACAGGGAAAAGTATCAGAAGAGAAGATTATTTACTCATTTGGTAAGAGTGTTAGATCAAAAATGGAAAACCCATGTGACCCACTGATATCCTTAGAATAACAAGAGAAAGTGTGAAAAATTTTGTAGGATAGGAAATACTACATCATTAGAGAGAATGTCAAGATTGATTGTCTCAAATATATATTTGCTTATTTGGTTAACTGAATGCTGTGGTAGTATCTATGTAACCAGAAGTGATGTCAACATTAGGATAAATGAGGGGGGGGAGGGCAGAGACAATATGGTGGAGTAAAAGCAGGAAGTTATCTAAGCTCCTCCATAAATTCTGTCAGTAAGCTATAAAAAGTGAATGTGAATGGATTTTAGAGTGACAGAATGAACTGGGAGAGGGAACATGGCAGATTCCCATTTGAAGCAATTGTCCATTTAATACTGGGCAGGGGGAGTGCAAACCACAAGGGGGTTGCTCCAGTGTGGGCCAAAGATCAGACAACAGCAGAGCAAGAGTGAGACCTGGCCAGTAGATTCACCCACAGTCGGGGCAATTCACAAACCTCTTCCTATATGACAGAGGATTTCTCAAATCTGGGTAAGAGAAAGTACAGGGCCCAGGGCAGTGAAAGCAGCTTCTCCTGGGGCTGACAGCTACAGCCTGGATGTTTAAAGACCACCTACTTGAACTTCCAGGAGACAAGATGGCAGAGTAAAACCTAGCTGCTCTAATCCCCCTCCCTGTCCCTGAAAACCCGAAGATTATTGCCCCAGTGTAAAATCCTGAATCAGTGAAACCAGGGTCAGGCTAGAGCGTGCTAGAAAAAGGGTCTGACTGAGGCTGTGCTAACCTGAAATGAAAGGTGGGAGGCATCCCAACAAGGCCCATCTCAGCTGACCAGCTGGAGATCCTGAAGCCCAGGGTAGGGTAGAGACATCAAGCACTAATGCCAGAAGCCCAGATGTGCCTTAGCAAAATCAAGGAAATCTGCAGACACTAGAGTGGGAGGCCACTAGCTGCTGAATCTGCCTGAGCTCTGGCCTAGGGGCAGAGAGCCAGAAACCTAAAGTGGCCAAAACATCCCTGCTGCACACTTAACTCAGTGAGCATCAGGGTAACCAAGGGGAAACACTGAGAGTCCTGGCCTTGGCCTCAGTCTAGAAACCCAGAGGCTATAGCACACAAAGTCAACAACCAGGCCCCTAGCTCCGAACTTGGAAAGCATGGGTCAGAGCCCTCCATACCCCAGAAGCAGAAATTCACTTTACAAGGCATGAAATAGGCAATCACAATGGGCCAGAAGAAAGTTGGAAAGGGAAGACCAAAGACAATTGAATCCTCCTATTGCGAACAAGAAGAATCACTTTCAGGAAACACCAGTGACTCTATATCCACAACTGAGACAATAGAAGGAGATATTAATTAGTATCAAGCCCAAAAAACATTCTTGGAAGAGCTCAAGAAAGATCTGAAAAGCCAAATTAGAGAGGTAGAAAATAAATTGACCAATTCTTTTAAAATTACATTGGCCAAAATGCAAAACAAATAAATAAATAAATAAATCTCACTGAAGCAAATAAATCCTTAAAAAGTAAAATTTGTGAATGAGGACAGGAGGTTCAAAATCTAACTGGAGAAAATGCCTCCCTAAAAATGAAATCTGAATATATGGAAAAGGAGTTTCAAAAACTAACCAAGGAAAATAATTCACTAAAATTTAGAACCAGTCAAGCTAAGCTAATGACTCTTTGATGCAACAAGAATCATTCAAACAAAACATAAAGATTGAAAAATTAGAAGAAAATGTAAAATATCTCATTGGAAAAACAACTGACCTGGAGATCAGATATTCTAAGAATTATTGGTCCACCAGAAAGGCAGGATGGAAAAAAAAATTAGCCTTGACAACATCCTCCAAGAAATTATCAAAGAAAACTATCCTGAAGTCCTAGAACCATATGGTAAAATAGTTATTGCAAGATGTCACTGGATATTTCTTGAAAGCGATCCCAAATTGAAAACTCCAAGAAACCTTGTAACCAAATTCCAGAATTATCAGGTCAAGGCAGAAATACTGCCAGCAACCAGAAAGAAACAATTCAAATATCATGGAACAATAGTCAGGATCAAAGAGGACATAGCAGCTTCTACATCAAAAGATCAGAGGAATTGGAATATGATATTTTGTAAGGCAAAAGAGCTTGGACTGCTCATAAAAACCTCACAATTCATTGCAGAAAAGCAGAAATTTTAAATTCATAATTCTCAGACCATGATGCAATAAAAATTATATGTAATAAAGGGCCATGGTAAGATAGACTAAAAACTAATTGGAAACTAAATAATTTAATCCTAAAGAATGAGTGGGTCAAAAAGAAATCATAGAAACAATCAGTAATTTCATTCAAGAGAATGATAGTAATGAGAAAACATAGCAAAAATTGTAAGATGCAGCAAAAGTGTTTTTAGGGGAAGTTTTACATCTCTGAATGCATACATGAATAAAATAGAGAAAAGAGAGGTCAAAAATTGGGCATGTAACTGAAAAAGATAGAAAAAGAACAAATTGAAAATCTCCAATTCAATACTAAATTGGAAATACTGAAAACCAAAGGAGAGATTAATAAAACTGAAATTAAGAAAATTATTGAATTAATAAATAAAACTAAAAGGTGATTTTGTGGGAAAAAATCAATACATTTAATAGACCTTTAGACATTATGATAATAAAATGAAGAAGAAAACCAACTTACAAGTATCTAAAATTACATGGGTGAATCTACCTCCAATGAAGAGAATTTAAGACAATAATTAGAAATTATTTTGCCCAATTGTTTGAACATAAATTTCACAATCTTAGTGAAATGGATGAATATTTACGAAAAATATAAGGTATGCAGATCAACTGAAGAGGAAGCAAATAAATAACCCAATCTCACAAAAAAGAAATTGAACAAGCCATCAATGAACTCCCTAGGAAAAAATTCCAGGGTCAGATGGATTTACTAAAGAATTCTATCCAACTTTTAAGGAACAAATGATTCCAATACTTTACAAAATATTTGGGAAAATTGGAGAAGGATTCTTATCAAATTATTTATATGACACAAATATGGTAATGATACCTAAATCAGGAAAGGACAAAATGGAGAAAGAAAATTATAGACCAATTTCCCTCACGAATATAGATGCAAAAGTTTTAAATAAAATATTAGCAAAAGACTACAGCAACTTATCACAAGAATAATAGACTTTGATCAGGGAGGATTTATTCCAGGAATGCAAGGATGGTCCAATATTAGGAAAACTATCTACAGAATTGATCATATAAACAACAAAACTAGCAAAAATCATATGATTATCTCAATAGATGTAGAAAAGGCTTTTGACAAAATACAACACACATTCCTATTAAAAACACAAGAAAATATAGGAAAAAATGGGGTCTTCCTTACAATAATAAGTAATATCTATCTAAAAGCATTAGCAAGTATTATATGTAATGAGGATAAGCTAGAAGCATTTCCAATAAGATTAGGAGTGAAACAAGGATGTCCACTACTACTCCTCTTATTAAATTTGGTCCTAGAAATGTTAACAATAGCAATAAGAGAAGAAAAGGAAATTGAAGGAAACAAATTGGGTGAAGATGAGACTAAGATATCACTCTTTCCAGATGATATGATAGTATACTTAGAGAATCCTAGAGAAACAAGTAAAAAACTACTTGAGATAATAAATAAATTTGGCAAAGTTGCAGGATATAAAATAAATCCACAGAAATCCTCGGCATTCCTATATATTTTTAACAAAATCCAACAGCAAAATATGGAAAGAGAAATTCCATTTAAAGTTATCCTAGACATTGTAAAATATTGGGGAATCTACCTGACAAAACAAACCCAGAAACTATATGAACACAATTACAAAACACTTTTCACACAAATAAAATCAGATCTAACTAATTGGAAAAACATCAGTTGCCCATAACTAGTTCAAGCTAATATAATTAAAATGACAATTTTACCTAAATTAAATTACATATTTAGTGACATACCAATCAAGCTACCAAAAACTTATTTTATAGAGCTAGAAAAATAGTAACAAAGTTCATTTGGAAGAACAAAAGGTCCAGAATATCAAGAGAATTAATGAAAAGAAATGCTAGGGTAGATGGCCTAACCATACCAGATTTTAATCTGTATTATGAAGTAGCAGTCATCAATACTACTTGGTACTGGCTAAGGATTAGAGTGGTGAATCAGTGGAATAGATTAGGTACGTGAGAAACGGCAGTCAATGTCTATAGTAATCTCCTGTTTGATAAACCCCAAAATCTAGTTTTTGGGATAAGAATTCACTATTTGACAAAACTCTCGGGAAAACTGGAATATTTCTAGAGCAGAAACTGGGCATAGACCAATATCTTACACCATATACCAAAATAAAGTCTAAATGGGTATACGATCTAGGTATAAAGGCTGATATTTTAAGCTATCTGGGAGAGTAAGGGATAGTTTGCCTGCCAGATTTATGGAAAATGGAAGATTTTATGACCAAGCAAGAGTTAGAGAGCATTATGAAATGCAAAATGGATAATTTTGATGACATTAAATTGAAAAGTTTCTGTGCAAATAAAGCCAGTATAACCAAGATTAAGAGGAAAGTGGTAAATTAGGAAAGAATTTTTACAATTGAAGTCTCTAATAAGGGCTTCATTTCTAAAATATACAGAGAATTGAGTAAAATCTATAGGAATAAAAGTCAATTGCCAATTGATAAATGGTCAAAGGATATGAGCAGGCAATTTTCAGAGGAAGAAATTAAAGGTATCTCTAAGTATATGAAAAAATGCTCTAAATCACTACTGATTAGAGAAATGTAAATGAAAACAACTGAGGGAGGCAGAGCCAAGATGGTGGAGTAAAAGCACAAACATGGAGTCGGCTTTGGCTTCAACCACCTCCAATACCTGTAAAAAATAATAACTCTGAACAAATATTAAACTACAGAACCAACAAAGAGACATTGAGAAAAACAAATCTCCTGCTGAAGGAAGCCTAGCAGGCCAACAGGAAGGATCTGTTGCAGCATGCTGGGAGATGAGTGTATTCCTCACTGAACCCTGCTTACAGCTCCAGGGCAGCCTCGACCAGTGGCACAGACCAGCCAGAGCAGACTTCAGGAGAGTGAATCAACAGCAACTGTGGTGGTTTCCAGAATCCTCAACCCATAAATGCCAAAGAGAAAATAAAAGGTCAGTTGGGAACTCTGTTTTAAGGGTGAAGGAACAGCATGGTCTGGCCCCTGACCCTGGGGTTAGAAATGGCAGGAAACAAGGCAGTGCCCTGGGGCTGCTTTCAGAGCTCTTGGCCTACAGATCTTAGGGGGACCAAGTGACCCTTGAGAGGGTTAACACTCTTACTTTGACCTGCCTAGATCTGGATAACAGTCTGGATCACTGGTCATGGTCTGGGACTGTGTGGTCAGTGAGCCAAAGCTTGTGGAGGGCTGTAGAGAGGGCACCCAAAGAATAGCTCTGGTAGCTGTGAAAATCCCAGCAATTTGGGACAAAGCTCTCTCCATTCTGTAAGCAGAGTTCTACCATGGCAAAGAGCTCAAAAGTCAAGTAATTGACAAGATGAGGAAGTACACTCAGACCATACAATCCTTTTTTGGGGGACAGAAAGGATCAAAGCATGAAACTGGAGGAGGACAATTGCTGCATCAAAAGCTTCCAAGAAAAATATGAATTGGTCACAGGCCATGAAGGAGCTCAAGAACGATTTTGAAAATCAGGTAAGAGAAGTGGAGAAAAAACTGGGAAGAGAAATGAGAATGATTCAAGAAAGTCATGAAAAGTGAGTCAACTGCCTGCTAAAGGAGACTCAAAAGAATTCTGAAGAAAATAACACCTTAAAAAGTAGACTAACTCAAATGGCAAAAGAAGTCCAAAAAGCCAATGAGAAGAATGCCTTAAAAAGCCAAATTTACCAGAAGGAAAAGTAATTTCAAAAACTCACTGAAGAGAAAAATTCCTTCAAAATTAGACTGGAGCAATTGGAAGCTAATTACTTTATGAGAAATCAAGATATTATAAAACAGATCCAACAAATGAAAAAATAGAAGGCAATGTGAAGTATCTCATTGGAAAAACCATTTACCTGGAAAATAGATCCAGGAGAGATAATTTGAAAATTGTTGGACTACCTGAAAGCCATAATCAAAAAAAGAACCTAGAAAACATCCTTCAAGAAATTCTCCAGGAAAAGTGCCCTGATATTCTGGAACAAGAGGGCAAAATAGAAATTGAAAGAGTTCACCGATCGCAACTTGAAAAAGATCCCAAAAAGACAACTCTTAGGAATACCATAGGAAAATTTCAGAGTTCCCAGGTCATGGAGAAAATATTATAAGCAGCCAGGAAGGAACAATTTTACTATTGTGGAAACACAATCAGGATAACACAAGATCTAGCAGGTTCTACATTAAGGGATCAAAGGGCTTGGAATATGACATTCTGGAGGTCAAAGGATCTAGGATAAAAACCATGCATCACCTACTATAAAGCCAAGCATGAGCAGGTTTTCAGAAGAATGCTACTGTGGACAGCTTTCAAAGTTCTGATTACACAGTTTAGTGAACACTCTATTAATTCAATCACAAATCAGAGTAAAACATTCACAGAAATCAAAATACAGCATTTACAATATTACAACTTATCACAGAAAATCAAAGTCTAGCATTCACAACAACTTATCACTAAAATGGCCACATAATTTTCATCACAGTGGTCATATAGTTTTGAACAAAATACAATCATTTAGTCAATCAATCACTTAGTAACTCAATAATTCACTCAATTCAGTCATTCAATCATCCCTTAAGGAGGTTCTCCACTCGTGGAGCACAGTAAGTTACAACATCAGTCACAACTCAGTACTCTCTTAAGGGGTAGTGTAAAATATACAGGCCATCTACCCCTCATTCACAAATAAGTTACAATCTTCTCAGTCCATACACAGTGTCCAAGTAAAGTCTTCTTTCAGCTTGACTCACGGTAGGCTCTCAGATTCCCTGGATCCCCTTTCATGGTCCCAGCTCCTACCTGGATTCACCAAACTGTCACCTGGGTTCAAAGGCAGATAGCTCCCAGCTCCTTGTCCAGATCTCCATGTAGTTACTTGTTCCAAACTTAAGTTCACACTGTCCAGTCCACCTTAAATCCTTCACAGTCTCCGCTCCAGAAAAGTCAAGACTTAACAAAGCCACAAGCAGACAAAGTACCGACACCACAGTCATGCTTCCTTTGTCTTTTGCAGCTCTGGCTGGCCCTAGGAAATCCTCAACAGCTTGGCTGGCCCTTAGACTCGGCAGAAGTTTCAACTGGTTCCCAGAATCAAAATCACTTCATCCAGGTTTTCCAAATAAAAATCATTCTCTCCAGCCTCCACTTCTCTTCCTCAGCCTCCAAAATCTGGCTTCAAGAAGATCTGTCTGACCCAGCAGGGAATTCTCCTTATATACACACACAGCATTATCTGCTTCATGTTTAAGCCATTTCCTATTTCAACCCCTTCCTGCTACATCACCAACAAGAGCTCACAACCTCTGTTTCTTCAATAGAGACTTGATTAATCAGTAAGTGCTAAGTACCTGTCAACTTTGCCAACACGAAGGGATCAAATTACGTTACAATTTCACGTACGAGAAAAACTGAGTATAATGCTTCAAGGTAATACATGGTCATTCAATGAAATAGAGGACTTTCAGGAATTTTTAATGAAAAAAACAGAGCAGAACAGAAAATTTGACTTTCAATTACAAGAAAAACAGGAGAAGGTAAACAGGAAAAAGAAATCATAAGAAGCTTATTGAAGTTGAAGTATTTACATTCCTACATGGAAAAATGATAATTGTAACTAGTGAGATCTTTCTCAATAAGAGGATAGTTGAAAGGAGTCTATATGTATATATGTATACATACATTTATATGTATGTATAAGAGGGTGTATGTGTGTATAAATATCTATGTGGTTGTGTGCATATGTGTGTACATGTATACATAGACAAGGGGCACAGGATGGGTTGAATATGAAGGGATGATATCTTAAAAATAAAATTAAGAGGTGAGAGAGGAACATATTGAGAGAAGGAGAAAGGAAGAGATAGATTAGGCTAAATTATCTCATAGAAAAGAGGCAAGAGAATACTGTTACTATGGAGGGGAAGAGCAGGAAGGTGAAGAGGAAAGAGTCAACCTTACTCTCGTTAAATTTGGCCTAAGGAGGGAATAACATACACATTCAATTGGTTATCTTACCCTACAGGAAAGTATGAGGGAAGGGGATAAGAGGAGGATGACAGAAGGGAGGGAAGATTGGGGGAGAGGGTAGTTAGAAACAAACACTTGTGAAAATGGATAGGATCAAAGTAGAAAATAGAATAAGTGAGGGCTGAGATAGGATGGAGGGAAATATAGTCTTTCACAATATAACTACTATGGAAACATTTTGTGTAACTACATATGTACAACCTATATTGAATTGCTTGTCTTACCAGTGGGGGTGGGTGAGGAGAGAAAAAAGGAAAAAACTCTCGAACTCAAAGTTTTATAAAACAAATGTTAATGTGTGTTACATGCAACTGGGAAGTAAGACATAAAGGCACTGGGGTATAGAAATCCACCTTGCCCTGCTAGAAAGCAGGGGTGGGATGGGGATAGAGGAGGATATAAGAGAGAACAGATTGGGGAAGGGACATTCAGTAGGCTCGCTATTTTGGGGTGAGGGTAGGGGAAAGATGGGGAGAGTAGAAATGTAACTCAAAATCTTGTGGAAATGAATGTTGAAAACTAAAAATGAATAAATATATTGGGAAAAAAATAGCTCTGAGGTACCATATCTCACCAGTCAGTTTGGCTAAGATGACAAACTATGAAAATGATAAATGCTGGAGAGGATGTGGAAAAATTGTAATACTGGTGGAGTTGTGAACTGATTAAACCATTCTGGAGAGCAACCTGGAACTATGTCCAAAGGGCTATAAAATGTGCATACTCTTTGACCCAGCAATACAACTTCCAGGGCTGTATCCCAAAGACATCATAGAAATGGAAGAAAGACCTATATGCACAAAAATATTTATAGCGGCTTTTTTTTTTTGTGGTGCCAAGAAATTAGAAATCAAGGGGATGCCCATCAGTTGTGGAATGGCTAAACAAGTTGTGGTATATGAAAGTAATGGAATACTATTGTTCCATAAGAAATGAGGAGCAGATGGACTTCATAACAATCTGAAGAGACATATAAACTGATGTTGAGTGAGAACAGCAGAACACAATTACACATACAACGTATGTGTGATGATTAACTTTGATAGACTGGGTTCCTCTCAGAAATACAAGGTTATAAGACAACTCCAAAAGACTCATGATGGAAAGGGATATCCACATCCAGAGAAAGAACTACCGAGTGTGAATGCAGACTGAAGCAAACTACTCACTTTATCTTTTTCTTGTTTTGTTTTGTTGCCTCTTTCTCATTATTCACCCTATTGTTTATAATCCTTCTTTACAACCTGACTAATGTTTAATGTGAAGGTATTTGTAGATCCTATATTTTATTGCCTGCCACCATGTGGGGGGGGGGGGAAGGAAAAGGAGGAGAGGGACTGGGAGAAAATTTGAAACTCAAGGGATTGCAGAACTGAAATGTTGTAAACTAAATGTAAATAGATAAATTAAAAACAAACAAAAAAACATTAGAACCATTGAACTTTCCAGTTCACTGATGAAATAGCTCCTCACCCATGGGTCAGACTGAATGAATTAATTATAAATTTTTGTTTATAATTCAAGTCAGTCATGGTATAACTACTCAATGTCAAATGTATTCAGGTATGGACAACACTTCATGCTACTTATTTTTTTTTATTTTCACAACAAAACTATGTGGTACTTATTTCATTTATTATCCCCATTTTAAAGATGAGAAAGCTGAGGCTTAGAGTGGTTTAGTGACAGACTGACATATCTGTTGTTATCTGGTCAGAAAGTGTCTGAGGTTTGAAGAAAACCAGCTCTCCCCTGCTTCTAATTCCAGTTCTTTAAAATACTATTTTAAAATACTATTTTAAAATAAAATAATACAGCATCTTTTTTTTTTTAATATGTAAAATAAAATCTTTATCTCTGGCAAAAGGTCACATTTCCTATATAACACATGCAAATACCTGAGCAGAAGATAAGACCTTTTTGCAGAAATTTATGACACTTCAATTACATTTTAAAATTTACTAAGCAATTAAGGCTATTGGAAGAAAATTATTTGTCAGTATATGCTTTAAATGGATTGAAAGGGAATTAATTCCATATTGTTGATGGATTTTGAGATGAATAGAGTATGAAACCTAAGTCAGGTATATTTGTCTCATTAAATCATAATTTTAAACAATTATCTACTTTTCCATCTCTGGCCATAAATTATATGTGAGTGTAAGCACATTAAAAATCCTTACTTTGCAATTTTAATATTTCTTATCATTTGTTTCCATGAATTTGGGTACAATTATGCCTTTGGTTCTGAAGACTGTTGCGTATGTATATACATATATTGTGTGTGCCTACATGTATTTTTGTATAAATTATACATAAGTATGTGTGTTTGTATGTGTTTTAGGTAGAATTGCCTCATAGTCCTACTTAATATGCTTTTTTTTTCTTTTTCCTTAACTATGTTGTGGATTCTCATTGACTGAGAATTCAAAATCAAAACACACTGCTTTTAAGAGGGAATATTTTTGGTTCGAACTTATTTAATTTTAATTGATATAGAGAATTCCTAATGGAGATGATTCTTCTATCAATACAATATAGATCAGCAGCTTTTTTACAACACATAGACTTAGAGAGTTGCATAAACCACTAAGAAATTAAATGACATGCTTAGGAATACATATACCAAGTTTCTGAAACAGAACTAGGCCTCCCTGAGTCAGAGGCTGGTAATTTATCCATCATGTCACAATGTTACCGCAGGATTGCCTAAGGATATAAAAGCCATCAGCAGATAAAATAGTCACTAGTGAACTGACAGCTCATAAAATGAGACTCCATGCAAGTATCCCTCCGCGCTTAGCACTAGTGTCAGAACTATCGATTTTTTTCAAAAATCTTTTGCTGATTGTAAGTGCTTTAAAATGAAATTGTTTGCATATAAAAGGAGTAAGAGGTTCTTAGGAAAAACTTAGAAAATCTTTAAATATTTTTCTTCATCCATGAAATTAAGGTTGTTATATCATGATATAAAAAAAATTGAAAAAATACATCTTGTCAAGGAAAAATCATCTGAGCTTGTTTATTCTAAAAATGAACACACAGTTGCAATTACAACCTAAAGATTAACTAAAAGATAAAGTATACTGATTTTTTATTTTTTCAAGGCAAAGTATAAATCCAAACTTTTTTTATTATATATTTTGAAATGTTAGTTCCAATTTTAAATGGAGTTATGTTAAGTGGCCTTTACCCTATAGCGATACTTCTAGCATAAGAAAAATCTCCCATATATCTAAGATCCCATTAACATTTTAATCAAAGTATGAGGAGATAGGGTTTACAATCATTTTTGTAAGTAATGTTTCTTTTTTTATTTCTTTTTATTGCATATGGGGCATTTCCAGAATACTAACTGCAAAACGAAGTATGACCCCAAAATATCAGTATCACTGTTAAAGGTGTGCAAATCAGTTGGTGATAAGATGTTTTCTTGCTTTTAGCAACCACTTTTAAGGTTTCAGAGTCTTTGTTGTCACTTGAAACTAAAAGGGTTTGCCTAAGAAAACAAAGCTTTTAAAATAAAAGGGAAAAAAATCAAAAAGCACTCCAGGTTTCTTTGCTCAGTAAAAAGGGTCCTCAAGGTCCTTTTGAGGTGTGAGGAACTTAGCTTTTACCTCAGAAAAAGAGATTGGAACAACAAAAACTGTTCTTGGTAAAGAAATATACTGATTTTTTTTTTAATGGTGGTGGCATCCATAAAGACTTCTTCTAATGCTTCATTGTGGCATGGAAGTATGGTTGCATTCTCCCCTATGCTAGCACAATGTTAACCCTCACAGTTTCTGCCATGATGATATGATCAGAAAGGCTTTCTGGACAGTTCTGGGGTGAGATTAACTAAGCTATTCTAGAACCAATTTAGTAAAGGAAGTTGCTGCTCACTCACATTGTATACACCTGATTTTCACCTGATCTATTCAAATAAGTCATTTTTTTTAAAGGAAATGAAAAACAAAGGTAAAGATCTTGATCTTTACTACTGTCATATTCTGCAAGAGTTTAACCAACTTTAAAAAGCTGAATAATGTATAAGGCAAAAAGAATAAATAAATAAGTAAAATTAAAAACAAACAAATAAAACTGACTTCACTGTGCAAACATTTGATCTCTTTGCCAAATGAAATTATTGAGGCTGAGGGAAACTGAAATAGAATGCAAATTCATCTGTAAAACAGTGTGGAGGAAGAAAAATGGAATAAAATCAGTGATATTGGTGGAAGATTATCCATTTGCTCTATAGAGGTATGAAAAGACAGAAAGTGCTTAATAATGTTGGGTGGTTCTGAATAGTACCAGATCAGGATAAAGGGAGCTTCCAGTTTCAACCTCAAGGTGCTTTGTTAAAATTATCTTTTCTGGGGACATTGGGTGGGGTCAAGTCATCAACCATTAATTAAACACTTACTATATGCTTGGCTACGAGGTGGTACTACCATGTGAAATTTCACTAGATTGTAAATGTGGCATGGTCAGCTTTCCCCTAAACTTTAGTATTCTCAATGCTCTAGAAAGAGTGCTTGCGTATAGCTCCTCATATACTCCCCCTCCTACTGCATATATATGAGCAGATTTGATCATCCTTGATAGGCAGGATTCCCAGTATTCCTGGGAATACTGATATAATCAGAAAGGATAGTTTCTACCCCCAAAGGAATTTTCACTTTAATGGAGAAAGACAACATAAAAAAAGGAATTGAAAATGGGGAGAAAAGGGGTTATGTGAAGATATCTGATAGGACATAATAGAGAAAATCAAGTGGAGATGAATCAGTAGTATCACTGGAAAGTAATGAAAACATATTTGACTTGGGTCTTCTAATTCAAATGGTTTGGAGGAACTAACCTATCACAGCAAGAGACTATAGAGACAGAAGGTACCTTCAATTTGTAAAGTAATCTAGAGCTGGAGTGAGTTTCCAGAGTAAATAGCTTTTGAGGACAGCAAAGATGAAAGTCCTGTGGATTTGACTCAGTCAAGGGTTGGAAGAGAAAAGAAAATATTTCAAATAGTTGCTGTTGAGAATTAGTTTATATTAATTATCTATGTGAAATTATAGGATAATTGAGCAGTAAAGAGACTGTACCTAAATTTATGTTCTTTAAATTTGTTCTAAAGAAATTTCAATCTGGTGACTCTAGCAGTGTTTATCAGCCAGGAAGAAGGAGGAGAGAGAAACAATGGTGGATTGGGATTCTCTCTACTACGATTGTGAATTTGAAGGTTCAGTCAGCAGGTAATGGAGACAAGGGACTCTAGTGCTTTGAATATAGAACCATTAAATGAAGGAAGGATATAGGAAGAAATCTGGTACTTAAATGAATAAAATCAAAGTGAGGTAGATGTGAAGAAGAGAAAAAAATGGATGAATCAAGGTCCTAAAGATGCTGAAAATGAAGGCTAAGTTTAGATAAAGTGAGAAGTTGGAGGAAAAAGGTTGTGATTGAGGAATAGCATTTCAAAGTTCAAGGGAAGTGCTATCCTAGCACATGGCAAGGTCCAAGTGGATGAAGAAGGGAGAATTTGGAACTGAAGAGGTTTTATAGTAATTGTATTGTCAAGATGCTTCAATATTTTTATATGAATACTGAAGTCTCAAAGATGGGGCTTTAAATAAGATAATGGAGTCTTTAAGCAAGTCAAGAGCATGACACATGTCACTAGATAATAAGAATGAAGAAAGTAATATAAATTCACTGCAAAAACTTCAAAAGAAAAACAATTCATGGAAAATAAAGGTAGAAGAATGGTTGTAAAGTGACAGGGACGACCTAGGGAGTGTACGGATGAATCTTCTCCATCCTGTGAGTTTCAAGAGTTTAGGAAATTAAGTTCAAGAAAATGTTGTCTCCAAAGAAATGGTTTCAAGGGATATACTGTACTCAGTTAAAATCCAGACAACATTTTATGTAAGGAGATAGAAGGAATGGTGAGTGAAAAGTTTAACAAATGTAGCAAAATCTACTAAAAATAGTGAACTAGTTCCAAAGGACATGGTATAAGTGCTAGTATTGGAAAAAGAAAAAGTATGGCTGATCAAAATAATTTGAATTCAAAAAGATAGGCTAGCTGCTAAGTCAGTGAGGCTAAACAGTAGGATTGAGAAGTCAATGTATGTGAAGTGAGCCATGTGCAACCGATATATGTTTAGTACAGAGGAATGCTTACTCAGATGGGCAGAGCTTAAACAATACCGTCAGTCCTTACCTTAATCAGGGAAATCTTCACAGATGTGATATTTGACCTAAGTCAGGTATGGTATACCTTCAATGAACACCGAACTTTGAAAGAGAAGACTTTGGCTCAAGTCATTATTTTCATGAAGTCACATACTTCTTAAACCTATTTCCTCATCTATAGAATGAAAAAAAAAATAGTGATCTCGCTATTTCATTTGGGATTAGTAAGTAATCCAATTTGGGTAGATTACAAAGAAATTGTAAACTTCTCAAATCCACAGACAATAAATTTTCAGGATTAATATCCCACCAAATTACCTGTCTCAATGAGGCAGTTTTGGTGAGTGACTCATTATAAATGAGGTACTTCTGTGACAATAGTAACCCACAGATACATGTTCTACTTTCTACAAATTCTCAGAAAAATAGATGGTCAATAAGTGACCAGTGAGTGTAATATTACATAATTGCTATGAGATGGTACTACCATGTGAAATTTTACTAGATTGTGAATGTGGCATGGTCAGCTTTCCCCTAAACTTTAGTATTCCCAATGCTCCAGAAAGAGTGCTTGTGTATAGCTCCTAATATACTCCCCCTCCTACTGCATATATATGAGCAGATTTGATCATCCTTGATAGGCAGGATTCAAAATACTGTTTAGAGAACGAGTAGATTGCTATTTCACTTTTTTTTTTTTAATTTTGGAAGTCTATTTGATTTTGTCCTTCATTCTCATTATTTGGGAAAACTGTCTGAATTCAACCATGTGTCATCACCGAATTGTTAGGATGAAAATCTTGGGACAGAAAAAAAGGAAAGCACTGCATATTTGGAACCTACCAGCATAGGTTTCAGAACTGATCATACCGGCAGTTGAAGTTGCACAATGGAAGCCAGTCCAGCCTCTCATGTGTCTCGCAACAGCAGATGCCTTGGTTCACAATTCACTGTGGCTAATTTAGGATATGTTCCAGCTTTGTTTATACTTATGTTTCTCCTCAGTGGAAGATTCAGCAGCCACAAGTAGGAAGCAAACATTTGCTCTTTGTCCTGAGAAGACCTCTCACTCTGTTACTATTCTTTCAACTGCATGTTATTAATAGAATGGCAGACCATTCCACATGGAATGTGTCCGATCACAAGGTGGATAGACACCTGAAAGGGAAGAATCTTGTGCCATATGTCATTCCCAAAGCTGGTACCAATGATTGGCTAAATGAGGAAGGAGTTTATCTATTTAGAGGAAGGTCTGTTTTGTGAATGACACACACATGCACACACACACACAGACACACACACACACAGACACACACACACCCCCCAAAACAAAAACAAAAAAACTTCCTACATCCTGACCCCTTAAACAACTTTCCCTGGCCTGAGTCCATGTTCTGTCACGTTCTTCCTTTGGTATTTTCTGCATACATTTCCCCGAGAGCATTTTTCAGGACCTTTTCAGACCCTATAGAATTGAAACATGTTTTGTTTAGTTGAATACCAGATATCAAGCTAGCCAGTCAGTGTTTACTACTGAGAGACTATAGCCTCCTATTCA
>CM053592.1:117484079-117502077 GCA_028646515.1 Pseudochirops corinnae | reverse complement strand
AAGTAAAAATGAAAAGTTAAAAAGAAAAGAAATAAAATATGCTGCAATGCTCATTTTTATGAATGTATCAGTGAACAGCCTTGACTAGTCAACATCTTTGAGATACTTAATATTTGCCTAAGTGCTTTCCTGCAATATTTATTACTTATTTTTCACAGACTTTTTTATTTAAGACATTTATTTTTTGTTCAGGCAACATATAAATAGGAAATTCTAAAAAACATTTTAGATGATTTATCACATAAAGATCTCCATTCTTATACTCCAGCATCATCAATTTTAGCATTTGTATAATTCACTCAATTACATCCTATTCATTCTTTTCAAAGATAAGATTTTAGTATCTACCATAAAAACAAAGTTAAAATGAAAACTTTAGCCAACCAATAACTTTCTATAAATGGGGAATGGAAAATGGGGAGCATATTTCTTTTCAATTTGTTTTGGAAAAACATTATCTTTCACCTTTCATTCTTATCTTTATTATTTGCTTATTTATGAATTTTATTCTCTATATGAAGAGATTGAGATGAGATGAGATCTAGTGTAACAATTTAAAGCTGATAAATAGAATAAAGTATAATACTTGTTGTTCAGTCATTTCAGTCATGTCTGACTCTTCATGTCCCTATTTTGGGGGTTTTCTTGGCAAAGATTCTGGAGTGGTTTGCCATTTCCTTCTCTAGCTTTTATAGAATAGGAAACTGAATCAAACAGGGTTAAGTAACTTGCTCAGAGTGACACAGCTAGTTAGTGTTTGAAGCCTGATTTTAACTCAGATCTTCCAGACTCCTAGCATGGTGTTCTACCCACTATGCCACCTAGTAACCTGATAGTATATATTATATAATAAGTATATAGTATATGATTTGAAATCACATTTAATCTGTAAACTCCTTGAAGACAGGAATAAATTTACTTCTTACTTTCTATGCTCATTTCCTAGAACAGTGATTAGCAAATAGCAATCAATCAATACATCTTGATTAATTTATAATTATAGTATCTAATTCAAGTTGTTTTAATTTTAATTCATTTTATGATTATCCTAATGTCTCTGTCTAGGTGATACAGGCAATAGTGCTAAGTGTCTAAATAAGAAGACCTGCAACTCACATATTTTCTGTTTAGTATGACTCTGGGTCAGTTTCTTAACTTGTGTCTTCCTCAGGTTCTTTATATGTAAAAAATAGATAATAATGACTTACCTTAGGGACAAATGAGATAAAATTTGTAAAGCAATTAGCATAGTGCCTAGCTTGTAGTAGGTGTTGAATAAATGTTCATTCTCTCCCTATTGCCTCATATAAATCTATAATAAAAATATTAATAATGTAATAATAATTAAATTAAAATAGATATTTCCTCTCTCTACCTACTCAACACAATATGCATGTTTTTCAAATCCTAGTTCTGGATTTAATTTTACAGGAAATTCTTCAAAACCTTACCATGTTCAAGGCACCTAGAACAGAGCACTGAAAATGGTAATTGTTAAAAAATGCCTTCAGACTGATTGGATTGAATCATCAGAGAATAGAAAATATATATATGCAATATATACACACACACAATGAATAAAAAGAACCAATAGTGAAAACATGTTTTTTGGAACTATCCCTTCCATTTTTTTTGCATATCATAGTTTAACATTTTTCACTGTTTTTAATATCCACATATGGATAATATCATGATACTTGATCCTGAAGAGCAAAATACCTAAAGACACATTTGTGGAATTGTTGAGAGAGTGTATATTGTGGTTGCTAAGTGGGGAGAAACATGTATCCTGTAGTCAAGAAACTAGGAAAAGTATACATTGATGAGGCATAATAGCTGTTTTCAGGTACTTCAATAACTTCTTCAAAAATCATTAAATGTACTTTCTTTGACTGAGGGCAGCCTTAGGAATAACAGATAGAAATTAAAAGGGTGCAATACATACTTGACATTAAGGAAAAAAAACCTTATTGATATAAAACTATCTAAATGTGGATGGTATGAATGAAAGCTAGATTAGGAGTCTTGAAAACTGGTTTCAAGTACTTTTAGAAAGCTCTGTGTGTTCTAAGGAAAACCATATAACCTTTTATTGCTTCAATTTTCTCATCTGTAAAATGGATCCTTACCTTGGCAGTAATAGTGAGGAACAAATAAAATATCATATGGAGAAACGTTTCTGAATATTCTAAATACAATAGAGATATTTAAGCTTTCCAGACCTAAATGCTTCCATTCCCCTACATCTATTGTATCCCACATTAGTATGTATACTTATTGAGGCCAGGGTCTGTCATGGCTTCTGTATTTGTATCATTTCTTTTTAGTACAGTAATTGACATGTAGTAAGTTCATTTTTTTCATTTTTAAGTAATGCTATTTCTAACTAGTTATTATTTACATTCTAATTAATAAGGCTCAACTTTGAAGGAATCATGCAGGTGGACTGAGAGGATATCACTTAAGTAGATAACAGAAGACAAGGAGGGTAAGATGAGGAGGGTATACTACCTGCTGGTAGCTCACCTTAAGTTCTTGGAAATGTATTGGGATTGAGTGGTCCATTTTCTCTGGATGTGACCTTATTTCATTTGTCTCCTTATAATCACTGATCATGTTATTTAAGTAAAGAGACATGCATTTGATCCTCCCTATCACCTCCCAACCAAAACAAAAGAACATAATAACTTAGGGATCCCAAAACCTAGAAAAGAGCTAACAAGTAATCACTAGAGCAGGAAAGGTTAGCTAGCCTTTCTAAACTCTGTTCTTGCTTTTCTGGTGACCTCACCAAACCACACTGAATCCTTCCATCCTTCCTCCCTACCTCTGTACCTCTTTTCTACTGTGTCTTTTTCTCTCCCTTACCTACTTCCCTAATCAATGGAGACTTACAGAACTATACCAAATGTGAAATGGAACAGTTTGGAATTAGAAACATAACAGTGAATATCAGAAAGGAATAAAAGGAAAATCTAAATTTGGCCCCAATCTCTGGAAGCTAAGGCAAAAAAAAAAAAAGGGACAAAGTGCATGCATGCATGTGTGTGATTTTTTTGTGTTTATTGTCAGATTAAAAATATCAATTTCATTTTCAGAGTTTATTTTCAAAGTGAAATAATGAAAAGAAATATCATTTGTGTTCCCTTAGAAAGGGCCTAGAGTAGCATGACAGATAATGTTCTCACAGGTGCTTTTCCACAAGTCTCAAAAACATGAAATACTGCTGCTTGTTCTGACCCTTTATCAAAGCTGAATGAACCAAATAAGTTTTATCAGGAAAACTAGGGTTAATTTCATGACTTACACTAATTAAATGCATTCAACAGAAGTAACCAAAACATTAGATATACAGCATAGTTTAATGTGGTGATTAATGGCCTAAAATGTTCAATAACTACAACACAGAAATTCACAAAAATGTAATTTATAATCTTATTACATAATTATAACTTGAGAAATATGATTAGATTCAAGTATTAAGCCCCCAAATCTAATTGGATATGTGCCAGTCTTATAGAGAATTTGAAAGCAAGATTTTCCCAACAAATTAAAAAAATTCTTCAGTTACAAGCCCTGTCATCATGAACTACTGATGAGATGGTCATCAATACATCTCATTTTCAAAAAATGAAAAGCAGAAACTTCCCAAAGGGTCATTATAGTTAGCCATCAAGGGGTATTAGCTGACATGATTGTGAAAGCAACTATAAATCTGAAACACAAAATGAAAGTTGGAATAACTCGTACTTGGAGTTCATTCCCTCATGCCTCAGACTACTCCCCTGGCTTCAAATACTAACATTTGAAAACATCTTTAATCTCAGACTCAATTTAATGAAAATCCAAAAGCAAGTCAAAATGGGATACAAAGTTATAGTGATACATTTCCATTACAGATTTACTGAATTGTGATCATGTTCCTGAATATGCAAAACATATCCATAGAAAACAGCATTTGTAACAAAAATCAAATCCGCATTTTGGAAATTGAGTAGCATTATGTTCTTTAAGGGACTAAACTCTGTTGTTGCTGATTTTTTTCCCCTAAGTTCCCCAAGGTCACCCATTTTGAGAAAATACTTTGATGCTTGACTTATATTGGCATACTACAGGGAATCTAATCACAAGGATTTTATCAAAAGAATAAATCCCCTTCAAAGAAAAAAAATAATGCATTCATAATATGTATGTGTCTGTAGAATGTGACGAGAAAAAAATAGCTTTACTCTTTCTGCTTTGCTAAATGTTTGCATTCTCAATATCTCTGTGTCATACATGACTATGACATATTTTGATTGGATCACTATGATTCCATGATCTAGTTTTGATTTCAGAGCAAGTTTTGTTTTAATAAGACCTGTGTTTTACGACATAAATATAAAGCAAATGGACTGTTGCATTACTATTCAATTTTAGCAATCTTCAAGTAGATAGAAATCAATAACATATTACTGATAGTATATTACATGACTAGCATAGTGCATGGCACATAGGAAATTTTAATTACTAGGCAGTATGTATATACACAAAAATCACAAGATTTAATCTCAAAATACTTAATATCTTCAAAGTAAATAAAGCTTCACTTAAAAATAGGAAATGAAGAGACCTATAGCAAATAATAAATTATGCGATGTGATAGGGCAACAGGACTTAGTGTATTGATTACAAGATTCATGATTATAAAACTGAGCTATATCTTCAGCTCTATTGTTTACTAACTTTATGACTTTGTATTAGTCACTTAACCTCTAAAGGCAACAGATTAATAATTGAGAAAACAAAGGTAAATTAATTGAAGTATCGTTTTTTAACTCAAATATAATGATTCTAAAAGTAAAATGGTAAACTGTGCTTACACAGCAAATTATTTTGAAGGATACATAAAAATATTTAAGCTATTTTATTGTGTATAACCAAAATAACATAAAATCACATGTTATTATATAAATAAATAATAAAGTAGAAATAGTGCTCCTTACCCAGTAACTAATGGTTTAAAGTTGAGATCCATTTGAGCTGGAATTATTGGAAAAATGTCCATGGAGGGTTGAAATTATAACCAGAAATTGATGGATAAGTAGAATTTAGACTACCTGGGTTCTTCTGTAAGTGGGGAGAATTTATGAATCAGTGATGAAAATAACTTTTGAATTCAAAGATGATGAAAATTAAGGGGTTAATTTTTGAGGAGAAGTTTATAACTATTATTTCTTAAATGTAAGTACATCCCAGCATGCAAACTTCCTCTACCAACGTAAAATGGCAATTTTCAAAAATTTATAGTTTTAGATTGCTTTGAATATTGTTTGTTTTATACACTCATCATCACTCCACTAGTGTATTATGAAAAGTAAGACCACTAACAGTTTTTACTCACTTCAAAGGTGATCTTATATGCACCACACCTCTTCAAATAATATATTTGTGTGCATATATGCACACATATATTTATTTCATATATAATTATAGTTATATATGTATATATGCATGCAGACACTATGTATTTGTTTACTACTAAAATGGAAAAAAATGATAGTTTTTAAAACCCATAATTTTAACTAAGGCGATTTGGAAGTAAAGACTTTGATTTTGATCATTAAACATAACCCAGAAGATATTGTGAAACTAAGAACCTGTTATTATTTTGAAGTCAAAGCACTGCTAATTGCATGGGATGACCTAACCTGGGAGTTGGTAAAGGGTTGTATAGCATTTTACATGTCCAAATAAACTGCCTTGTTTATCTTTGTGTAACTTAATCATTAATTAGTGTTGAAGGTTTAATGTTCATTATAAGTTTTTCTACATTCTGATAATTGTCAGCCATATGTTTTATTAAATTAAAATAGAATGATATATAGAAAAGGGGGAAAGGTAATGATCATAGAAAAGCATTTAATTCATTATTCATAAACATAGGATTAGTACTTTTCAATTTTAACACTAACTTTTAATTAAAGTCTAATCGGTAGGACAAAAGGCATTAAACCTGAGGATATACTATATGAAAAAAATGGAAAATAATTAAAAATATAATTACATACTTGACCTTTATGTTTAGATATGTCAAGCTATAATATAAATTATACATTATGCATAAAGGATCGTGAAATGTCTTAAAATTTATTAAAGTTTCTTTTTAAGAAGATTGGATTTGATGAAATGAGTCTGATTTCTTATATCATTTGTAAAGCAAGACCAGTCATTCATTGTGGGTTAGGAAGTGGTATTATAGTTACACCTGAAAATACTAAAGATATCGACATTGGATTTGATGAGCTACAGATGGTTACCTGGGAAGTTCAGTTTGACTGCTTAATGCTGTTAACTCCATACCAGTTTCCCTAATCTCCACAGATGGCTTAGAGAGAGTGTGAGAGAAAACAACATGAGTGGGGGAAAATAGCAAAAACATACTTGAACCCTGATGGAAATTAATAACAACATCATTCTTGGCTGAACCCACCAACATCACCTTACTCTTTGTCTTACTTTAAGATTAAATCGAATATGCATGTTTGAGCACAGTTGTTATTTCAAGGAATATATACTTTTAAATGTTCTGTGCTAATAAAATAGAGTAGAAAAAGTAATCTCAGGATGTGATTAGTGAATGGAAACTTCTTGGGTTCAGGAAATATTTGCAATTTAAGTCTAGACTCTACAATGCCTAGAATACTTTGTTACATCTACCAGCAAAGGACAATGCAAGGAGGTAATTAAGCAAGTAAGAGAAAAATTAGGAGAGAGCCATATCAGTAAAACCAAGCATGCAGAGAGCATATTGGAAGAGGCTTTTGTGAACAGCAAGAAAAGCTTCATGTGTTATAATTACAAGGACTTCAGGATTAATTGTTTCTAATTGATGTCCCAAATTCATCTCTGTTTAAGACTACGTAATCTGCTAACTGCAAGGAGAGTTGTTCTAACCCTTAAGTGTTTATATCAAAGATTTATCCAGATCCTGTTTTCCTCTCTGCAACTGGCAATGACCATCACATAACTTTAAAAAAAAACAACTCCCTAAGAAGATACTTAGTTAACTCTTTATATCTTAGCCCCCCGCAAGTCTGTAAACTCACTTAGGACAATTACCCTGTTTTAATTTTGCATCACCACAAAGTATGGGCCTCAGCAATGTTTGTTGATTTGGTGGTGTTTTAAAATTTATCTGTTTACACCTTACTGTGAAATTATTTAACAGATAAACTGCCAGGGAAAATTTTGATGAATAGACTAGAAATACTGACAGGATGGTCGGGAGAGGCAGACTATGTATCACAAAAGGGAACATATATCCTTTTTTTTTTACTCTGTGAATGTGAATATGTATATATACATATACATGTATGTATGTATATATGTATGGGATACTTTCCATGCTCGGGGAAAGTAGGCAAGCAAAATGGGAGAAGATTCGAAAAGCTAACTTGTCTCATAGACTGAGGCTCCAGGGCAGAAAATAATGGTGTTGCTTCTAGAAAGTGAAATGACACACCTGGCTATTAGAGGCAGTGCATCTTTCCTTGTCTTCTGACAGTCACAAACCAGTATAAAAATTGTTCACCTGGTTGCCGAGGATAAACTCAGCCTGGGAAGAGAGTCATTTTTCACAAAAATGTTAACTCCTCCACATGTACAAGAGGGTACATAGCTCATCCTTGCCTAAGGTTGAAAAAGGAAGAATTGGATAGTGTAAAGGAAGCACTAGCTTTCTCCCCTTTGCCCACTAATCAATCTATTAAATAATCCATCCATTTTAATTGATGATGTCAGGAAAGGTAGTGGTATGGATGCATACATTTAAAAAAGAATGAGAGTATTCTCTAAAACGATTCCAAGGAAACTGTCTCACAGCCATAGATATAAAGGCTATTACTTTGGAGCAATAAAGTACATTTTCTATGAATATATAAAAAAAAACATTTGGAAAGATATCACCAAATAAAGTACCTTGTTCAAACTTGGCACAATTAAAAAAATATTTGCTATGTATCTAAGCAGAAGCATTTTGTTGTAGCTGCATAAAAATATCAAACCCCAATAAACTAGCATATTTCTGTAACCAAATAATATAGAAGAATTTGGGGTGGCTAGGTGGCACAGTAAATAGAACACAGGCCCTGGAGTCATAAGGAGCTGAGTTCAAATCCGGCCTCAGACATTTTGACACACTTGCTAGCCATATGACCTTGGGCATGTCATTTAACCCTAATTTCCCTGCCTTGCCCCCTCTAAAAGCAAAAAAAGAAAAAAAAAACAATTCTATGACTTTGTTTTACTGATGACTTCATGGTTTATATTCAATAGTGTCGAAGATCCTCCTGGCTTTCATCTGAACTAAAGTATGTGCCTTTCCAAGCCAAGAATTACTACTGACAAAGAGTTGTTTCCCAACTCTCCACATTCATAAATAAGTAACTTTTTCATATAAGTAATTACTCACAGAAATGTGGTATCAATATTTTGTATCTCCAAATAGTTCATGGATTTTTTGGATATATCACAATGGACAGAGGAGTTATTTCTAAAGCTATGCTCAAGAAGGGAAGAGAGGGAGAGAGACAAAGGAGGAGACAGGAGGAGAAGGAAAGAGAGAGAGAGGGGGGGAGAGGGAGAGGGAAAGAAAGAGAGAGAAAGAGAGAGGAAGAGAGAGAGAGAGAGAGAGAGAGAGAGAGAGAGAGAAAGGGAGATGAGAGTTTCTATTAAAGAAGTAGAACAACTGTGGAAAGTGATAGGTTTCAGTATTTAATAACATTAATGTGGATGATTAACGAAGAATAAAGAGGAATACAGGAATAAAATGAGACGTAAGAGACTGATGTTAGGAAGTCAGGAGAGGCATCAATTTGGGCACTGAAGTCTGATAATATTAGAACCAGTGTTGTAGAGGAGAAGGAGAGACAGGTACTGAGTCCCTGGAGAAAAATGATGGCCTTGAGAATGACTCTTAGACAATTTTGATTTATTGGACTTCAGAGGAGAGACTGTTGGCTGATGGTGCCAAAGAGACAGACTAAAAGGCCAGAGAGGATGAAGAAACTTTCCATCACTTCCTCTGGGACCACTGTGTGAAAAAGTACAGTCAAGTTTCAATGAATATTAGTAGATGAAAGTCACATAAGAGAGAAAGAAACCTTGACTGAAGGGCAGTTCGTACACTATGGAATAGGAGTTCAACAGGGTGCTGTGTGAAGGGTTGATATAGTTGGAGCAGAATATGGATAAAAAAGAATTGAGAAGGATCATTTTGAGAGTCTGAAAATGGGATTAGGATATAGCTTATTACTTTATGTCCATGGTTACTGATTAAAAGAGGGATAGACATCTGATATAAACTTAAGTGATGTTTTGTTCTGGTAAAAAATAAAAGAGAGATAGAGAGAGAAACAAAAGACAGTGATTGTTAGCTATACGGGTAAATGGCCAATGAAACAGTTGTGAGTGGAATTGGGTTCTTAGTCTGATGATCACTATATAGAATTTCACCTGTTCCCATTTGCCCAAGAATTGTCATTTGTAATCTATTCTGTAACCCTTAGCCCAGGGCCTTATGTACAGCTGGATTACTACAATTAGTTCAGTTCTGGAACCCAGGAGCCAGTGACCCTAGAAGGGAACATTCCTAGGAAGGAAAATAACAGAATCCATCTCTTTTATCCTCAGTCTCAACTCCTGAGAATTTAAGTTTTGTGTTTGTATGTGTGTGTGTGTGTATGTGTGTGTATAAGGGGGAGGAGGGATATTCATTCAACATTTCAAAGACTAAGCTCATTATCTTTCTTCAGTGAGCTTTTGGACCTCCTTTTTCATTTGGCCAATTTGCTTTTTAAAGCATTCTCCTCATTGGCTTTGTGGACCTCTTTTGCAATTTGGGTTAGTCTATTTTTAAGGTGTTATTTTCTTCAGTATTTTTTGGGTCTCCTTTAGCAAGCTGTTGACTCATTTTTCATGATTTTCTTGCATCATCCTCGTTTCTCTTCCAAATTCTTCCTCTACTTCTCTTACTTGATTTTCAAAGTCCTTTTTGAGCTCTTCCATGGCCTACAACAAATTCAAATTTTTCTTGGAGTTTTCTGATGTAGGAGCTTTGACATTGCTGTCTTCTTCTGTTTGTATATTTTGAGCTTCTTTGTAACCAAAGTAAGATTCTATAATCTGAGCTTCTTTTACACTGCTTTCTCATCTTCCCAGTCAAAAACTGACTTTTTAACTCTTTGTCAACACTGCTTCCAGTGGGGAGTGGGGGGTGGAGGTGAGTGTACTTTCCCAGGCTTCAGGTGTTTTGTATCAGCCACTCAATCCTCCACTGTCTGTTGGCTCAGAGCTCCAGAAGCAGCCACCACTGCTGCTGCTGCTATTGTGCTGCTGCTGCCACCAACTCCAACACCCAGGGACTGCTGCTGGACCCCAGACAGACCACACTCCTCTCTCTCTCATTGAGGTCCCAGAGAGTTTTCCCACTGATTTTCTATGCTGTCTTTGACATTTGTTGGCTGAAAAGTCTGGAAACCATCACAGCTGCCAGTCATTCAGTCCCCTGAGGCCTGCTACAGCCCCATGTGTGCTGTTGCAGCCCTTGCCATATTGTTTTCTGCTCCTAGCGCGTTACAATATACATTTCCTGTCAACCTTCCAAGCTATCCTGGGCTAGATATTTGTCTCAGTCCTTCTGTGGGTTCTGCAGCTCTGGAATTTGTTTAGAGTCATTTTCTACAGACATTTGGAGGGATTCAGGAGAGATCTCAAGCAAGTCCCTGCTTTCACTCCACTATCTTGGCCTCCACTTTCCCCCGAAATCATGCCTTCTTCCTCACTTCCCTATTGCTGCTAAGGGAAGACCATCCTCCCAGTCACCCATATTTGCAATATCAGTGTCTTCAGCTCCTTACTCTTATTCCCCATATACAATCTGTTTCAAAGGCTCATCATTTCTACCTTTGTTGTCATTGTTGTTTGGTTATTTTTCAATAATAACCTACTCATTGAGACCCCTTTTGGAATTTAATTAGCAAAGATACTGGAATGCTTTATCATTTCCTTCTTCAGCTCATTTTATACATGAGGAAATTCAGGCAAGCAAGCTGAAGTGATTTGGCCAGAATCGCACAGTTAGCAAATGTTTGAGGCCAGATTTGAAAACAGGAAGATGAGTCTTTCTGAATCTAGGCTCCAGGTTGAATTCATCATGCCAACTAGCTACCCCTACGTTTTTAATGTACACATTTCTAATGTCTCTTATATACGACTCATATTCTTAAGACACTATCACCACCCTGGTCCAGATCCTCATCATTTTACCTTTGAGCTATAACAAAAATCCATGTAATTGGCTACTATTTGGTCTCCCTGTCTCATCTCTTACTTCTCTAGTCCACTCCCTACTCCATTGTTAAATTATCTTCCCTAAGCCCAAGACTTAGTATGTCACTGTCCTATTGAATAAAATTCAGAAAGTTCCTTAACACTTGTACTTTAAAATATAAACTTTTCTGTTTGGATTTTTGATTCCATTTTGACTTGGCTCTTTCCTCACTTTCCAAAATTTATTTTGCCTTATTCCTTCTGCTACCCTTGTATTCTGTAATCCAATGACACTGGCCTTATTGTTGTTCCTTTTATATGACAGTCTGACTCCTGTCTTCATGCATTTTCAGTGACTGTTACCCATGCTTGAAACTCTCTCCCTCCTCTCCATCTCCTACCTTTTTTCAAGTCTCATCTTTCCTAGTTCTCTTTAATCTTAGTGACTTCTCTTTGAGATTATCACCTATTATTCCTTCCTTCCTTCCTTCCTTCCTTCCTTCCTTCCTTCCTTCCTTTCTTTCATGTATCTATCTACATACACATATAACTTGTACATAATTATGCATACTGAGTACTCTATTATACTATGTGCTCTTTGTAAATGGAAACTTCTTTTCTCTCTTTCTTTGTAACTCCATTTCATTCTTTTATTACATAATGTAGAATAATATAAGCTCTTAGCCAAAATATCACTGTAGACATGTTTCCTTTTCTCTTCACTCTCTCCCTAATCTCATCAGCTCCTTTTCTTCTGTATATATCCTCTGCAATTATTTCATTTTCTTTTTCTTTCTTTCTTTCTTTCTTTCTGTCCTTTTTACACTTCAGTCATCCTTTTTTTTTCTTTCCTTTTGGATATCTGGAGCTGAAAATTTCATAGACATTTCAAGTTAACCATATCTAAACATGATTCATCTTTTCCCACCAACCTTCTTCCCTTCACAAATTACTGTATAGGGCACCATCATCTTCCTAGTTAACCAAGTTTACTATAATTTCGCATCCCCTAACTCGCACTCTATATATAGTTTGTTACTAAACCTTATCAATTTTACCTTCACAAAATCTGTCTTATATGTCCCTTTCTATCAATTGACAAAATCATTTACCTATTCCTTCCATTATTGCAATAACCCAATTGCACAATATACTCAAATTTCACCATATTGCATTCTATCCTCCACTCAGATACCAAAGTTTTTTTTTTTATTTATTTGCCTGCCTTTGCCATTCCCTACCCTATTTTCCCCAAAAACAAATTAAGAAAAAAAAATTTAGCATTCATTTTTACAAGATTTTGAGTTCCAAATTTTTCTCCGTCCCCCATCCTTACTTTCATATTTGTCATAGTTTTAGAAGAAGAAATAAGTTCAAAAGAAAGAAAATCATGAGAAAGAATAAAGTGAAAAAAATGTCTGTATTCTGAGTTCTTTATTTGCTTATGGTTAATATTTTCTTTATCTGTTTATGGTTAGCATTTTCTTTCATGTTCTTTATCTGCTTATGGTTAGCATTTTCTTTCATGAGTCCTTTCTACTTGTCTTAGATCATCGTGTTGCTGAAAAGAGATGAGGCATTCATAATTCATCATCATATGATATTGCTCATCATGTGTATAATGTTTTCCTGGTTCTGTTCATTTCACTTTGCATCAGTTTGTACTAGTTTTTGTTTTCCAAGTTTTTTTTTTCTGAAATCTGCCTGTTCATCATTTCTTAATGCACAATAGCATTGAATTACATTCATATACCACAGTATATTCAGCCATTCCCCAAGTGATTGACATCCCCTCAATTTCCAGTATTTTGGCACCAGGAGAAGAGCTGTTATAAATATTTTTACACATGTAGGTCCTTTTTTTCCCTTTTATAAATGATCTATTTGGGATAAAGACCTAATAGTAGTATTGTTAGATCAAAGGATATGCACAGTTAGGTTGTCCTTCGTACATAGCTCTAAATTGCTCCCCAGAGTGGTTGGATTAGTTCACAACTCTACCCACAGTGCCTTAGTGTTCCAAATTTCATCCTCTCCAACATTTATCCTTTCACTTTTTTGTCATATTTGCCAATCAGATTGGTGTGAGGTCGTATTTAAGGGTTGTTTTAATTTGCATTTCTCTAATAAAAGTTGTTTATAGGCCCTCTTTATATGCCTATAGATAGTTTTGATTTTTTTTTTACCTGAAAAGTGCCTATTTATATTTGTTGACCATTTTGTCATTTGGGGTATAGCTTGTATTCTCATAAATTTGACTCTGCTCTCCATATATTTGAGAAATTATCTCTTTATCAGAGACATTTGTTGCAAAGATTATTTCCTAGCTTTCTGCTTTCCTTCTAATCTTGGTTGCATTGGTTTTGTTCATAAAAATATTTTGCAATTTAACATGATAAAAATTATTTATTCTATATTTCTTAATGATCTCTACCTCTTGTTTATTCAGAAATTATTCCTCTCCCTATAGGTCTGACAGTGAGAATATTCCTTGTTCTTCTAATTTGATTGCTTCTTTCTTTATGGTACCTGTTAGCAACATGGAGGTTCCTTCCTTATCTCTTTGAAATAGGTATATTTTTGCCTTTAGTTTATCTAAGATCAGGATTGCTACCCTGATTTTTCTTTTCTTTTTACTTCAGCATAACTGTTTGTGCTCCAGCCTTTTACCTTTACTCTGTGTGTGTTTCCCTGCCTCAAGTGTGTTTTTGTATGCAAAATGTTATAGGATTCTGGTTTGTTTGTTTTTTTATCTATTCTACTCTTGATTCTGTTTTATGGGAGAGGTCATCTCATTCATGTTTACTGTTATGATTACTACCTGTGTATTTCCTTCCATACTATTCTTGTTTGTCCTTTCTCCTTTCACCCTTTCCCACATCACTAGTGTTTTCTTTCTGTCTACCACTTCCCCTGATCTGCTCTCCCTTATATCAGTTCCTCCCCTCCTCCTTTACTTAATCTTCTCCTCTCCAATTTCACTGTTGCTAAGACAGATTTCTATATTCAACTGATTGTATATGCTATTCCCTCTTTGAACTAATACTGACAAGATTAAGGTTCAAATGATGCCCATAACACACTGTAACATCTTTCCCTCCACTGTAATAGGTCTTTCTTGCCTCTTCATCCTAATTCTACCTCTCCCTTCCTTCTTCACATCCTTTTCTTCTTTTTCATCCCTTAATTTTTTTTTGTTATTTCATCAAATTCACCTTATACCTGTTTCCTCTCTCTGTGTATATCCCTTTTATCTGTACTGTTACTGATGCAATTTTTAAGAGTTATAGGTATTACCTTGCCATGTAGGCATGGAGACAGTTTAGCTCTATTGAATTCCTTATGTTTTCTTTTCCTATTTTATTTGTTTATGTTTCTCTTGAGTCTTGATATGGACATCCAATTTTTTATTCAGTTCTGGTCTTCTACTTAGAAAGGTATTAGATTGTTCTATTTAATTGAATGGGCATATTTTCCCTGCATGTATTATGTTTAATATTGCCAGGTAAATTATTCTACAGGTGATTTAGAAGATTATTTTCGGGGTTAGATATAGGGATTCTTCAATTGAGAACTGCCTGTTCAAGTCAATTTATCAACTGGCAGAATGATTTTTATAATCATGAGTTTGAGTCAATTCATTACAGATCGTGGAAATAGGACCTTTATCAGAGATTTATTGGAATGATTTCTTAATTGTTTGAATTTTAATCTTTACTTCAACAAATTAATTTATGGAAGAAGAATTTGTCTTTTTGCTATCAAAACAATATTTTTAATCTTCTGTGAGCCTTATTAGGCTCTAAATTAGGCAGGAAATTTTCTACAAATCAGCTATTTTTTTTTTTTTTTAGTTTGTTTCTCTAATTTGCTTATGGTATGATCTTTGAGGGCTAAGTTATTTATCCATTTAGATCATCTTTTCGTATTGGTTTATAATTTATCTACTAAGTAATCTTCATACACGGATATCTTAAAAATGAATGTAATTTAAAACAAGAGACATATTTAAATAAGTGTTATTGCTGGGTCAAAGGGTATGCAGTTTTATAGCCCTTCGGCATAATTCAAAATTGCTCTGCTGAATATTTGGGTCAGTTCACTCCACTATTCTTTGGTATTTATGTGCAGTTTAAGCAATTTCTCCCCCCCCCCGAGTTTTTTTTCTTTATTTGATGGTTTGGATTTTTAAAATTATTTTTGAATTCTCTGTTTGGCTGACCTTATTTTGTCTAATAGTTGTTGATAATTCTATATTCTTTTTAAAAATTTATTTATTTATTTTTAATTTACAACATTTAGTTCCACAATCCTTTGAGTTTTGAGCTTTTTCCTCCTGCCTCTCTTCCTCCCCACCCCCTGCCATGGTGGCAGGAAATCAAAAACAGGATCTACAAATACATTTACATTAAACATTAATCAGATTGGAAAGAATATTATAATCAATGAAGTGAACAATGAGAAAGAGGAAACAAAACAAATAAGAAAAAGGCAGAGAGCAAGTAGTTTGCTTCAGCCTGCATTCATATTCTTTCTCTGGATGTGTATATCTCTTTCCATTATGAGTCTCTTGAAGTTGTCTTATAACCTTGCATTGCTGAGAGGAGCCCAGTTATCAAAGTTAGCTGTCACACATGAGTTGTGTGCATAATTGTGTACAAATTTCTCCTGCTTCTGCTCTTCTCACTCAACATAAGTTTATGTCTCTCCAGGTTGTTATGAAGTCCATTTGCTCCTCATTTCTTATAGCACAATAGTATTCTATTACATTCATATACCACAACTTGTTCACACATTCCCCAATTTATTGGCATCCCCTTGATTTCCAATTCCTTGCCACCACAAAAAGAGCTTCTATAAATATTTCTGTACATATGGATCCTGCTCCCACTTAAATGATCTCTTTAGGATATAAACCTAGAAGTGGCATTGCTGAGTCAATGGGTATGTACTTATTTATAGCTCTTTGGGCTTAGTTCCAGATTGCTCTCAAGAATGGTTGGATCAATTCACAACTCAATCAACAATGCATGAGTGTTCTAGTTTTTCCACATCCTCTCCAGCATTTATCATTTTCCTGTTTTGTCATCTTAGTCAATCTGATGGATGAGATGTAGTATCTCAGAGTTGTTTTGATTGGCATTTCTCTAATCAATAGTGATTTAGAGAATTTTTTCATATGCATATAGATATCTTTAATTTATTAATCTGAAAACCACCTGTTCATATCCCTTGACTATTTACCAATTGGGGAATGACTTGTATTCTTATAGATTTGACTCAGTTCTTTGTATATTTTAGAAATGAGGTCTTATTCAGAGACACCAATTGTAAAATTCCTATCCCAATTTTCCAATTCCCACTTAATCTTGGTTACATTGACTTTATTTGTACAGAAACTTTTCAATTTAATTTAATCAAAACTATACATTTTGTATTTTATAATGCTCTCTAACCCTTGCTTGGTCATAAAATGTTTACTTGGAAAAACAAAAAGGGGTCTTCAAATTCAAAGTAATTTCCATTACACCTAGCAATGGGCAATTGGTGTTTTCTTCAATTAGTTAGATCTGAATCTATTTATGTGAAAAGTGTTTTGTAATTGTGTTCATATAGGTCGTGGAATTGTTTTGGCAGATAGATTCCCAAATATTTTATAATGTGTACAGTAACATTAAATGGAATTTCTCTTTATATCTCTTGCTGTTGGATTTTGTTAGAAATATATAGGAATTGGGGGCAGTGTCAATTTGGCAGCATAGAGGCAATAGAACTCTGTGAGCTCCCCCACATAACCATCTCAAATACCTATAAAATATGACTCTAAACAAATTTTAGAGCTCTAGAACCCACAAAATGACAGAGACACCAGGCTCCTGCTGAAGGCAACCTGGCAGGCAGAAAGGAAGGGTTCATCACATAATGCTGAGAGCCAAAACCAGGCTGGCCTGAAACCATGGCTGTAGCCCCAAGGTAGCCAGGATAAGTGGTGTCTGGAGCTTTCAGGAGAGTGGATAACCAGAAGCTGTGACAGTTTCCACAATTATCAACCCATAAGAGCCTAGAATAAAGTGAAAGGTTGGTGGAACTTAGCTAAATTTGGAGGAAAAGAGTGGGTCCAGCCATCTACACCTAGTGCAGGAAAGCAGTGGAAGCAGCCCCTTCAGCCACCTCCATGTGACTGCTTCAGAGCTCCCAGCCTGCAGATTGCAGGGGGGCCAAGCAATCATTCAGAGGCTAACTGCTCTTGCCTTAACCTGCCAGAACTGAGATCACGGTCTTGGGTGGTGGTCCTGAGGTACGTCATGACGAGTGAGCCAAACTAGTAGGGCTGCGGAGACAACAGTCTCCTAATAGCTCCAGCAGCTGTGAAAACCCCAGTGATTTGGTACAAAACTCTCTACTCTGAAAGCAGAGTTCTATGGAGCCCAAAGTCAAGTAATTGACTGGCAACAATGAGCAGGCAAAGGAAGCAAAGCAAGCTCAGCAAACCAACTTTAGATTCCTTTTTTAGGGATGAAAAGGATCAAAGCGTGGAATGGGAGGAGTACAACACAGTCAGAACTCTTGAACCAAAAGCTTCCAAGAAAAATGGAAACTGATTATAGGCCATAGAGGAGCTTAAGAAGGATTTTGAAAACCAAATTAAGAGAAGTGGAAGAAAAATTGGGGAGAGAAATGAGAATGA
>CM053592.1:117461760-117483579 GCA_028646515.1 Pseudochirops corinnae | reverse complement strand
AACTTTTCATTGTAGGACAACCATCCTTTAGAATGGTCTCATACTACCAAGCAAGCGTATATGGCTATTTTAAGATGGAAGCATATGATTGTATGTAGCCAGGAAGCAAAGATAATTTAAAATAGAAGTGCAAATACCCACTAGCCTATGGTGAGTAACAATTTAAGTCAAGTAGTGAAGAATTCTGGTTTAATTTATTTGACTTGCTCTGTACTTCCTGGCAGGGGAATGGGTGATAAAACATTTTTATAGTACAGTAAATTTTTGGTATTTTATTTACAAGGTTGTTTTAAATCATAGAGTAACTATAACAGGATGAAACGATACAATGTGGGAAACAAAAATCTTGTTCTCAACACAGAGAATTGTTTGCAGATATAGTTGGTTTTCTGTGTGCCTCTGACCAATACAAAGAAGCAAACACTGAGTTTTTTCTGGTACTGTTGAGAAAAAAAAGGAAGCGAGGCAAAGACGTTAAACTGTTTTTTTTTTTTTTAAATCAAATGTCCATTTCAGGTCCACAAGAGTTTGTCTGTATTTTGAAATGAGAAAACACAGTTGTAAGGAAGCCACATTACTCCTTTGGTTTCCAGCATGTTTCAATGCAAATGAGAGATCTCATTTACTCCAGTATTTGACAAGCTTTTCTTTTGTTTTCAGAGAAAAGTCATGTGAAACATGTTCTAAAGAGGACATCAGTATAACTTTACAACTGTGCGGACTCACTGCATTAATCAATGCAGAAGCTGAAAGAAAAGAAGTGTTTAATAGCCTGGACCTTTTATCCTTTCTGCAAAGACACTGTATTACTTTAAATCCCAAAAGAAAGTTCATTGAGATATATATGCATTATGACATGAAAGTGTTAGCTATTTTTTTCTAGTTCTCTGTATTAGGGATTTTTGCCCATTACTTCAAGGATTGTTATGATGCATGTATTTCTTTCCCATTACTGATTACTTGAGCTATGAATGTAGGTCAGGAAAAGAGGAGTTATACCTAATACAGAATTACAAGTAAAATAATATTTTTCCATGCAAGGTCATATATTTAGAACCAGTACCTCTATACTAGGCTGAGGTAATTTTAGAAATATTATGTGCAAAACAGAACATATATCTAATTATATATCATTATTTTGATTATATTAAGTTACACAAGTATTTCTTAAAGGCCTACTGTGTACTAATCCCTAAGGAAGCAAACATAAAGAAGAAAAATGAGACTCTTTCATCAAGGCTCTTGCAAATCATTTACGGATTTTGAAAATTAGACAAGTAGAATACAAAGAATAGATAAAGAGATAAGAATTGGGTGAGTTAGTTTGCCTGAAATATTTGGAAAATTCTGATTACTATTTCAATCATTTGCCAGCAAATATAAAATCTTCATTCATAATTTCTTAGTAGCTCATGGAATAGCTAGGCAATGCAATGGATAAAGCAAGAAGCCTAGAGGCAGAAAGACCTGAGTTCAAATGCTATCCCAAACATTTATTAGCTTGGTGACCTTGGGCAAGTCATTTAATCTCTTTCTCAGTTACTTCATCTGTAAAATAGGCATAATAACATCTAGTTCCCAGGTTGTTTTGAAGACCAAATAAAATCATAACTGCAAAGCACCTGGAACCATGCCTGGCACATCGTAAACCTCATATAAATGCTTGCTAAATATCATCATCATTTAAAGATACCTTTTTTCATTTCTTGTCAGTACATTTTAGAACCAACTTGAATTTCATTATAACTGAGTTTCGTCTCCTGCTCATTTTTTTTTGCTCTGATTTGTTGGATTTTAAGGATTAACTTAGTAACTAACTCTAGATTAACAGATGAAGATATTATATTCTATGGTGTTGAGGAAAAAGGCAATAATGGAAATAGAAACAGGAAGTAGAAACTCTTTTTCCTATAAACTATGGTACAGAAAACAAAAAAAAAATACTAGCAAAGTCAGGTGTTTATGCAGTTTTTGTTTGTTTTGTTCAGGAAATGTATGATCCTGGTTGGGGCAGAGGAGAGATGCAGAGAAAGATACAGACAGACAGAAACAGAGACAGAGAGACAAAGACAGAGACACAAAGACAGAGACATGTAGACAGAGAGAGACAGAGTTTGGGGACAAAAACGCAAATGATTATAAATAAAAGTTGCTGGGCATAGAGTAAAGTACACAAGTGAGAAGGTTTTTCCCTTGGAAAAAAGGATAAACTACAAATAAAGTGGTAAATAAACTACAAAAGAAGCAACAGTAGTTCCAAATGTTAATAATAGTTTGCAGTTTAATGAGTATTTCTAGAACTTATCTCATTCAAAGTAGAGCAGAGTTTTGCTGTTGCGAACCACAGAAAAGCCAAGAAAAGTCTATGTATTGTCACAAAGATCTAGACATAACTAGTAGATGAAAAAACCCCATTGGGTTGCCACTTTTTGCAAAAATATTTGGAAGAAATAAAATGATTGGTGTTTAGATAGAAGAGAATCACAACTATACTATGATTCATATGAGGGAGGTCTTATTCTAAGTATATTTAACTGTAATCCACCTTTGTTGTCCTCTCTATCCTCTTTCTCCAATCATAATTGATTGTGAAATGCCATAGGAAACATGAAGAAGCAATACTTGGGTTTGTCAATGATTGCAGTTATTCCCACACTTCCAGACCAGCAAAAATCCATCTGAGATATTTCTCTCTGGTCTTGCTTTTTTGTTGAGTCAGTAGAAAGGAAAGGATATGGAGAGCATTTGCCCATGTTCCAGGTTTCCCTCTTACTGTTGGATAAGCTGTCAATCAATACCAGCCTAGCCCAGTATAGTTGTAGCTATCTAGTTTGATGTTAATTTACAAAATATCAACAAGTGAAATTGGTGAAACACAGGGGAAGAAGTGCCTGTTGTGTTAATATTGTTCAGTGCTCCATTTTTTTTTTGATGGAGAGAGGAAGAGCACAAATTCTACTACATAGACTAATGGGCTAGAAAGAGAGTAATCTCTCTGCAGGTGCCCCTACAATTCTGATTAATAAATATTACTTAAATATTGGTAAGCTTGGACAGTTTTGGGGGACTCTTGGAGAAGTCCAAATGACAAGTCCAAAAGTCCTAATGTTTGATTTAGAATTCACACACTTCTTCAGTTGCATTATTCCTGATTACATTTGTTCTAGGGGCAGCTAGACTGCATAGTGGATAGAGTGCTGAACCTGGAGTCAGAAAGACAATTCATCCTCCTTAGTTAAAATCTGACCTCAGACACTTATTAGCTGTGTGACCCTGGTTTTGTCACTTAACCCTATTTGCCTCAATTTTCTCATCTGTAAAAATAGCTGGCGAAGGAAATGGCAAATCACTCCAGAATCTGCCAAGAAAGTCACAAATGAGGTCACAAAGAGCTGGATACAACTTAAAAATGACTGAACTGTGCATGTATTCTACATAAGGCTGAAATGTATCCTAGATTTGCATGTGGAAAGGATGAGAGAAGTCATGAAATCTAAGCCTTTCATTTTTAAGAGGAGGAAACTGATATCCAGGTTGTTTAATTGACTTGCTCAAGGTCCCACATGTAGAAGTATTAAGCTAGGAACTGATCTCATGTCCTCTGCTCTTAGTCCAACATTTTTTGCTTTATAACAGACTACAATTCATGCATGTGACAGATTCATATTAACGAAGTTAAACAGCCCCCTAAGTTAAATTGGTTTTACATCTGAACAAACTATGCCATACAATTTGTGTCCTAATCAGCTTTATGCAGTTCCTGAAATTACTAGGAAGTGAGTCATTCTCTGAAGTTGAATAATTCCCTGTTGTAGAAGGTGTGATATATTTATCTTGGTAAAGAAAATGCATAAGGGTGACATGCTCCTAGTCACCACATATTTGATGGATTATTCTGTGGAAGAGGAAGATATTTCTTCTGCTTCTTCCAAGAGAGAATAATTAAAATAAAAGGTTGGAGGTTACAGGGAGACAAACCAGATCACTGCGGCAGTCAGAGCTAGAAAGGTCCACAGAACTCATCTAGGTCAGTCTTATCATTTTACAGATGAAGAAGTGCCAGGGAGGTTAAGTGTCTTGTTTACTGTCACATAGATAATAATCATCAAAGGTGATATTTGAATCTAGGTCCTCTGGACTCAAGAGACATTGTTTGTTTCTTTCCCCACTGAACCATACTCTGTCCCAACAAAACAAAACAAAACAAAACAAAAAATCCTTCTAAATAGTTATTCCAAAAATTGGAATGAACAATTGCAGGATAATTTTAATTTCTTATGCTTGAAATTCTTTCAAAGCAAGTTCCAATTTTAGAATATATTGGAAATGATATGTACTGCCAGATATACAGATATATATGGAACTAGATGTCTTTTGAAGTCCCTTCTAATCTTTGGATAGTATAAATCTATGAACTTCTTCTTAGCTTATAGCTTCCATTTTATATTAATAAAGTTCATTTTTAAAATCCCAAAGTAGAAATTCATGGGCATGTCAAGTAAATTTGATCTTTTTGAGATATGGTTCATTTTTTGAAGATTTGTTGAACTTCGTTGTTGTCATACAGTATAAAAGCTTTTCTATCTAGTTTTCTGTCATCTACAAATGTAATCTGCTTGGCACCCACAACATATCTTCAAGTCTGCTAAAAATGTTGAACAGAACATAGCCAGGGACAAATCCCTCAGATATTCCCCTTTTCTCTCTCTAGCTTAACTTTATTCCATTAGTCAATACTCCCTCGGTCTTGTCATTGTACACGTTCTGAAAACCTACTTAAATATATTATCGTATATTTGATATTTTCTTCTCTCCTTTCTACAAGGATTTTGTGGGTGACTGTCAAATGACTTAATGAAATCCAAGTATGTTATGTCTATAGCATTTACAGACAGCAGCATAGTAATGTTTTATGCAAAGGGAATGAAGTTAGTCTACTTTATCTTGTTCTCGGTGAAACCAGACTGGCATACGGTGATCACTGTTGACCTTTCCATGTGCGAATAAATTTAACCTTTAATGATCTGTTGTTGATTTTTTTAAAAAAAGAAATTGACACAACTTATAGCTTATGGTTGCAAAGATCTATTTTCCTGGTTTTTTTTTTTTCTGATAACAAACAAAATGCCAATATCTCTTGTATCAAAGCAGCACTCCCATTCTCTTTAACTTATCAAACACCACAGAATCACAGAATTTCAGTGGGAAGGGACTTTGGTAGTCATCTAATACAACCTATAGGAGAATCTTTTTCCAAAACCTACCAAACAAGTTATCATTTAGAATTTATTGAAGTACTACAGTGATGGGAGAACCCATTACATCCCAAAGCAACTAAATAGATGTACTAATTCCACTTTGGAATAGTTCTAATTATTAAGAGGTTTCTTTTTACATGAAGTATAAATTTGTCTTTTTGCAATTACTACTCCTTAATCTGAGTTCTACCACTTGGAGCTTAATAGAAAATGTAATCCACATGACAGTCATTATCATATCAGCCCTCTCATTGACACTCTGCTCCAAATCCACTCTTGTCTAGGCTTAATACTATCAGTTCCTTTCACTTATCCTTACATGTTAGGTATTTAAAGTTTTTAATTATCTTATTTGTCTAAATTTGGACATTCTCCACTTTATCGGTATGTGTCCCAAATGTTCACTGACAGAGTTCAGCAATCATATCCAAAAATTATTTTATTACCCTAGATCATAATTTATCAGGTCCAATAGTTTGAAGTAAGGGATAGCAAACCATGTCATTTTACTGTCTCCTCACATTTTAGATTGTACTTACAAAATGTGATTTTTATTTGACCTTTCTTCCTTAAGGTAATTTAATATACATGGTAAAATAAAAGAGAAACTGAGTATTTCCACCTCTGTTAGCTATTATTGTTGTTTCCAAGCACCCCAATGGGCATATCAAGAAAATCCCTACTTCATTCATTTATATATTTATTTTGCCTAGAACCTGACCCTACACACATAATTTCCTCCATTAAAGAACATATTTTTATAGTATGCATTTGAAAAGTTTAAGTGATTGCTTACATATAACTTGTAATATGTCAATTCATCTTATTTGTAGGTCACCTTGCAACAGAGTAAACATCTGCTATTATTGCTATGTGTAAAAATCAGAAAGCCAGTTGTAATTTTCAGTTGATTAAAAATAAAATTTAAAAAAAGATAATCCCCATACTATATGGCCAAAAATTTCCTTTAAAAAGAAAGGACAAAAAAATCAGCTTTATCAGATTGTGGGCATCAAATATAGCAGCTGTAATCAGAGGCAATAGCAATAACCTCTATCTAGTTAGAAGATTCAAAGAAAGACAGGTAAAAATTAAAACGCCCAACACAAAGAATTGAAAGCTCCTCAGAACTTGGCTAGACTATGGAATTACATGGAACAACTCCAATTACCCTGGAGCCAAGGGCAGGTCAACAAAATATCTAGGAATAAATGCAATAGAGTACCATAAAGAACTAAATAGATAAACTAAAGAGAGAAACACCTCCATTAAATAAAACCTGGTGAACCTGAAATCAAATAAAAATATTTGAAGCTTTTCCTCCAAATCAACACAATTCAATATGACAAGAAATTGTTAAACATCTAATGGGTGCCAGGCACTGTGCTACATACTGTAGACAAAATTACAACAATTAAAACATCCTTACAGTACTATGGATTCTATAGGGGAATGCTTCCCTGCCTGCTTATCCCTGCTCCAGTTTCAAATTACATGAAAAATGTCAGAAACATCTGAATTCTAAATCCAAGCAAATTTGCTTAGTTAAGATTTGAAGAACATCTGACCTCTTTAGAAAATGTTATTAAAAAATTCAGTGGCAAAATCTTCTTAGTAATGAAATATAGACACCAACCAATTGGATCACAAGAGTATAAGAGAATAGAAAGAGTAGACAAATAACATATATCATCTAGAACTAAACCAAAGGAAATAGTATCTTTGCTGTATCACTATCAGACTGTAAGTGGCAGAATGTATTTGGTTCCAGATCTCACAATTTTAAAGGGACAGAGATAAACTGTCATTGCCAAGAGCAACCAGAGGGTAAGTAACCTATGGAAGCTATGGTTTATAAAGTATGGTTGGATATAATGGGTTTTTTTTTTATGAGGAGATGATATGATTAAGAACAGACGTATTAATTATATTTAAATATTGGAAGGCCTATTACATGTAAATAACAAAATGCAACTTTGTATTACACTAGAAGATAAAATTAGGAACACCAATTAAAAGTTACAAAGGGGTCACATTAAAACGAATTTCAGAAGAGTCTCTCCAGTCATTTTGTCCTGGAACATAATAAACCTCTTAGCTACATCCTGACCTATTACTGAATTTGAGAAGTGGTTAGATGATAATCTTTTAGAGATTTGAAGGAGATTATGTATGAGTGATTAGTCAAACTAACCTCTGAGGATCCTTTCAATTCAAGCTCTAGGATCCAACAAGTCTTTCTTCTTCTTCCCCATAACCCTTTTTCTCTGTTTCTTATGAATATACTGTCAGTGCCCTCCCCACCCCAGCAAAAAAAAAAAAAAAAAAAAAAAGCTTTGCCTTGAGAAAAACTTTTTACCTCTTCTAATCAATTGTTAAGTGCCAATAGAAATGATTATAATGTCAGTTTAAGACAGGGTAAGTGAACCATGTAATAGCATTAAAAAAATGAAAGCAAGGTTTGCTACGATGAGATAAGTGAGAGTTGATTGTCATGTTCTGTATATTAATTCCTTATAAGTAACCTTAGAAATACAATCCACTAATCTTCCTTCTCCAATCAGGAAAGATGTGACCTGAAGATGTAATGTGGGGAAGAACTGAAGACTTCCAAATATTGTTCTAGATGTAGGGAACAGGAATGGGTGTGTGTACTTAAGGGGAGATTCTTTCAAAGAAAAAATAATTATGTAACATGAAATCTTCTGGCAGGGAAGCGATTTATTACTATTACTCTTAAGAGGCAGAGATGCAGAACCTACTCCAAACCACTTAAATTAAAGGAAGAGCTTATCTTTTATACTTGTGAAAAAATCAGTAGCCAAATATGAAAGGGTGCCATGAAGGGAAAAGCAACTATCATATTTTTATCATCATCAGTCCCTATCTACAGGTAGTTAGGTCACATACTGGATAGATTGCTAGGCTTGGAATTAGAAATACCTGAGTTTTACTAGCTAGGTGACCTTGAACAAGTCACTTCACCTTTCTCTGCCTTAGTTTCTTCTACTATAACATGGGGACCATAAAAGCATCTACTGCCTGAGGTTATTGTGAGGATCAAATGAGAAAATGTTTATAAAACATTTAAAACAATGCCTCATAAAGCATTTTTTAACTGGATGTCATATATGTTCAACACTTTTCTAAGCATTCTGAGACTACAGAGCTATTATATGGGTTACTGTGATTCACAAGGACTGATATTAATGGAGATGAAAAAGCACCATATTTGCTCTATATGAGTTCTCTAAATTGCAAACAGAATAAAACCTAAAACAAGTGAAAGATATTGAAAAGGAACATATAGAATCAGAATTGATACAGAAAATTTGTTTTTGATGTTGTTTAGTTGTTTCAGTCATGTCCAGCCCTCTGTGACCCCATTTGAGGCTTTCTTGGCTAAGATACTGGAGTGATATTCCATTTCTTTTTTTCCAGCTCACTTTACAGATGAGGAACTGAAGGAAATGGGGTTGTCCAGAGTTACACAGCTAGTATCTGAGCCCAAATTTGAACTCTTGACTCTTAAGTCCCATATTCTATCCACTGTATCACTTACCTGCCCTGGAAGAAACTAAAAACTTATAATAAGTAAATCATTGAGAAATTTTTAACACCAGTATCTAAATTTTAATGAGCATAGTATGAGAGAATTATGTTATACTCTATATTGAATGGCACTTGATGCTGTCAGGACAAAATTCAAGCGTAAAAGCATGAGTGAAAAAGGAGACCAGAGAATTTGCTTTCATCTCATACTTCATAATCATTTGTACTGGGAAGCAGGAATAAGAAACTACATAGATTTGTTTTTTAAGTAGTTAAAAGATTACTCTAACACCATGATAAAAAAAATTTAGCTTCATTTAAGTTTAGGAAAATTTAAATGTCCCCTAAGTTTTGTGGAGTTTCCTCTTTTGTTGTTTTAAGGAGTTTATTTTAGAGGAAAAGTTATGACCTTAGTAACAATTGTTCTGAGCCCTTGGGAAAATTTTTTTACCATTTCTGCAGAGGTTGGACTCTTTGCCTAAATTTACATTATTTATATATTTTTAGTTAACTGTGTTTGAAGCAGAATTCAGATTACTGGAAATATTTGGGCAATGAAACATCAGACTATAGTGTAGTGCCTGTGTATGGATAGCTATTTGCAGGGGAAGTTGGGGAAAGAATAGGCAATTTTTCAGACTGCATTAAGTCCTTGATTAAGTAGATATGTCACCAGCCCTTTCTTCTTTGTTTTTTTCCTTTCATTGGTCAATCAGGGGTTTTTATTTGTTGACTCAGCTCTGAATGACTGGCATTCAATTCCACTTTGAGGCCTTCAGAATCCCTATCTGTTTCTGAGATCATCTTCCATTTCTATACATATTCCTTAGACATAAGTCCTGCATGTAATGCCTTTTATGAAAGGAAGTATTTATTTCCTGTTGCACTTATTTCTGATTGAAATGTCCTTACTTGCCAAAGTTATTATTTTTAAGTGTATGAACATAACACACATTCATTCCCTTCAAAAATTCAAATACTTCCTGTCACTAGAATATGTATTGGAGTGTATTTAACAAAGTCAATAGTCTCAGTTCCTGAATAGATACTTAGCAATAAGTTCTATATTATCCCTTTTCTGTGTACCTTCTCCAGTGACTCATACAAAAGAGTTTGGGAAAGAATTTGTCTCAAAAAGTTCGTAATCAAATATGGTGATTAAAATTCTTTCCCCATAAAAGTAAGACTCCCATTCACACTCCTTTTCTCTTCCCTAGATATATTTCATCTTAGCTTGGAAGAGAGGAATCTATCTTACAGGATCTTTAGTAATTTAGTCCCCTTTGAAGATAACCATTTCAAACTTTGACTAAATGATATATTAATGCTGTAATAATATTGGTATTTTACATAAAAAAACCAGATTGTGTGCATGTAGATAACAAACTAAGCATGATTAATAAACTATAACTATAATACACGTATGATGCTACTATATAAACATGCAAAAGAAAAAATGTAAAATAAGAGTTTGAAGCAAATAAGATGGGCATCAATAAGTATGAACAATTATATGGAAGACATACATTGCATGAGCAATTGCATAATATTTTGCCTTCATGAGTAACTCTCCAGTTTCACATATTGTATCATGTATTTCAGGTTAATTATTAGACCTTGCTCTACTCTGATCGGCTGACCTCTTTCCCCTATTTCAGTTGTTGTTAATTAGATTGGCAGGTAATAGTCCTCATCTGAACTATGCTCCTGCTTTCCTAGACCTGAATTTGTAGCATTCCCAGCCTGTCTAAAAGTGACACTGGTTCTTGAAACATTGTATGTAATGTCTTCTTCATTTGAAATGGCTTCTTCTAAGCCACTCTCTGGGAACAAAGGCTGTCTTTCTCTTCTATTTGTATCCTGAGCACTTACCACAGTCCTTTGTACATAGTAAGTGCTTTATGTTTCCTTCATTCATTATATCACTGATTATTTCTTTTAATATTTTTCAAGGTTGAAATTGTAGCTAAGCAGAAGCTTCTTTTAGTTTCTCAGCTAACAGAAATACTGGCTATAAGTCTACCTATCTTGGGACACTTAAAAAAAAATTATAGGCATCTAAACAAAAGAAATCGTTTTAAAGCCAATGACATTATTTCTAATTGAGTTCCATGCCTTTTTGGCCTTTGTTTAAAATTTACCTGATCTGGTGCTCCTCAGGATTTTACTGGGCCTACTTTTCCTGTTATTGAGTGAGTTTGGAATTCTTATAGGAACGCTCTTATAGCTACTGGCAACTATCTTGGATATCATTTAGAATACTCATCCAGAGGAAATTTATCTGGATTTCAAACAGTATTGCCCATGATACAGAGACCTTTGATGGGTTTTTGTAGAAAGATATACTTCGCAATTTTTTCAAATCCTAATCAAGCGGTCTTATATGCTGAAGAAATATTGGGAAAGTATTCTCCAAAGTTTGTTTTACCTCCTCTCTAAAAAATGAATGAATGAAAAACTGTTGACCCAGGTCTAAAATCCCTGTGGCAAGAGCCTCTAGCACTGGTTCTCAACCTTCCTAATGCCGCAACCCTTTAATACAGTTCCTCATGTTGTAGTGACCCCCAACCATAAAATTATTTTCATTGCTACTTCATAACTGTAATTTTGCTACTGTTATGAATCGTAATGTAAATATCTGATATGCAGGAGGTATTTTCATTGTTACAAATGGGACATAACCCACAGATTGAGAACCACTGCTCTAAGGGATCTGAGAAAGCTTGTAGAGCCTTATGTATTTTCCTTTCTGAAGTAAGATGCTTGATTTCCTGTTTTGAAGTTAGTCAATGAACCCAGGTTGTCTCTCTGTATGCATGTCTATACACAGTGGTAGTCCCATTTAGGAATAAAGATCAAGTGTGAATTATTCCATTCACCACAGAACTATAGTAAGGTATTATAAGTGGTTAGTGATAGAACACAGTTCTTCTGACTCTAAGTCCACCATTCTTCAATTATAGCATCATTTTTGTTATAGCATTTGATACCTACTTGAGACTAGAGTAGAGAGGCCTCTCTGTGGGAGAGTCAGAGGATAAAGATCTTAGCCCCCTTGAGCATATGGACAAGTGTTGTCACAGAAGTACAATTCATTCATTTTTTTTCTTCACCTGAAGGGTCAGGGGATTACGTCATACCCTATGTGGATAGTGGGGGAGGAAAGAGAGAGAAGAAGTGAGAGAGGAAAGGAAGGAAGGAAGAAGAAAGGAAGGAAGAAGGAAGGAAGGAAGGAAGGAGTGAAACAAGGAGGTGCATTGTCCAATTGGAACTGGCCAGTTGGATCCCCAGTAAGGCAGCTCCTACTACATACAGATAGTTGTTTATCCATTGTTCTCACAGAGGACCATGACATCAGGAAGGTGATGTCATGACTTGGAAATAAATTGTAGTTAAGTGAGGGAGGGCTGTGCAAAGTAATCAGCTCCACTCTTTCCTCCAGGGCCATCAGGACATAGTTGTAAGATATAGATCAGTATGACTGGAGATGGCCCCTCTTATCCAACCTATACATGAAATGTATCCCCATTATCCTCTCTCTTCAAATCAAGTGTCCATTTCATCATACCACGCCTTTTTTATATTGAAGACATCTAATGTTATAATGAGACTCCTTATACATCATGATTTAATGAAAGATGCAAGTTGAGGTAGTATAACCTATTTTTTTTTCCTGAAAGGATTTTAAAGCATCTCAAAAGGACTGAATTGATCTGTTTCTTAAATTTATAATCTGGAGGCATGTCACTGTGCAAACTTAAATCAATGGAGGTACAGAACTGTAAAGTCAGCAAAGCAGAAGGCCACAGATAGATTAAGTACTCTCACCATCAATGTCCTGTCTTTGGCTACAGCTTTGAGGTCAATGAACAGAGTAAGAAGGTTAATTTCACTTCTATATGAACAAGGTTCATTCTAAGTCCAGAATAAATTTCACTCCTTCCTATTTTATGTCTCCTCTGGGCTTTGCAGAATCAAAATCATCTTTGGGGTCTTTTTAACCATTATAGAGATAGCACATCTGTCAAAAATGATTATCTATGTATTAAAGTAATCATCATAGAAAATTTAGCAGTAAAAGAAAAAAAAATCATTTATTTTTTTACAGGGAGGAAAGATTATCATAACAAAGAAAGAACATCTGGCAACCCTACAGATACATGTTTGCTTTTCTTCAGCTTATCTTGTTTCATAAATAATCATACAAATAAATGAAAAATCTGTCCTCTATATTAGCATTTTTGCAGGACTACACAGAAATGTGTGACAAGCTCTTGAGGCATAGAGGAAATAATATAAAAGGTGGATCTACCAGTATGAGTTAATGGAAATAACACTGCATTGGGTCAGGAGACCATGAGTCTCATTTCCTTTCTGGACCTCAATTTCTCCATCTTTAAGAGGAGGGATTAGCCTTAATTAATTAACTAGCCATTAATTCTGAGGTATTTTTCAAAGGTTACTCTTTGAGGATGATAAACAAAAATGTGCAATTATACAAGAAATTTAGTTTGGAAATGATTAAATCAATGTAAAATTTTCACTGCAAATTAGAAATGCCCAAATTATAGTGATGAAATTATGATTTCTATAACACTTTTGATTTTGTACTATACAAATCTAATAATATGTAAACCTTCCTCCCCATTTTCCCCTTTTATATGCAAGACATTATAGATAAAATTCTAACAATCATATAAAAGAAACCCTTTATTTTTTAGGAGTAAATGGTACTTTGATTTCTCATTTAAATGTGGCTTCATATAATATTTGCGAAATTGAAACACCATGTACACAGTACAAAATGCATACTATTCCTTGGAAGAAGGAAGTTTTAGGATTCTCTGAATAGTTAGAATGAAAATACTGAAAAAATAAGAACTAATATAAATATGGTATAAATGTCCTAAAAGAAGTAATAGGGGTATTGAATTTAGAGGACAAAGGAAATTTAGAGATCTCATAGTCTAACCCCTTCAATCTGAAAATGAAGAAACTAACCCAGAATATTACTGATTTATTTCTGAATTACTGATACAGTAATTACTGAATTACTGATATATTTCAAATATAATAAAGAACAGAGGCAATTTTTTCAGGAGAGTCAGATTTTCTGACTCCAATTTCTCCAATTATAGCATGCTTCACATAAACAGAACCCCCCAGAATTTAAATTGAAGACTTGTTTAAGAAACAAGTTTTGGAAATCCCTTAGCCATAAATTCCTCCTCCATTCCATAATAATGAATATTTTACATTTCTGTAATGCATTAAAGTTTAAAAATTTGAAGAGCAAATCAGTTATCCACACCACTCCAGTGGTGAACACAACCTAATTCTAACATAAAGTCCAAACTGAAAATAGACTGGAAAAATGTACAAACCAAAAAGAACCTGACCATCAAAAGGTACTATAGTGACTATGGAAGCTCAAGATGACTATAAAATATGAGCAAAACCTCAAAAATACAACTTGACACAAATCCAACAAGAATTCCTGGAGGAGCTAAAGAAAAATCAAAACAAAGCTTTCAATAAATCAGAATCTAGAGCAAAAATAGGGGAAAAGAAATGAGAGTAATATAAAAAAATTACAAAATGAGAATTATCCACTTAGTAAAAGAGGTACCAAAAATACTGAAGAAAATAACTCATGAAAAAATCAGATTGCCAAAATGTCCAAAGATACACAAAAACTCACAGAAGAAAATAACTTCTTAAAATGTTTAATTGATCAGTTTGGAAGCTAATGAATCTGTGAAACCTCAAGAAACAACTCTAAAATCACTGAACTACATGAAAGCCATGATCAAGAGCTTAGACATCATATTTCAAGAAATTATAAAGGAAAATTACTCAGATATTTTAGAAACATAGTTAAAATAGAAAGAATCCATCAATCATCTACTGAAGAAGACCCTAAAATGAAAACTTCTAAAAAACTTATAACCAAAACTGAGGCCTTTTAGGTCAGGAAAGTAAAAGATATCACAAAATAAGAGCATGTAGGGCTTGGAATTCTATAATGCAAAGTAAGTAGGATTCCAACCTAGAACAACCTACTTAGCAAAATGAGGATAATTACACAGGGTAAGAAACTGCTATTTAATGAAAGAGGCCTTTTTTAAAAAACATTTTTCTAAGTTGTCTGTAAAAAGAATTTTTAACATTTTTTTAAGTGCTGAGTTCCAAATTCCTTCCCTTTACTCCCCACTACTTGACAAGGCAAACAATTTCAGAGGGATTATACCTTTGTAATCATGCATAATATTACTAAATTAATCATGAATATCACTATACTAACCAAAAGAAAATAAAAACAAAAAAAAATCTTGAATAATTAAAAAAAAAAAAATCCAGGCTTACGTCTATGTGTTCTTATTCCCATTTAATAGATGAAGAACCTGAAGCTCCAAAAACCAAGTGACTTGACCAAAGTCACATGCCCCAAGTTGTTTCAGTACTTGTATTTCAAACCAAATCTTCTCACTCCAAGCTTAAAAATGTTTCTATTTTCCAATTCTGTCATTTTCCCCATTCATATTCAATTTTAATGTATATAAGAATTGAGAAGTATGCATTCATCATTGTTTTTGACAACCTTTAGAAATGTTTTCAAAATGTATTTGTATTCTCTCTCCCATTCCCACTACTGGAAATGAATTTCACAGAATTATAAAATCTTAGTGTTAGACGAAACTCATGCTTGAACAAGGATCTATTCTATGGGAAATTATCTGATAAGTGCCCATTCAGTAGTTACTTGAATATTTCAAGTGAGGCTTACCTCTTTCTGCAGTATATATATATATTTACATTTCTAATTTTATTTATTTTTTCCTTTCATCAAGTCTAAATTTTGTGCTTCTGCAATTTCTAACTGGAGTGTGGAGGTCTGTGCTCTAGGGACAAATAGAACAAGTTAATTCTTGTATATAACAGACTTTCAAGTGTCCAATAGCATTCAGATTCTCTCTGAGCCTCATTTCTCCAGACTCACAAAATTTAGTGTCTTAAAAAAATCCTCATGAAGTATGACATCAAGGGCTCTTTCACTATTATGATTGCTCACTTCTGAATATACTCACCAGCTTTATCAGTTTCCTTCTATAACAGTGGTGCCCAGATGTAACATAATGTCATAGACTTGTTCTGATAATGGCAGAGTATGGTGGAACTATAACTCTCTCAGTGAGAGGGAGGTACAGTGTTTGAGTCTGTTGAAATCTTTTTGGATCCTGACTATAATCAAACAAGTTTCTTATTCATGCTAACTTTGCATTGTTAGGAAATTTACAAAGCAAGCCACCTTTGCCTTTAATCCAAGTAGTTAATTAAAATGTTCCACAAAATAGGGTCAGGCAGAAATGTGTAGGGAACTCTATTACAGGTCTCCTTACAAAGTGACAAGATATCATGAAAAAGCACTCTTTGGGTCAAGCCAATCAATTAATTCTGAATCCACTCATTGAACTGTCATCTAGCTCTCCTCTTTTGTACAAGAATATTAGGAAAGATTTTGTTATGTGCTTAGCTAAGAACTAGGGAAACTACATATATACAATTATGTCTTGATGTAGCTATCTAATCATTTTGTTAAAAAAGAAATTGATTTAGCTTAGTATACCATGTTCCATATGAAAACATCAAGACTGATTCTTCATAATCATTGTTTGTTCTGCTTTGGGCATTTTAAAAAATGATATGTAACACTGACTAACTGAAATTCCAATGTCTAAAGTTACTATTGTGTTACATTTCACCCCTCCCCCAGCTTTCTGCAATGACATTAAAAAGTTATGAATGGATAGGCTCTCGGCAAATGACTCTAGCTCCACCCATAGTTTGCCTTATGTGTAGGGGAATTCCACTGAAAAACAACTCATTTGCCACTAATAGATTAGCCATTACAAAGTAATATTTAATCTTAAAGGCACAAATATGAAAACTTACCCCTAACAAGTAGAACTTAATTCCCCTTCCCTATATCACCTCAGTCTCTGCAGAAGGGAAGGGAATTAAGTTGATAGCTTAGCTTGATTCCTATATAGCTTCAGTTCTAAGTCTAAAACCCCACAAAAGTTCAATTCTCAAGTACCCTAGGCTTTCTGGGCATTCTGACCAGGCTACCCAGCTATACCATCCTGTTTGTTGTTCTGGCTATAAGGTTGCACCATGACATAAACTCTGGGTCCCATGGGTTAACCATCACTCTCACCTGAAACTGAGAAGGACAAACAAAACAAACAAGACAAACACTCCAGAGACCATGTCTAAAAGGAAAGAGAAGGGAAGAAATTATCTCTATTTCTGCTTTAGTTCATGGTGCCCACTCTGTGGATGAACTGTGATCCTTAACCTATTAGGAGAGTGAGAAAGAGTGTCCAAAGATAAGAGGAAAAGATAGGGAGAAAATGCAGCAGCAATCACACTGGCATACCCAAGATGGCTACTAGCACAGGTTCTTAAATCTGGTTTACTAGAAAAGATAGTTGTTTAAGGAGTCAACAATCTTTTTAATTACATTCACTAGTTCAGAGGAAAAGTCAGCACCCTGGACTTCAGAGAAAATAGCAACAGAAAATACAAGCAAAGAAATAAAGACCAACAGAAAGGTATCTGACTGCCTGAATCAAGTATACACTTTATGTATATACCTTGGATTGAGAGAGCCTTTACATCTGAGCAGTTGCAGAGCCCTGGACATACATGGCCATCCAGAATCTTGACCAGGAAATCACAAGACCCTACTCATAAGGGAGCCACCAAAGCAAAATGCCAACTCAGAGTATTTATACACTTCTCAGAGCCAGAAGGTATCACAACCCTCCTGACTCAGTGCCTAATTAGAAATTAGAAAAATGTGTGAAAGCCTTCCTACCAGGAGGCCTCCTCCAAGCAAGCTTCCTTTAATGGGCTCCATCTGAGACCTACTAATGGTGGGAAAGATCTTAAATCCCATTAACATTACAGAGGGAGAGGGAAAGGAAGAAAGAGAAAGGGAGGGAGAGAAAGAGAGAGAGACAGAGAGAGACAAACAGAGCGACTTTTAAAGATGCAGTCTTTTATGTCTAGAAAGAATAAAGAGACTCCAGTCACCCACATATTTCAAAAAGACAGGATAGAGGATGCCTCCATATTGGGCAAACTAAGTATGCCTGGTTTGTCAAGCTCCTTTAAAAAATGTTCTAGAATTTTTCCAGAAACCAAAATCAAAGTCACTGCTTTATCATTTTCAGGTTCCTCTTTTATCACTTTTTAGAAAATCAATGCAGCATTTACTTTCTCCACTCCTCTTTTGCTTTTTAAGATCTTTTTCAAAGATCACTGACAGTGGTTCAACAAAAGCATAAACTGTTTCTTTCAGGAATATTGCATAAAGCTCATCCAAACTAGTGAACTGAAGTCAAATTCTCTCACTCTCTCATTATATAATTTATCATTCATCTCCCTAAAATCCATCTTTGTTTTAACCTTTCTAGTAAAAAAGATAATTTCCCTTTTACATAGAAAAGAGAAGCAAAGTAAGAGTGAAACCCCCCTGCCTTCTCACTGTTATCTGTCCCTTCTCATTCAACCTGAATGGCAGTATTACACATTTCTGATCTTTCGCTTTTTCCAAATGTAACCATAAAACCCTCTTGAAAATATCCTTTGAATAACTCACCAGATTTAGCTCCTTCTGAATTCTAATACTTCTAACCCTGTACTTGTAGCACCCTATCATGATTTTGTTTTTCTTTTGTGTTATTTGTCCTCACTTCTCTGTACAGATATTTTAAAAATGAGTCTGTTATTGAATTACCTGTGTATATATATTGGTCTTTTTAGGTAATCCCTCTTTTACTCTGAATCAATTTCTTAAATTAAAATAAAATTACATTTGAAAAATGATTTTATTGAGAATTTTTCACTTAAAAGAACTTTCCAGGCACAAAATAGTTACATAAATCAAAGTATGTTGGTTTTTCTCTATGTACTAGTACCCTCATTTTTTATTTTTCTTTTTTTAGGACCCTGTAGCTACTAGGTTGCATTTTGTTTTGTTTTAGGTCTCTTACTTCATTGATGTATAGATTTGTAGGTGTGGAAATCTATCTACAAAGACAGATAAGCATCTTAAATACAAAGTATAGACTTATGGTATTGCCTGAGGCACTGATAAGTTATCTGACTTGTCCAAGGTCAAAAAGTAAGGTCAGAGCTGGGACTTGAATCCAGGCTTTTCTGATTCTGATGCCAATTCATTATCCTCTATGCAATACTGCCTCCCTTAGAGGATGCCTAGGGAAAGGAGTCATGGTAACATAAAACTATTCATGGATAAACTGAGGATTTGCAAAATAAGTTTCCTCTCAATCATTCTTCTCCACTTAACACCCATCCCGTAATTCCCCTCGCATTCTTTTGGAAGATTTGTTAATCAGGAAACTTAAAAGGACAATGATTTTGATATTAAAGGATTAAAAGATGCCCTTGGGAAAACTGAGAAAAGTCTGATGCATCTTTGTAACAATAACTTTCTCCACAGTCATGATATGAAAATGATATGAGAAGGGAAGAATATAGTCTTCTGTTATCACAAAAATTTGATTGGAAAAATTACAGCAAAAAAATAAAAGCAGGTGACATGAGTTTCATTTGTTTATTCTAAGAATCTGTACATAGTAGCTAGCACTTGTGAAAAAAACTTTCTTAAATATTTTGTTCCCCTTTTTATATATGTATTCACTTTAAATGGTCTCTGTGGTGCCACTTATCTTACAAAAATGGAATCCTTATTGAAAGAAGTACAAAATAATCTGATTGCTATTTATCAGGTGTTTTCTATTGGAGGAGAGGTGACAGATTGTGTCAAGGTATAGTCCAACCATTAGGTTCTTGACAGGGGAAAAAGTGGCATAGCTGTTACTAAAGAGTTATGAAAATGTACACACAAACTATACTGTTAAGACATACGTGGGGGCGGTTAGGTGGAGCAGTGAATAGAGCACCAGCCCCAGAGTCAGGAGGACCTGATTTCAAATCCAGCCTCAGACACTTAACACAAAAACTAGCCCTGTGACCTTGGGCAAATAACTTAACTCCAATTGCCTTCCCCCCAAAAAAAGCAAAAAAAAAAAAGACATATATGGTTTTGAAGTACATGTATATATAACTAAAATACGTAATATATTTAGCTTTGTTTATACACACATACATATGTGTACGCATATATGTATATGTGTGTATATGTATGTGTGTATGCACAAGAAAAATGCTTCTTTAATTAAACTCAAGAAATTACCCAGTATTTACCCCTACATCTGGCACATGGTTGACACTTAACCAAGATTATTGACTTTGGGGGAAGAATAGGGGAGTTTTTCTACGTATAATATAATTTCAAGAGGGCTAGTATTCAAACTCTGACTCATATTTCCTACCTTTGTGATTTGGGACATGTCACCTAATTTTCCTGAGCTTCAGTCTATTAATCTGTTATTTTTTTTTGGGGGGGGGGTGATGTAGGTGGCCAATGGTTTCTACGAAATCTTTGAGCTCTCTATCAAATAATTTTGTAAGAGTTTCTTGCTAATTACTATTACTTGAAATTATATTTGAAATGTCCTTGTTTTGACTGAACCATCTTGAGAAAAGTTATTAAAAAGCCTCCAATTTTAGCTTTATAGTCCTATGACAATAGTTGACACATCTTGATCCAAAATAGGAAACCAAAAAGCCAAGAAAGGGGGGTAATATTGATATTTTGCTTTAAGGTGAAAAATATTCTAAGAACATATGACCTAGAAAATGATGCATTTTTATTTGACAAAAATCTTATGAGCATTAAAACACAATAATTTGTTTTCTGAGAAATTGACAATATTATGAACTTTTTCATTAGAGGGCGAAACAGAGGCCTTTTGAATGTATTGGCAATTAGATGAAACTTTATTATTCTTTAGCATGCTGTGTTTCCCATTAGGTGGTGATCAAAAAGAAAATACCAAAGGAGATCAGTAGGATGTAAGATTGATTACAGACTGATTCAGCAGTGCAATCACTAGCTCCTGCAATCTCAGCATGAAGGGATGCCCTGGAGAATTGGCTGCTCTCTGATAGCACTCTGGAGCGGGTAAAAATCAAACTACTTTTAGAAAGTAGATTGGGTCAGGCGACATTAAACAGGAAAGGATTATATCACATACATTCTGGAAACCAGGAAGAAGGAATCTAAAACATCACATTTTCATTGGAAGCACTATATCAACTGCTTTGCAACACATGATTTGACAATCCCCGGAAGCAAAAGCAACACCATGTTTGGTATAGAAGACTAGCAGCAATTAATTACAATGTGAATTTTGCCTTTTTTCCACAGGACATGAAGCAAATAATTCATTAATCTCCAATTTCCTGAAGTGGATAGAATTTTAAAATTGAAGTCAAGAATTCCTGGGCTCATAATCTGCCTCTGATAGTTCCTAGCTATGAAGACATGAAGAAATTACTCAATCTCTCTTGTCACTCAGTTAATAGTCAGTCACTAAGGGAAAATTACATGTTCTGTAAACTGATCCAACCATTCTGGAGGGCAATTTATATCCTGAAGGGTATAAAATTGTGCATACCCTTTGATTCAGCAATACCACTATTAGTTCTACATCCCAAAGTTATTTTTTAAAAAGTAGGGGGATGGACCTATTTGTACAAAAATGTGGATAGTATATCTTTTTATGGTGGCTAAGAATTGGACAATGAAGGGATGCCCATCAAAGGGGAATGGCTAAACAAGTTGTGGTATGTGATTGTAATGGAATACTATTGTGCTCTAAGAAAGATGAACAGGCTGATTTCCAGGAAAAAAAACAACAACAACAACCTGTTGGGGGCGGGGGTAAAAGAGTTACGTAGTTTGGGTGTGGCTTAGCTAGCTTGCTGTGAAGATTTGCCATATAAGGTAATAAATGTAATCCGAGCCTGTGATTGGATGAGGGATGATGATAAAAGACCTGAATGCGGAAGC
>CM053592.1:117437267-117461260 GCA_028646515.1 Pseudochirops corinnae | reverse complement strand
AGTCTCCAGGATTCTTCCTTCAAGGGGAGCAAAATTCCAATTCTGTCTGTCTGCCTCTGGAATTCTTGCTTATATACACACCTCAGCCAATCCCCTTCTTCCACATCAACAGGGCAGTTCATGCCTTCTCAACAGTGGGACAATTTGCATCTTCCACACTTAGCACTTAGTAGTGCTAAGTATCTACTTAGTAGTGCTAAGTATCCTGCTAAACTGATTACTATTACACCATACTGTGTTCTTTTAAAATAATTACTGCATCTAAAGAAAATAAAATGATAAACTGAACCCCATGGTGCCTCCTTTGGCAACAGATAAAAAAATAGCTTTAAGTGCTGAAATATTGAAGGAGGTTGTCAAGGTCATTTAAAAGAATTCCAAGAAATTTAGGGAATATGAAGTAACTTTTATTCCAGGTTTTCTAAACATCTAAACAAACACAATTTATTTGCAAATGTTACTTTCCTTGTCCTGAACTTGGAGAAAAAAGGGAAAGAGACTCTGACAAGCTTCATAAGCTGCAGCTAGATTGAATCCAACTCCCAAGAGTGACAATTGATTAGGGGAAGGAAACTGGAATACCAAAGTTCTCAACGCTGAGGTTCTGTGACATGCCTCTTTTTCTTCATAGTCATATTAGGCAGAAATGAAGTGTATAATCTAAAGGAAGAAATCTTTTGAAAATCAGAAAGGCAAAACTAAAGATGTGGATATATAACTATTATTAAGGTAGTCAACATGGTACCAACTACTGTCCTCAATTTGCAATGTTAGCTTTATTATACCCATTTTGTAGAGGAAACTGAGGCCCAATGAATTAGTGTTAAAGGTAACAAAGCTAATATTTGACAAGTATTGTGCTTTAACCTTATGAGTTAGTAGACAATAGATAAATCATAACTGCACATGATTCTAAGGAAATAAGAAAAATGTAAGGAAAGGTTAAAGGAAAAAAAGAAGTGAGAATTTGATTAATAAATTGTGGATAAATGAAAGAAATCACATATAGCATTTTTTTTCCCAAAGAAGGTATAAAGGAATGGGTATTTTATGTGTGGGTCAATTTCTTAGACAGTTCCTTTACATTGGAGAATGAACATAGATCTGAGCCTGAAAGACCAAGAGCTGAAAGATGGATAGAGAGGTACAATCAGCTCTTCCCATTCTAACAAGTCCCAGAAATATAATCTTTAGGGATTTGAAGGGAAACTTTCATGGTCCCATAAACTTGCCATTCTCCCAAGGAACTGCATCAACCCAGAAGAGTAGAAAACAAATGACCACAGAGATTGTAGAGTCTGAAGTCAGTAGAGGAACCCAAAAGACAAGTGGGAGAATTCTCAGGCCAAGTCCTCTGGAGAGAAGAAGAAGAGTTTCTGGGTAGATTAATTCTAGAGCCAAACAGGAAACAAAACACCAAGAAACAAGAGAGATCCAAAAATGTTTAGGATCCTAGCTTCTGGTACATTTCAAGCATGCAATGAAAGCTTTTTCATACAATTTATTCATTTAATTGGACATGTGAAGAAAAGAGAGGACAAGTTGCTACAATTCAAAAATGCCTACTCTTCTTTTTTTTTGGAGGGAGGCAGCAGGGTTCAAAACATGGCATAGCTTTAAATGTTGTAGAGATTTCTGGGGACAGTGAGATTAATCAGAAAGTTTAGTAGAACTGTTTTACATGTTGATGGACTAGGATATCAGTGCTCTGTGCTTTGCATTTTCTGTTAAGCAGAATAAATCCTGAACTCTATCCAATGTCTTATTAACATTAGTACTTCTGGAGTAAGTAAAGTTCACTGTTAACTTTTTATTTGTTGTTAGAAATTTAGATAAGAAATAAATTGGGATGTTTCTCTGTTTGGAGCCATAAGCCAATAAGTCACTTGTAAGAAACCTCCACCCCTAAAATTAACCCAATCATTATAAATCCAGGATTCTGGTTCTCAACCATAAGTTACCTAACTCTGTCCAGGTTTGCTGGATGAAAATGCTCTGGGAATGGGTTCTGTTTATACTCTTGCTATGGTTTTCATCTATTTAATCAATCTGTATTTAATGTAAATCCATCTCATAAAATCTTTGGAGACAGAAATGGGGAAAACAGCTTTAAAAATGTTTTTCAAATACATTCAGTGGCAAGAGAAATAAATTTTATAAGCTAGGTTAAAGACAAAAAGTATTTGTACTCCAGATTATAACTTTTTTGTTGGGTCAGTTTAGAAAAACAGGAGAGGGAAATGTTAAAAATGTTCAGGATATAAAACTGAAGAGAGTTTAAGGATTGGAGGAGGGAAAGGCATGAAATAGATGAAGTTTCTAGAATTCTCTTATTTACTTTCTATACCTTACATTAAACTTCATCTTTTCTCTGTAATTTTTAAAAATTGAAATTCAGTGATGTGATTTATGGTAACTGACCTAATAAAGCATTCTCTTCAATAAACATTTCTCCATATAGTTAATTTTTTAAAAGATTATAGCTTTTGAGATGCAAATATATTTAAAAGTGACAGAATACAATCCTTACATCAAACAGAAGAGGAAATAGAGTCAGAGAAATTAAAGAATTCCAATGTCATGGAGGTACCAATTAGCAGAGTAAGATTCTCATCCAGTTTCTCAATCTATAACCTGCACTCTTAGGAATGAGATTATATCATTTCAGTAATTTGAATGCCAAACACCATACATCCACTTCCTAGTATTAAATGGTTCTCTTCATAACCACTTCAGAAGAAAATGATATTCTTAGACAATTAATATTAATTAAATACTTACTAAGTGTCAGGCACTGTAACAGTTATTGAGGATACAAAGGAGAAAAAACACAGTCCCTGTTCTCTAGAAACTCACAATGTAATGCAGAAGGCATTATGTAGACAATTATGCACAAACAAGCTATATACAGGATAAATTGAGGGTAATCTTAGAGGGAAGGCACAAAGTTTGGAGAACTGGGGAGGTCTTGCAGAAATGGTACATTAGCTGAGATTTGAAGGAAGCCAGGGAAGCTAGGAAGTAGAGATGAAAAGAAAGCTTGTTCCAGGGATGCTCAGAGATGAGAGATGAAGGTGTCTATTTTTGTTTGTTTTTGCTTTGTTTTGTTTTTAAGTCAGGAATAGAAAGGTGGCCACTGTCACTGGGCTGCAGTGTATATAGAGAGGAAAGAAGTACAAAATGAATAGAAAGGTAGGAAGAGGCCAGGCTATGAAAGGCTTTAAAATCTAAACAGAAGATCCTATATTTGATTTTGCATGTAATAGGGAGCAACCATAGTTTATTGAAGAGGATAGTGGCATTGTCAGACCTACATTTTAGGAAGAACAATTTAACACTTGAGAAGATCGTGGATTAGAATTTGAATAAACTTGAGTCAGGTAGAGCATGCAAAAGATAACAAAAACATTTTGGGCATGAGGTAATGAGGGCATATACCAGGTTTATCACAGTTCCAGAAGTGATGAGGGCATATATTAGATATTTTATAAAGGTAAAATTTGACAAGACTTGGTGACCGATTGTATATGGAATTGAGAGTGATAAATTGATGCTGATGATACTATCTTGCAAGCCTGGGTAGAATGGGAGGATTGTAATGATGATAATAATAATAATAATAATTATAATAATAATAATAATGAGGGTGATAATCATGATGATGATGATAACTTTGAAATGAGGGAGGGTTTAGGGGTTTATGTTTTCTATATATTGACTTTAAGATGCCTACAGACGGGAGCCAGGTGCTGAATTCTTTGAGGAAGGAAGGAGAGTGGCCTGGATCTCTGTACACAACAGCTACCATAATTGTTAATCACTGTGATGGTGGTTGTTGTTTACATTCAATACATAATTATGTATTGAATAAACCCCAAAAAGGAGAGGTTACTGAGTGAAGGTAGTAGAGGAGACCATGAAATTGGCAATAAGGAACAAGGAGTGATCAGTTTTCCCCTACCATAACCAGTCTATATTGGTGAAGCAGTGAAAGTGCCATCATCATTGACAAAAGTAGCCAAGGAATGTGTGTCATCAGAAGGGGTCATGTCACACCAAATACAAAAAAAAAAAATTAAGAAAGGGTAAAAAAGTTTAAGATTCAATCTATTTGGTTACCTGTAGAGCCCATATCACATAGAGCATGGTAGAAGGTTGGGAAGCTTTAGAGCAAGAGATTAAAGAATTTGGACTGAGGGGAATGAGAATTAAGGGAGTGGCCAGTGAAGGATGGAAAGAGAGGCTTGACAAATTAAGAATCACTGGGACTGAATGGCTATGATGATTTAGAAATTAAACCTCATGTGAATAAAGTTATCATTTCCCACAGGGTTCATGCTTGATTAGTATTATCCCAGAGTTGAAAGGAGGGTGTATGTAGCAACAAGATAGGCTCTGTAGTAATATAGGTAGCTGCAAATGGTGTCTCCCTGGAGATCAAGACTGTGTTTGCTTAAATATAGATGAGGAAATAATAATAACTAATAGTAACTTCAATTATGTATTTACTTAAAATTTCCAAAGTATACATTATCTAATTTGATACTTATTACTATTGTGTGATGGTGGATGCTATTATTATATATTCATTTAAAGATGAGGAAACTGAGGATAAGATAGGCTAAATACTTGCTTCCGGCATAAAGCTGGTAAGTATTTGAGGCAGGAGTCAAGCTCAAGTCCTCTCAACTCCAAGTCAAATTCTGGTCATTATTCTACCTAACTGCCTCAAAACAAGGAAGTTGAAATTCCGTGTTTTTTCCAAGGTCACATAACCAATAGGTGGTGGGATTAAGGGTAGAAAAAGTCTTCTGATCTTAAAAACAAATTTGTCAAAATTTCTTCTATTTTCCAAGAAAAAATATGAGTAAGAGATAGTAAAATAACATTATATGTTTATGTAAACTATTAAGAATTCTAGGCTATGCATATTTCAATCAAAAGTAGAAGCAAAAAGTTAAATGCATACAATTTTAAAATTGTCCCTCATTCAACAAGAAAAGAAACATGCTATGAAAATCTCTGGGTGGGCAGAAGAATTATTTTTCTATAAATGCTCCTTTTTTTTTTTTTTACCTTCTTGAAGATATATAATCATTTCAAGAGTATTAATAGAGGTGGCAAAGATTTGCATCACACAACAAAGTTAAGAACTAAATCTAGACTCTTAGATGTTATAACGGACAGGACACTGGCCTGGAAGAAAGGAAGATCTGATCTTAGATTATGCCTTTGATATTTACAAGATATGAAACTCTGGGTAAGTCAGCCTCTCTCAGCCCTCATTTTCCTCAACTGTAAAATGGAAATTACACTACTATCTACATGTTTTGAAGATCAGATGAGAGAGAAAGAAGCATTTTTTTAAAAAACTTAAAATATTATGGAAATATTAGCTATTCTTTTAGTTTTAGGAGAATTATTATTTTTGCATACTGATCACTACTAACAAAGAAAAAACACTTTATATTTAGGTCTTCTGCTGATGTCCTACTCGTAACAAAGTAAACCTTAGAGTGAAACTGATAATAAAATGAATTTAACTGAAAGTACACACAAAGTTTAGCATCTGTAGCATATTTTAAATCTGTTTTAAAATTACAGAAATAGGGGTGGCTAGGTGATGCGGTGAATAGAGGACCAGCCCTGAAGTCAGGACCTGAGTTCAAATCCAGCCTTAGACACTTGACACACTTACTAGCCATGTCACTTTGGGCAAATCACTTAACCCCAATTATCCTTCAAAAAGCAAAATAAATAAAATACATAAACATATTTTCTTTCCCTCTCCTTCTAATTTATGTTTTACAAATAAATTTATGAATTTACAGACAGAAATTTTGTTTGTTAATTTATTCATTCATCCATTTATTCACCCATTGGTTTATTTATCTATCTGCCTGCCTGTCAGTATTTGTGTGTGTGTTTGTGTAGACCTATCATTTCACTGATATGTAGAGCTTACAATAAAGAAAATCACTTTACTAAGGCAAATTTGCAATTTGCTCTGTAATTTCATAGTCTTAGTTGTCTGTGGCAAAGAGGATCTATTACTTTATCAGGGACACACAGCTAGAATATATTAGAGTTAATATTTAACCTCAAGTCTTTATGACTTTGAAGCTTGTTTCCTATCTATTATGCTACATTATTGTTGCTCAGGGCTAAGAATTAGAAATTTAAAATATATTTTATTAAATAAATGTGTTTATATGTTGCCAGACCTAATTGTTTGCATAGGTAGCCTTTCACTATTACCTATACATTGAAGTAGCTGAATGGATCTGATATCTAATACATCCAGGATTTTCATTCAACAACTCAGGTTGAAACCACTGATACCTAACCATCCTATGCATTTATTGTCAATGTTCTCCTCAAATCCACCACAATGGATCCACTCAATATGGTAGAGACCTTCCTTGTTTTCTCCCAAAATTTTTTAGTGTATCTGTGTATTGCTCTGTTCATCCAATTGTCATCTTTCACTTTTGCTATGGGTGCAGTTTATCTTCTCTTTCTATCATGGCACACTTCACCCCCATCCTTCCTTTGAGTTCCTCATGACTTATGTGTTGTACCCCACTCATATACACCATGTACCACTCCATTGCCTTTGGTATTACAGAAATCTTTAAATCTTCAAAAAAGTTGTGTCCTTACTAGTAGTAGCACCACAATTGAAATGATGACCATTTGCTTTCCTGAGAAGCTTCAGGGAAATAAAAGAGCTTTGCACTTTCCTGTAAGGAAACCAATTAAATCACCATTTGAGTTTAAACTTTTAGACTAACTCATTCTTAATTTGTACTTCATTGTTTTCTTAATGTTACATGTTACAATCTGGGCAACATATGTTCTTAATTCATTTTCTCTTTCTTATGTGCAGTTACAGGTCAAATATCTTTGATTGATTACAAATCACTTCCAAGATGTTCAGTAATGTTCTTGGCCTGGATATAATTAGCATTGTGTTAGCCATAAAAAGGATAATCTCAAAGACCTTATAATTCCACCTCCCTTTGTCCTAGATGCTATGCTGGATTCCTTCTATCATCATAGCAAATACCTTTAGTGAGCATAACTCTCTTGATTTTATGCCTCATCTAATTTTTTTTATCAGAGAATCATTGAATAGGGTGTTCTGTGCTTGTGCCTCTTCAAAGAACCATGAATCATATTGATATAAAGATAAATGCCACCTTGAAATTAAAGAGCTTTTACAATTATATTTATTTGCATTCTTTTAACAAACAATTTTTGTTATCCACAAAAACAAGAATATTTAGCTCATATTCTCTATATATGTCAATTAATTATAATATGGTAAAGATTTTATACATTGTTGAACATCACTTACAAAAGACTTTTCCCCTACCAATCAATGCCTCTTATTCTCATATATATAACATCTGGTCGTTCTCAGCATTGTGGCTGCAGAGATTTTAAAATAATAACTAACAAAGGCAAGAAGGTAGAGTAAAGGCAGAGACTCTCCTGAGCTCTTCCAAAATCATATCTTATTTAAATATTGACTAAAAATGAATTATAGAGTGACTAAATGAAAAAAAAAAAGATGATATAAAGTAATTTTCCAGTCCAAGGCAACTAAGAAGTTCAGCAATAAAGGTCTGTCTCATTGGAATAAATATAAAGAGCAGTCCTGAGCAGGCCAAAAGCTAGCAAGCCACCAACAGACTTTGGAGTTGACCAAATTGGCTGTTATGGCTTCCAGAGATCTCAGCCCACAGATGGTAAGGGAAGCAGACAACTGTTCTGAAAGATTACAGGAGAATCTTTGGTACTTCTGGGAGAAAGATTCTATTGCATTGCTCAGAAGAGATACTGTGTTGTAGTCCCTAAGTGATGGGGGGGGGTGGTTGTGTTGGTCACAATTCTAAAGCTGATTGTGGTTGCTCACAGACCAGAGCACAGTCCAGGAGAGCATTGACCACATCTTTCCTCAGATCATAGTGCCTTTCAAGAAGTGGGAAAAAAAAAAAAACAACAGAGAGACCTCTGGAATTAGTTCCAAATACAGGAGCTCAAAAAACCTGAAGTTTGGAACAGTGTTCCTTCTACCCTGATGTAATGGTAATGGAATTTGAAGATCCCTTTGTATTGGAAAGCTGACAGGGACTTAGCACCTAGTTTCAAATTAAGACTCTGTAAAAAAACAGGAGGTATGAAACCCTGTTGCTGACATAACAGGAAGGGTCTGAACAGGGAGGGGCTATACCATATATAAAGAAGAACATGAGCTGGACAGTCAGAACTTCTAAGGAGAAGCACCTGGAGGCAGAACAGCTACTGGAGAGGCGGTGGGGAAGAGAGAGAGAGAGACAGAGACACAGAGACACAGAGAGACAGACAGAGACAGAGACAGAGAGACAGAGAGAGAAAGAGAGAGAGAGAGGGAGGGAGAGAGAATTTCTTTCAGCAAGCATCTGAAGATCTGAAGGTTAGGCAGCTGCTGCTAGATTGGAACTTCCATGGAAAAAGTGATTTTGATTTTGAGAATGGGAGAAAGTGATTTTGATTTTGAGAATGAAGCTGCTGAAGACTTCTGAGGGCTAGCTGGAGCTGCCAGAGGAAACATAACTGCGGTGTTGGTACTTTGTCTGTCTGTAGCTCTGTTAAGTTTTCTTTTCCCATAAACAGAAACTGTGAAGGATTTGAGGTGGACTGGACACTGTGAGCTTCAATATGGAGCAGGAACTACATGAAGAGCAAGACAAGGAATTGGGAGCTGTCTGCCTTTGAACTCAGGTGGCAGTTAGATTTGGGGAGGAGATGGGACCATGGAAGAGGAGCCATGGAAGCTGAAAGCCTGCCCCAAGTCAAGATGAAAAGACCTTTCCATGGGTACTGAGTAGTGACTGATGAAATAGGATACTAAGGAGTGACTGATAAAATTGTAACTTACTAGTGACCTAGGGGTGGATGGCCTGTGTATTTTTCACTGCCTTAAGAGAGTACTGAGTAGTGACTGATATTGTAACTTAATTGCACCCCGTGGATGGAGAACTTTGACTATTGTACTTTGTGTCACTTAACGAGGCCTTGCCTACTTAAGGATGAGTGAGTTAAGGATTAAGGAGGCTCTCTTCCTTAAGACTGATTGAATTAAGGATGAATGAATGATTGAGTTACTAAATGATTGAGTTACTAAATGATCATGCTTTGTTGAAAACTGTGTGACCATTTTGGTTAAAACTATGTGGCCATTTTAGTGGTAAGTTGTTGAGTTGTGACATGGTGAATGCTATGTTTTGATTTTTTGTAATAAGTTGTAACATTGTGAATGTTGTACCTTGATTTGTTCTGATTTGTTATTGAATAAATAGAGAGTTTGCAATACTATGTAATCAGAACCTTGAAAAAGTGTTCACAGCATCAGTCCTCTGGAAAGCTGCTTGTGTGTGGCTTTACAACTGGAAGCAGAGTTCAACTTTGGCATAAGGTTAAAAGTCAAAAAATAGGCTGGGAAAAAATGAGTAAACAACAACAAAAGGACCTGACTATAGAAAATTACTATGTTGACATGGAAGATCAAAACACATACTCAGAAGACAATAAGGTCAAAACTGCTATATCCAAAAGAATTCCTGGAAGTTAAAAAGGATTGTAACATGTATCCCAAGCTCTTTTGCCATGTGAAAAATCATACGCCAGTTCCTCTGATCTTTCAACGTTGAGGCTGCCAGATCCTGTGTGATCCTCACTGTGGTTCCACAATATCTGAATTGTTTCTTTCTGGCTGCTTGTCATATTTTCTCCTTTATCTAATGATTCTGGAGTTTGGCCACAACATTTTGCAGACTTTTCAATTTGGGATCTCTTGCAGGAGGTGTGGTGGATTCTCTGGATTTCTATTTTACTCTCTGGTTCTAGGCTCTCAGGGCAGTTTTCCTTGATGAGCTCTTGGAAAATATAGTCCAGACTCATTTTTTCATCATGATTTTCTGGTAGACCAATGATTCTCAGATTGTCTCTCCTGGATCTATTTTCCAGTTCAGTTATTTTTCCATTGAGGTATTTCACTTCTTTTTCTAATTTTTCAGTCTTGATGTTTTGTTTGACTGATTCTTAATTCCTCAAATAGTCATTGACTTCAATTTGGTTGATTCTAGTTTTTAGTGAATTATTCTCCTCAGTTAGTTTTTGAATCTTCTTTTCCATATGCTGAGATTTCATTTTTAGTTCACACGTTTTACTTTTTAAGGAGTGGTTCTCTTCATTGTAATGTTTTTCTAATTTCACAATTTTGTTTTTATAAGAGGTGTTGATTTTATCTTCTAACTCTCTAACCCATATTTCAAAGTTCTTTTTGAGCTCATCTAGGAATGCTTTCTGTGCATGAGCCCAGGTCATAATCCCTATTAAGGCTTCAGCTCTGGGTATGGAGTCAATACTCTCTCCTGAGTTTGATTCTTACCTCTCACTGTAATAGGATTCCAAAGTCTTTGTCTTTATCTTTGTAGCCTGCTTTCTTCTGATTTTGAGGCAGGACCTTAGCCAGGCCCTTTCTCTGGGCTTCCTAAGCCTTTGCTGCTTAAAATTTTCATCTGGGCCAATAATTACTGTGTTTTTGGGTTGGTGGGGGGGATTGGAACAGCCAGGGTTCAGTCTCTCCTCTTGGTCCCTGGAAGTTGATAGGGGTTTTTTTAATTTCCACGCCGTGGAAGGGTAGTCCTGGGAGTAGCTTCTGTCCCTGCTGTGGGCCCTGCCTTTGTCTCTTATCCCTCCTCCCTATCTCTTAAGATTTCTTGTACTGGAAAAGTATCTCATTCTGACTTTTTTCTGGCTCTACTACTCCAAAATTTGATTTGAGATACTATTTTTTTAAGCCATTTGTATGGAAATGTTGGGAGAGTTCAGCTGAGTAGCTGCCCCTAATCCTTCACCTTTATTCTCAGTAAGTTTTTTTCTTTAATCAAAGAAGTTTTATGGCCATATGTGTGAGTATATACACACAAATTTATTTATATATGTATGTGTATATATATATAAGTACATATATACATATATATACATATACACACAATATACACATATACACACACATACATTGATCTATATTTCTTTCACTATACTATCTCAATGTAATATCATGATTTAATGAACAAGCATTCTGAGATATGGACTCCAGATTTTTCTATTACGAACTGTGTGACCTAGTGCTCTAGGTCACTTACTTACTCTAAACTGCACTTCTTCAATTGTAAAATGTGAAGAATTGGATCTAATAAGAAATAAAGTACCTAATAATTCTAAATACTATGGTTTTTGAGGACTAGCTCATGGAGTAGGTCTCATTTAAGAAAATAACTTCCCAATAACTAGAGTTATCTCAAGGTAGAACAGACTGACTTAGGAGGAAGAAAATTTCCCATTATTTTTGATATCTAGTGAAAATGAAAGATAGATTATTGAGTAATTGTTGAGGGTATTTTCAGACAGTTACAGGTTGAACCAAATGGGCTCTGAGGTCCATTTTACCTCTAAAATTCTACAATTTTGATATTGAACTACCATTTTCTGTGTACTGGTATTCTCAAAGTTAGGATTTTTCAATTGCCTGCTCTCACAGCACAGACTAATCAGATCGTCTTTGGGCAATGCAGTTCTCACAGTTCCCATATTACTCAATTCAGTGGGAGAGAGGTGGCAAATATTTCTTGTAGCTGATATTGTGGTTCTTATATCCTTCTCACAAGCTTAAAAAGGAGAGAGCTGAGACAATGTATTTCAGCTGAACTGCTCATTTTGTAGTTGTATAAGAGTTTTTGATTCTGTATTCAGAGCAGCCTAAATAAACTTAGAAATGTTCATGTTAAGCAGACAAAATCTGATTGTGCATCTCACCAAAGAACTCAGTTTTCATAGAGTAAAATGTGTGGAGAGGATATGAAGTTCCTCTTCTCCTTACATATGTACCACACTTTTCCTTTTATCCAGAATTGTCAAGGAATAGCTATTGGAGGTCTCACAATATCTTACCCCATTTCTGTATAACGTAACATAATATTCCAAGTCTTACTAGGGATCATTCAGAAAATTATCTATACCTTATTGTTGAACAGAACTTCTTAATATAGTCTAAAATCACACTTTCTTGGTGGGCATGTCATACCATACTAATGACTAATAATGAACTTACATTCTATTAATCTCAGATCTTTTCCAAAATGTTTGAAAGTTCTCTCCAAACAGGCAGATTAATATATTCATATCTCCCCATACTATTTGACCCTTGTTCATATGCTTCCAAAATTTTTCTACTGGGAGTCCAGCCAGTATACTTTGATGCTTTCTTAGAACAGTTAAGGCTCACAAGTGGAGCATTCCAGTGATGCCATCATCTCCCTTCACTCTTGTCACATGTCGAGGTAAACTCTTTTTTTTTGTCACACATTTCCTTAATACCCTCTTAATTCCTACTTTTTGTTGGAAGTTCTAATTGACTACTTGCTGCAAAATACTCACATACAAAATATACCTTTCCATTGTCCTCTATGTGATATTCACCTTTAGTTCTTCGGTTTGGCTGCCATACAACACCAGTGAAGTGCTTGTTTTTAAAAATATGCCTCTTAAAGGAAGCTTGGATTCAGTAAAAGTGATTTTAATTTTCTCTAAAGCAATCCAGTACTTTCTGTTGCTTTTTTCAAAAGCAGCACTTTGTACATCTGTCCTGCCTTTCTTGAGGAAACATGCTGTCAGTCATACTCTATTATATGGCTGTTAAGTTGTATGCTGAATTGTGGGAAACAGAAAGTCTCCAACACAAAGAACAACCATTCAAACACATGTAATAGGAAAAGAGAAGTTTGTGTGTTACATTCTCTTCTTAATGAAACCATGATAACATTCTTAGTTATGATTTCATTTTCCAGAACTTTTCCATGACTAAAAAGCTAGGTCACTGACCACTGGTTTGTGACGTTTTCTTTTTATGAATATATTTGTCCACAATGAAGCAAAGAAAAGATGGACATCTCTCACCATAACACACAGTATTTATCATATAAGCTTTCTTGAAACAGAAATTTATTATTTATTTTGAATTTTCTCTTCCTTTCTGCTGTACACATGACATACATTCTTTTTCTTTTTCTTACTTTGTATTTAAGTTTATATGTTTGTTTTTTTCTCTGTTTTATATTTAGGTTTTGGTATTAAAATTTTAAAAAATATTTGTCCTTTACTATTCTAATGATATTTATGTCATTCTTCATCATTTTTCAAAGGTCACTTAAAGTGGATTAGCAATTGCCTCTTCAAATACTTTTTGTTCTTGAGCATGTAGTTTATCTCTTTCCAGGTGAATGAATTCAGGAAGGGCAACCAGGTGTTCTCTTACTATTTTCTTCTCATTTTGTATGTCAAATCTCCATTAATGATTTTTTTTTCTGTCCTTTCAAGACTGAAGATCATTCTCCTTTTCAAAGAAAGCAAAGCTAAATAAAATTTGAGTAGTTGTAAATTCTCTCTATTATTATATATGATCCTGTCCACCCTGAACAGCAGTCATATTCATTCTTTAATCCTTTTCATTTCTCCAACATAGCTCAAAATATATAGCTTTCATTGTCAAGCTCAGAGCTCATTCTAAGCATAAGTGATACTGATTTTATTGTTAAAGGATAGTGCTGTGCTTTTGTTTTCATTGTCTGTTACCTCCTCTTCTTGAATCTTCTATTTATGTATTTTGAAAACAAATTGGTAAATTCCCTATGAACATCCCCATTCACAATGGTTTCTTTAGTTAAGTTTTCTTTTCCTCATATAGGAAAATTTGTCTTTGTATATTCATAATTTCATTCTTGAATGCTACACATCTATACATACTAACAAAAACTGAAAGCCTACCTACCTTTTTTGCACTTACTAGCATTGAATTTTTTCCAATTACATGTAAAGATAGCTTTCAACATTCATTTCTGTAAGATTTTGAATTCCAAATTTTTCTTCCTCCTTCTCTTCCCTCCCCTTCCCCAAGAGAGCAAGAAATCAGATAGACATCATACATGTACAAAAATGTTTAAAATATTTCCACATTAGTCATGTTGTGAAAGAAGAATCAGAACAAAAGGGAAAAAAAACACAAGAAAGAAAAAAAACAGAAAACAAAAATGTGAAAAAAGTATTCTTCAGTCTGCATTCAGATTTCATAGTTCTTTCTCTGAATGTGGATAGCATTTCCATCACAACTCTTTTGGGGTTGTCTTGGATCATTGTATTGCTGTGAAGAGGTAAGTCTATTATAATTGATCATCACACAATGTTGCTTTACTGTGTATAATTTTTTTTTACTTTCTGCTCACTCCACTCAGCATCAGGTTATGGAAGTCTTTTCTGGGTTTTTTCTGAAATCCACCTGCCCATCATTTCTTATAGTAAAATAATATTCCATTACAATCATAACACAACTTGTTTAGTCATTCCCCAGTTGATGGGCATCCTCTCAATATCCAATTCTTTGCCACTACAAAAAAGAGCTAATATAAATATTTTTTGAACATGTAGGTCCCTTCCCCTTTTTTATAATCTCTTTGGGATACAGACCTAGTGTTGGTATTGCTGAATCAAAGGGTATTCACAGTTCTATCTATAGCCCTTTGTGCATTTTTCCAAATTGCTCTCCAGAATGATTGAATCAGTTCACAACTCCACCAACAATGCAGGAGTGTTCCAATTTTCCAACATCTATCATTTTTCTTTTCTGTCATGTTAGCTAATCAGATAGATGTTAAGTAGTACCTTAGAGTTGCTTTAATTTGTCTTTTTCTATTCAGTAATGATTTAGAGCATTTTTTCATATGACTACAGATAGCTTTAATTTTTTTTTTTATCTGAAAACTGCCTGTCCATGTATTTTAACAATTTTTCAATTGGAGAATCACCTACAAATTTGACTCAGTTCTCTATATATTTTAGAAATGAGACTTTAACAGAGACACTGGTTGTAATAATTGTTTCCTAGCTTTCTACTTTCCTTCTAATCTTGGTTGCATTGGCTTTGTTTGTGCAAAACCCTTTTAATTTAATGTAATCAAAATTATTCATTTGCATTTCATAATGTTCTCTGTCTCTTGTTTGGTCATATATTCTTCCCTTCTCTATAGATCTGATAGATAAAAAACCTATTCCTTGCTCTCTAAATTTGCTTATGGCATCACCCTTCATGTCTAAATCATGTACCCATTTTGATGTTATCTTGGTATAGGGTCTAAGAGTTGGTCTATGCTTAGTTTCTGCTATACTATTTTCCAGTTTTCTCAGCAGTTTTTGTCAAATAGTGAATTTTGTGCCAGGAGCTAGAGTCTCTGGCTTTGTCAAACAGTAGATTACTATTTTCACTCAATACTATGTATTGTGTACCTAGCCTATCACACTGCTTCACCCTTGTATTTCTTTGTCAGTAACAAATGGTATTAAAAATCAATTTATTAAGTAGGCTAACCAATAATCAATAAATTGATTGTTAGTTTTTTCTCTCAGTAACCAAAGACAAATTTGCAGTGTATTATATCATCTTAAACACCTTCTGTCTTCTAGACAGCACATTTTTGGACACTTTCCATTATGATACTGATGGGTAGACACCTAAGGAGAAAGTGGGCTAAGAGCTCTCAGCTCTTCCCAATTTCCACAATTACACATTATTAAGTGGAGGAAGTCAGTGGAGAAAGTGACACAGTAGTGAGTTTTGAGCTCTATCTAGCAATCTGGGCACCTGATCCAGTTCCCTCTGGTTTCATTTCTCCTTCATGAGCCAGGCCCCCTCAAAATCTGATGAATGGTACAAGGACACAAGAATCTCTTTGGGTAGAATCAACCAGCTTATACACAACCAAACTGTTTTATAATACTTCAGGGGAAGACACTCAATGAAATAGAGGACTTTAAAGCATTCTTGATGAAAAACCAGAACTGAACAGAAAATTCGACTTTCAAATACAGAAAGGAAGAGAAGCATGAAAAGGTAAACAAGAAAGAGAAATCATAAAGAACTTATTAAAGTTGAACTATTTACATTCCTACGTGGAAAGACAATATTTGTAATTCATGAGACTTTTCACAGTATAAGGATAGGTGAAGAGAATATCTATATCTATATAAATGTACATATACATTATGTATACACATATATATGTATACATATATGTGTATGTATAGGTGGGTGTATGTTTGTGTGTATACGTGCTTATGTATGCATGTGTGTACATGTATACATAGAGGGCACAGGATGCAATGAATATGAAGGGATGATATCTAATATATAAAATTAAGAGGGAAGAGAGGAATATATTGGGAGAAGAAGAAAGGGAGAGATAGAATAGGGTATATTATTTCACATAAAAAGGCAAGAGAAAGTTGTTACAATGGAGGGGAAGAGCAGGAAGGTGAAAGGAGATGAGTCAACCTCATTCTCATTGGATTTGCCTTATGGAGGGAACAACATACATACTCAATTGGGTATCTTATCCTACGGGAAAGTAGAGTGAAGGAGATAAGAGGCAGGATGATAGAAGGGAGGGAAGATTGGGGAAGAGGGTATTTAGAAGCAAACACTTTTAAAAAGGGACAGAGTCAAAGGAGAAAGTAGAATAAATGGGGCATAGGATAGAATGGAAGAAAATATAGTTAGTCTTTCACAACATGACTACTATGGAAATGTTTTAGGGAACTACAAATGTATAAACTATACTAAATTGATTGTTTTCCAGTGGAGATGAGTGAAGAGGGAAGAAGGGAGAGAATCTGGAACTCAAAGTTTTAAAAAACAGATGTTAAGAATTGTATTTACATGCAACCAGGAAATAAAATATACAGGCAATGGAGTATAGAAATCCATCTTGCCCTACAAGAAAGTAAGGGGGGGGGGAATTGGGGAAGAACATGAGAGAAAAGATTGTGGGAAGGGGTATTCAGTATGTTTTCTATCTAGGGGGTCAGGGAGAGACAGGGAGAATATTTGTAACTCAAAATATTGTGGAAATTAATGTTAAAAACTAAAAAAGAAAATAATAATAAATTAAAAAAAATAATAGAACAGCTCAGTTTGCCCTTTATTTACAGAGTATACAAGAGTCAGAATCTCATTTGTGTTGGGCCCAGGTCAGACTACTTAAGGAACAAATGCCTTGACTGACCTTTTCAGAACTGGGCTTTTGGCAGTAATAGGAGGAAAATGGATGGATCACAAGTTAACTATTGGTTATTAATATAATAGTTTAATATTAATTTTTTCCCTATGTTGAATATTCAGTTTAACTGTTAACATTTGGCATCCACTGAAAAGTTCTACTAAACCTAGGGTGTTTGGGGGGTGTTTTCTTTCTTTCATTTCAGTAAAGGAAACATTGTGCTACAGATGTCCCTTTTAGCCCTTTTTGCACAATGATGACTCAGACATATCATGTATACATGTTGCTTTAGCCCCTGGAAACAACTGTCTGTTAACCTCCTATCAATCATCAGAATTTATTTAGTCCTGGCAATACATGTCAACCTAAGGAACTAGAATTCTTTCTATTATATGATTTATTGTCATTTTCTCAGCTACTTTTTTTAGTTTCAGAAAATTTAAATTATATATCACATGGGATTAATAATCATGAGATGATTCCACAAGTTTTTGACATAAAAATAAGGGTGGAAATAATGGAAAGGGAACAGAAACATCATGAAAAGAAGCAGAGTAAAACTGAGATTGTATTCCTGGTTCATTGTGGTCTGCCAAAGGTAGCATGTTTTGCAAAGACCAATACATAAAACAATAGTCTATAGCCATAATTATAGAAAGCAGGCTGGGTAATGAAGTATTTGCCAAATAAATGTCCTGACTTCAGATACTGGATTTGAAAAGTAAGAAAAGTTCAGTTTAGACCATAGCTAGATGTAGTCAGACTCTTAAGGGCTTCTGTCTGCTTCAATATAATCACTTCCATTTGTGCCAGCACAGGCAAGCCAACTTTTACCTGGTGCTAACCAGACCAGTCTCCCAAATTGGATGTGGATAAACTCTGCTGTTAATAAGAGCAATGTGTTTTTGACTTCAGCCCTCCCACCTCATGTTATGCCTGTCCTATGAAGGTAGAGAAGTGGCTACCTCCACTCAATGATAAACATGTTCACATCTGGTCATACCCTATACATCCCAGTGATCTGAACTCCTATAGATCATCAGACAAACTCCATTCAATCCTCCACCACCTAATTCCTAATTTTCATCCCTCTCAACTCTTCTGCCTCAAAGTTTCAACCTAATTCTATCCAGTCCTTCCATTATACCCTCTAGAAAGTCTGCTACACAGGTAACAAACTTCTCTTCATCTTAAATTTCTTTCTCTCCCACCCCTTCTGGATCCACTAAAAGTTTATGTTATACAAACTCAACTGGGTCTTCACTGCTTCTAGACAATACTGGTATACCTCTTTTATCAACTAATAATACACTTCACAGCGACTCTTCCAAGATTTTTTCATCTATCCTTAAGCCTCCTATGTTGTGCCCTAAGCATCTATCCCCTCAGCTAAGACCCTTACCTCATATTTTACAGAAAAGTCGAGGTTATTCAACATGAATTCCATCTTCTCTCCTCTTCCAAATCTCCTCTCATTTAGATGTCTTCTGTCAATTTCTCCACCTTCACACTTGTCTCAAATGAAGTGGCCTTATTCCTTACCAAGTTTAGTGTCTCTGCTTGTTCAAGTGATTCCATTGTATCCTGATTACTCTAACAGATAGCCCCTTGTGTCATTTCAATTCTTTCAGTGACTTTCAATCTCTCCCAGGCTATTAATACATTTCCTTTTGTCTACACATGTCCATGTCTACTTCATTTTTGAAAACAGAACAAAACAAAATTCCTCAATTGATCTTCAAATCCCCACTATTGTCCCATATTTATTTCGCCCTTTGAAGGTAAACTCAAAAAGCCATTCTATAATAAGTCTGTTCACTTTCTCCTCTCACTGTCTTTAATTCTTTATAATTTGGCATCTATTCTTAACATTCCACAAAAATTGCTCTCTCCAAAGTTATTAATGATCTCTTAGTTTCCAAATCCAATGACCTTTTGCACTATGATTATGATGGAATGCTATTGTACTATAAGACATGACAAGGAGAATGATCTCATAAAAAAACCTGGAAAGACTTACATGAATTGATGCAAAGTGAAATGAGCAGAGCCAGGAGAACATTGTACATAGCAACAATGATTTTGTAAAATGATCTACTATGAATGGTTTAGTTATTCTCAGCAATAAAATGATCCAAGATAATTTAAAAGGATTTATGATAAAAAATTCCATCTCTAAAGAAATCTCTCATGGAGTCTGAATGTTGATGAAAACATACCTTTAAAAATACTTGTTTTCTTTTTAATCTGTGTTTTTATTCACAACATTAATAATATAGGCATATGTTTTGCATGATTGCATGTGCATTACTTATACCTAATTACTTGTCTTCTCTATGAGGAAGGAAAGTAAGGGAGAAAATTTGGAGCTCAAGATTTGAAAAAAAATGCTAAAATTGTTTTTACATGTAATTAGGGAAAATATAATATTAAATAAATAAATTTCAAAAATAAAAATAAAAAAAATTTAATACACTCAAAACAGGTCTCATCTTTTCCCTTTAAGTCCCTTCTTCCTGCATTACTTATTATTATAAAATGCAATACTATCTCCCCAGTCCCTTAGTTTTGGATTCCTCATAATCACTCTTTCCACTTCCATATCCAATTTCTGGTCAAGTTCTGTTATTTCATACGTTACTCACATATGCCTCCTCTCTTCTTTGATCCTGCTACTACTCTAGTGCAAGCCCTCTTGAATTCATGCCTATATTTCATTGACCTGTTGGTAGATCTCCTTGCTTCATGAGTTTCCACATTCCAAAAAAATCTCTCTTAATCCACCAAAATAATTTTCCTAAAGTGTATGTCTAAACAGGGCACTCCCATGCTCAATAAATGATAATGGATTCCAGTTTCCACCAGGGGCAAATACAAAACATTATTTGACATTCAAAATCCCACTTAACTTAACCCCCTCCTACCTTTCTAGTCTTTTTACACCTTTTCTACTCATACTTATTGAGCTACTTACATTTGTCTCCTGGCAATTCTAGAAATAAGACATGCCATCTCTTGATTCTGGCATTTTTTTTCTTTTATATTAAATTCGATTTTGTTTCTTTTTAACTTCTGTCCTTCATAGATAATTCTCTACTCTAGTTTGAAAGAGAAAAATTTCAATTTTTCTTTCATAATGTAATGAAGCCCCTCGAATATTTTAAGATTGCTTCCCTGTAGTCCTAAAATATTCTAATCTGTTAAATATCTCAAGTCTCTTCATGTGATCTTTTCATTGTCATAGTTGTCCCCTTCTTAATGCTCTAACTTGTCAGTATCCTTCCTAAAATGTGCCACCTCAACCAAGACAAGCATTACCTGATGAAAGCAGATTGTAACGGGACTGTTATGTCCTTAGTCCAAGAAACTGTGCTTTTTTAATGCAGCTTCAGATTATATTTTAAAATAGTTCTCCAATGCTTTCAACATTGTACTGTCTCCAGCACAGATATCCAAAATGTGTCCTTGGTCTCTATCCACCCAAACATTAATTCATTTAGAATATATGTCCTTCTTAATGACTGACATAGTTTTCTTAAAGTGTCCCCTGAAACTATTTTTGTACCACATCTAGTTTAGAGGTCCTAGAATCCAAATATGGAAATTGAATTGTCACTTGTGATAAAAATAGGTACTTTTCAAAATTGATAAATCTGTGCCATAAGTAACATAATTGTTAACATCATGCCAGTTCTATCTTTGGATATTTTTAAGAAGATGTAGTTCAGATAGAAATTATACCAATCTTTTGTTAGACATACTTTCCCTGCAACTCTGTTTCTGCTATTTTCCAAGACAAATATCTTCCATAATTTTCTGACATTCTCCTCAAATACTTTTAAAATCTATTTATTTTCTAAGATCATGGTATTCTTGACTGTCATTTCTGCATATTTGGAAATTAGGCCATATGTTTGCTAGCTACAGGGGTCTCTGGATTTTTGGCCTCCATTTGCAAAGAGAGTTTTACCTAATTTAAACTTTTGCTGTAAAGGTATTTAAGGTAAATATTTTTGCCTTCTTCTATTTCTGTATTTTGAAGGTATCACTGGATTTTTTGAACTGGCCAAGTTGCAACTATTGTGATGGTAGATAATGTCTTCTTCTGGTCAGCATTTCACATTGATTTTGACCTTTAACTAATTCATTGCCTGGCAAAATACAGGGTTTTTTTGGCTGTTTAAAAGATAGTCAATGATAAAAGTAAGTGACCAAAGAAATACAATGCCCTAGCAGTGGTTCTCAATCTGTGGGGTCATGACCCCTTTGGGGGTCTAATGACCCTTTCACAGGGGTCACCTAAGACCATCGAAAAATACATATTTCTGATGGTCCTAGGAACAGAGACACCGCTCCTCTATCTGTCTCCAAGTGGGTCTGCCGACGTGCAGATATGCCCACATACGAGTATTAAAGTGTTGCAGCATTAGGAAGGTTGAGAACCACTGCTAAGCAATCCCTAAGGGAGGAACTAAGATCAGACCAAAAAGGATCCACATCTGCCTTTTCAGAGAGGAAGGAGTCAAAAAGATTTGATACTAGCCTGTCAATTATTGGCAATAATTCTACAGTGATATTTAAAGTTTTACCCAAGAATATAAGTTTAAGAGATAAATGCAGGTATATAAATTTGATTTATTAGACCCAGTGACTGACTTAAGAACAAATAACTTTTTATAAGATGTATTTGTCACAAGTTGAACAGATGAGGGCAATCTCATATTTCCCAAAGCAGTTTGTTCCATTTTCTGACAACTCAGATTATTAGGAGTTTCTTTTCCTTACTTCAAACTTAAATTGCTTCTTTGTAGCTTCTACAAATTGTGGCTTCTATCTATTGCTCTTAGTTCTGTCCTTTAGAGTAACGAAAAAGTCTAATCCTTCTTCCATGATAGCCTTTAAAATACTTGAAAGTAGCTGTCATGCTCTTCTCTTTTCTATTCACTTCAACTGTTTGTCACAGCCACATTTAGCATCTTGATTTTCCCCATTCCATATTCAAGATTATTGAATTGATGTTCTTCCTAAAATGCAGTGCCCAGATATGAATCCAATACTACAGATATGATGTGACAAGGACAAGGTGCAATTAGACTATTTTCTTCTTCATTCTGAACACTGTATCTGTCTTAAACTTTTTTTTTTTACTAGGTTTATAATCTGATGTATTATATCACCAACTCATATGGAATTTGTGATTCATGAGAACTCTGAATTTTTTTCAGAAAATTTGTTGTGTTTAACTTGTAATACTATGTATATTAAACTAAATTCTATACAAAATATATTGGGTATCTCCCCTAGCTTTATGTCATCAAAAAATTTGATAAATATGCTGTGCATATTTTCATTTAAGCAATTCATTAAAATATTCAATACTATATGCTTAAGGACTATGATAATATTCTTTATCCAAAAAATCACTGTTAGAATTTAGAGTACCTATAATTGAAGTCTAAGATATTCTTCTTATGATATGAAATGAGCAAGTTACTAGGCCCCAGTTTCTTCATCTATAAACTGAGGGTATTGAATAGAAACCTCTGAAATCTTTTCAAGCACTAAATCTTATATCCCCTATGATCTCATTGTCACACTATCCTAGAAGTCCATCCTTTGAATTTACCAGAGAGTTAGGTTTAAGTTGGTCAAGTGACACAATGTATCTATAAATATATTAAATTTATACCTCTCTTCCCTGGTTATAAAAATGTTATTAAAGTATTTATTAAATTCCTTACTGAAATTGCAGTTATGGTATAATCATTATATTCTAAATTTGCTATCATTTGCCACTTTAGTAACTTTCCAAAGAAGGGATTGAGGTCACTTTGGAATGATTTATTTTTACTCAGTACTTATTAATCCATAGTTATCACTTCTTCCCTTTCTAAGTCCTCCAAAAGCTCTTACCTTATTATGGAATCCAAGGGAGGAAATAATAACAGAGAAAAAGAGGTAGCCAGGGATATGAAATATTATAAACTGGTCAAGAAGAATGTGGACTGAAATTGCCTTTTGGATTTGGTAACCAAATCAGTTTTTGGAGAGAATAATTTTGGAATCATTCTCTCAGATTCTGTCTATCTGATTATGTATTTTTACAGAGCTAGGATAAGAACTCAACTTCCCTAATGCCCTTATTTATTTTCTTTTCCCTACACTATTCTATTTGCCCCTTGTTGTAGAAATATTTCAATATTTAACTGAATTCACAATTTACCTATTCCTAATATAAATGTTTAATGAGTCTAGTTTTCTTCTTTATGGAAGAAAATTTACTGTGAAAATTGTGTGCAAAGGTGCTTAAATAATCCTCTCTTGACTCATCATAAGGTTATAGCAGATTTAATTTATTAAAGGAATTAGTGTTTACTGTGTATATATATATATATATATATATATATTTTTTTTTTTTTTTTTTACCTTATTGTAAAATTCAATTCAACTCAATAAACTGCATTCAATGCCTACCATGTGTCAGGCACTGTGCTAAACTCTGGGGATAAAAGTATGCAAAAAAAAAAAAGTCAGTCCCTGATGTCAAGGAATTTATATTTTAATGAGGGAAGACAACATACAAATTGAAGCTGAAAGCTGCTGATTGTATAAAGGAATAGTTTGGAAGGAGTCTATCATTTCACTCTCAGAGGGAAGAGGCAACTGAGGGAGTTGAGAAAGTGATGAGTATCAAAAACTGAGTCAATCAGCATGCTGATGAGATTTCAGGTGATCAGTTTATCCCTGGTGAAGTATATTGTTCTAAACATACATTTTGATGTAAAAAAATAAATGTGTCATTTAAATAAAACCCACCATACTCAGTCACTAAATCTT
>CM053592.1:117402470-117431408 GCA_028646515.1 Pseudochirops corinnae | reverse complement strand
TCTTAAAACAAAAGAGTATTTTTATCATATTAATATATTTTGCTTTGTTCAGACATTCAGCTATTTCTTTATCCAGCTTCTGTTATTTGCTTTTATTAAAAATCCTTCTATAAATAATTTTATATACATGGAGGATGAAGATATTTTGATTGAGTTTAATAATTTTGTAAAAATATCAATTAGTTTTAAGCATCAACATGCCCTGATCATTTGTTTCCCCATTTACAGGCTGGAAAGACTGGTTAAAAGTCTGAAAGAATCCCATCTTTTCCTTCCTGTTCCTCCAGGTGCTCCAATTTACAATGCTCAGGCTCCTAGGTTTGAGCTGTTTAGAAGAAGAAGCATCCAAAGGACTCAATGCAGGTCAGGGACTGTGTGTTTTCTCTGAAAAGGATGACAAAAAGGAGGCTAGGCAATACTTGTAGAAGCTACCAACATAGGCTTTGCACAGTATTTGAAGGCAGACTGTAGTTGAAGTCATGTTCTGGAAGAGAAAATATTAAGGAAAGTTCTAGAAGAAGACAGGGAAAGGAAGCTTCTCAAGGAAGATTTTAGATGGAGGTGATATGAATTCTCATGCTGCCTTGATCAATAGCTGTGACTTATACATGTTGCTTAACTATCATAGGATTTATTTTCCTTATCAATAAAATGAGCAAATACAATTTGTTGGTCTCATACAGAACTGAAAATTTTGTTTTTATATTGAAGCAAGATAATTCAATGGAATAAAAATAGTCCTTTCTAATGGAAGAGATGAGCATTGATGTCCTATCTTGCTTTAGGTTTTGTGATTCGAAAACTGACACTTTAGATATTATCAAGTCCTATCTCCTCATTTTACATAAGAATTTTTTTTTTAAAAAATGTTTTAGACAAATACTAAAACTCAAATACATAAAAGGAAAAGAAACAATATAAACTTAAATATAAAACAAGAAAAGAAAAAATGTCATGTGTAGAGAACACAGGTGAGGGTTCAAAATATATAGCAATAACTTATCATTTCAAGAAAGCCTATATTCTAATATAGTATATACTATATCTAAGTTGAAAGCTGTCCATCTTTTCTTTGCTTCCTGGTTGGTTTTCTTTTGTTCTCTGCTGCAAACTTTTTACTTTATTCTTTTTTCGTCCCTTCCTCCCCTCTACCTCCCACCCCAAGAGTACAATTAAGCATGGATATATTTCTATATATGCATTGATATATACATACACATAAGCACATATAAACATAAACATAAAAACCTATACTTTCCCTGAGAGATTCTACTCCTCATCTTGGTTTTATGCTTGTGCATATCTCTTTTTTTTCCTATTTCTCCTAACTCCTCTACTTTCCTTCTACCTGCTACCTTGTCCTCCCATTACTTAACCTACCCCACTCCAGGAATTCCTCCCTTATCCTCCCATTCCCCTAAATCTAAACACCCTTCTATACCTTTTTAACCGATTTCCTCAGCTTCCCCTGTAAACATCCTTCCTTTATCCTCTACCCCTCCTATTCCCTTAGAGTTTTGTTTCTTTTTTTTTTAAATTTAGAAACCATTTATATTTTTCTAGATGTTTATGCATTTTCCCTCTTAAACCCATACCCAATGAAATTAGGTTTCCAGAATTAATAGCACCCCTCCATCATCTAATGCATCTGTATTGATTCTTCGTCCTGCACCTCATTTGTATTGGATAATTACTCTTTTCATTTTTCTTGAACAATTTTACTTTTTAAAGTTGTATCATACTCAGGTCTACTCCAATCTTTCTTATAAGCTACCTCATTACTAGTAACAACCTTAGACATAGGTTTTACATTTTCCATACATAAAAGATAAGCATTCTATCCTTATTGAGTGCCTTGTAATTGGTCATTGGTACATTTCTCATATTTCTCTTGGCTCTTTTATGACAGATATTCTATTCAGTACAGGGTTGTTGTTGTTGTTTTTAAACAGACTCCTGAAAGACTGAGAGTTGATCAAATGTCCATTTTTTCCATTCAAAATCATGCTTTGCTTTGCTAGGTATGATATTTGTGGCTACAGGCCCAGTTCTTTTGCTCTTCCATGTATAGTGCTCCAAGACCTATAATCTTTTAGTGTCACCAATGTAAGGACTTGTGTGATTCTAATTGTGGTACCATCATATTTAATTTTTTTTTCTTGTTGCTCATAATATTTTGCCCTTAATTTTGGGGTTTCAGAATTTAACTGATATTCCTGTGAGATTTCCTTGTAGGATCTCTTTCAGGTGATGATTGGTGGACTTTTTCTATTTCCACTTTCCCTTCTTGTTCAATGCTTCAGGACAATTTTCTTTAATTATTTCTTGTACTATTGTATCAAGAACCTGCTGTTTCTGTGGGAACTAAGAGTTTAGCGTCACACATGTTGTTCTAGTGAGCAATGGGGCACAAGTTAGGACACTGGCGAGGGGCTAGGTAGAAATAGTGGGCCTATAATGAAGTTTGGATATTGTAGCTGAGGGCAGTTCTGTTAGGACTCCATCAGTTCTATATAGTTGGATTCTTTCTCCTTTACCAGTGCAATTTTTAAAATAATTTATTTTTTGTAATTACCTCTAACCCTAAAGGCATGGGGGATGGTGCCTCTGGCTTCTGATCCTCTTCATTTCTCCCCTCTGACTTTGAACTCAAACCAAGACCTCCCCCAGCTCCTGTAAGTGCACACAGTCAGCAGTGTCCCTGCCCTACTGCTTCTGCACTCAGCAGGAGTGCACTGGTTTCTTTTCTCCCACACCCCAGCTTAGCTGGGCTTAGAGTTCCCCATCAGCAGAGGTTCCCTAGATCTTCCCCAGGTCAGATGCCCAACTCCCCCAACTCTCCCTGGTATAAAAATTCCTGTTTTAGGGATGAGGCAGCTTCTCAACCCAACTGACCCCAGGGCTTGCCTCTTGTTTGAGCAGCTTGCTGCTAGTTGTTAAAGTGAACCCTAGCCTGGAGGTGTTTGCTCTTCCCTGGTGTAATGGTAATTACCCTTTTTTTTATATTGGCAAGCAAGCAGGTACTTAGCACTTTGTTTCAAGTTAAGCAAAGTTAGAGGGTACTTAGCAGTTAGTAATTGATCAAGCCACTGTTTGGGAAATAGCAGTTATAGACTCTTGTCTCCTGTTACTGACATAACAGGAAGGGGTTGGCTGAAACAGAAAGCTAATTCTGTGTATATATAAGAAAAGCCCCAGAGAGGCATAGTCAGAATTTTTTCTAATAAGAAACTGGTGGCAGAAGCTGTTCTGCTGGGGAGAGAGAGAGTTTCTCTCAGCAGCATCTGGAGCCTGGGCTCCTACTGCTGGACTGAAAACTGAATCAGAAGTTTCTTCAGACAAGAATAGTGGAGACTGAAGTTGCTGCTGCCAGGAAGGCTGGGAAAACAATTTTGACTTTGAAAACCTGGGAGGAGTGATTTTGATTCCAGAAGCCAGCTGAGATTTCTCCCAGGTCCTAGGGCTAGCTGAACTTCTAAAGGAATTTTGAGGAAACATGGCTATGGTGCTGTACCCTGTCTGTTGTTATTTTGCCAGATTCATCTGCTGGTGAAGGACAGTGCTGTTGTTGCAGAGGTCTTGGAACCTTGCTGCTGGCTCAGAAGCCCTGAAGAAGGATTTTCTTGTTGTACATTTATAGAAATTCTGGAAGAGGGTCTTGCTGATGTTTTAAGGGATCCTAAGACTATCCTATAAGCAGAGAGTGAATTGATAAAGACACTGGCAATGTATATTATGGCTTTGTTAAGCTTTGTCAACCCCTGGAAAAGGCATTGCTCAGAACTTGCCTAGGATCAAGATTAAGAAAAGACCTCTCCTTGGGTATTGAATGCTGTCATGTTAATGTGATTTACTAGTGATATAGGGGTGGACTGGTTGTGTATTTTCTAATGATTGTACTTAGTGACTAATAATACTTAGTAACTGATTGCTTAATAAGTGCTGATTGAGTTAACTTAGTTGTCCCATGAGTGGAAAACTATTGTCCTCTGGGATGACTGAATGACTGAGTAAGGAGGCAAACCGCCTTAGGCATACCAGATGATTGTTCTTTGTTCTAAATACTGTGACCACTTTGGTGAAAATTATGTGGCTATTTTAATGATAAGCTGTTGTGAAAACTATATTGTGATTTTCTGTGATAAGCTGTAATATTGTGAATGCTGTGCCTTGATTTTCTATGAATGTTTTGCTTTGATTTGTTATGGAACAGAGTCTTCACTATACTGTGTAATCAGAACTTAAAAGCTGTTCACAGTAGCATTCTTTTGGAAAGTTGCTCATGCATGGCATTATACTTGGGAGAAAATCTAGTCCTAGGATTTTTCTTTGGGTCTTTTCAATTGTCCCAAGAGGAACGCTATTCTACCCCTGCTGTTATTTGTTTTCACAACTCTATGTTGGTCCAGAGGTGTTATTTTTATCTTTTGTGGAGGAAAATCCTGAGAGCTTGAGATTATCTGACCTATTACACCATCTTCGCAGAATCCTCTCTACATGAGAAATTTATGCCCAGAGTTATGGAGGCCATGAAGGTGGTAAGTAGCAGAGATGAGATCTAAGCCTAAGTTTTTTAAGGAAAATCTTCTTCTATTTCTACTATACCAACACTGCCTTCAGTTTTTGTCTTTATTTAAATCTTTCTTAATTGAAATCAACCTAATTTATTTTATAATTTATTTCTTCTTTAGTTATTTTAATTTCTATTGATCTTTTTTTCCACACTGTCTTCAGTTTTCAATATATCCCTACCCTCTCCTATCAAGAGATCCAAACCTTATTGTTTTTCAGTCATTTCGGTGATGTCCAACTCTTTCTGACCTTATTTTGAGTTTTCTTCGGAAAAAAATGTTGAAATGTTTTGCCATATCCTTCTTCAGCCCATTTTACAGATGAGGAAATTGAGACAAGCAGAATTTAGTAACTTGCCCAGGAGCACATGGCTAATAAGTCTCTGAAGCCAGTTTGAACTTAGGAAGAAGAGTCTTCCTCATACCAGGCCTGGCAGTCTATGAATTGTACCACCTAGCTGACTTCCATACATTATAACAAATACTCAGAACAAAACAAAACACTCAAGAAAACAAAGCTGTTCAGCAAAATTAACAAGACTTCAGTGAACTTTGACAGTAGATTAATTTTTCCATGACTACAATCTTCTACCTCTGCAAAGAAGGGAGGCTGTGTGTGTGTATGTGTGTGTGAATTTATATCTCATATATGTTATTTTCAATTTATTAGTGTTTTTTATTTAATTGTTGTAATTATTGTGTATTTTGTTTTTCTTTTTCTGCCTTTTTCCCTTTGCTTCAGTTCCTATGTCTACCCATGCTTAAATATTGTCTTAGTTTTCATTGTTTTTCTATTAAATTAGTATTCCATCACATTCAAAAATGGTAAATTGCTTATTCTTCAGTCTATGGCAAATATTTTGTTTCTAGTTCTTAGATGTCACCAAGAGGAGCAAAATTATTTCGAAGGAATAGAATCATTTTAACCAGAAGTTGGTATTATTTCTAAATTCAAAGGCCTTTTTTTTTTTATCTGATCAGAGTGTGGAATGCAAAGTTTTTCTAACCTCCACTTAAGGAAGGTATGCAAATCAGCCATCTCTTCCATTTTTTTACCCCCCTTCCTATTTTTTTCAATTTCCTTTTGTATATTTTTCCCCCTATTATATTGGAAGCACCTTGAAAGCAAATAATATCTTTTTTCAAATCATGTTCCCAGTGCTTAACACAGTGCCTAGCATGTAGCAGGCACTTCAAAAATGTCTATTGATTGGCAGTCCTCAATCTTTGTACTTTCTACAGCATTTCAGACTATTTAACCTCTACTTCTTGAATTACATAAATTTAGTTTTGATTCTGGTTCTGTCATTTACTACCTTTTATAAGCAGTTTAATCTGTTTAGCCTCTTTGCTCATCTTCAAAATTGAGAAGTTTGGATCAGAAAACCTCTAAGGTTCCTTCCAATTTCTGATAAAATGAAGTATCTTTGAGAAATTGGGGGTGTAAACACCAGTATCAATTCAATTAATCCCTAGATGATGAGAAATTATGTGTTGTTCTAAGGGGCAGGTCCTGCTCTAATCTTTAGTCAGTGATTGCAAAGATTGTGGAGTGAGTAACAGCACACAGCTGGCATAAGGAAGCTTTCTAATTAACTTGAATTGGGAAAGAGAATTTTACATCTTCCAGTTGGGGAAAAAAATCAGGAAGCCAGATGGTATGTGAAGTCAATTGAAGGAAGAGGATCTTAGAGAGGAGATGCCAAGTCAAGAATAGGGAAAGTGAAGATAATCACCACAGTCCTAATCTTAGGAAGCACATAGCATGTTGGTCCTGCAAAAACTGATAGAGAAGGTTTGTTAAGCAGTTCATGGGAAAGCAGAAAAGCTTAATTTTTATTATGGCCTCAACTGTGATAACATTATTTAAACTAATGATTTCTATTCTTTTAAATTCACTTTCTTATTTTGTAAGTTATCATGTTAGCAACATAACCTTATTGTTCTTCAATTTCCTCTGGGTCCAATACTTGAAATAATTCTGTTGGATGGCACAGTGATTGAACACTTTTTTTTTTTTACTGTTCTTAATCATGAAGCCAAAAGACAGGTGTGTTTACACATTTGGAAGGACTTGTTAGTTGGATTTTAGTCTCCAGTGAGTTTATATTCTGTTTTTGGATTTTGACCTATATAGACCTTCTCTTTTGTTCTCCTCCTGTTTCCTTTTTGATAGCATATGCTGAATTCCTTTGAGAAAGACTTGGTTGATAATTTCATAAAAATCATTCCTATTTTTAAAATTCAAAAGTAGCTACAGTACTTAATTAAAAATACACATTTAAACATCTGGTTTAAATTGACATTACAATGAAAGGAATAGAGCATTACAAAAAAAATCCTACAAGGAAAACATGCAGATGTTTCTTACTTTCTGAATGCTTGTGCATTCCCAAAATGTAACCAAACTTTTTTTTTGGTGGGGGGGAGGGGTAAGTGAAATCAAATTTCAAGGTTAAGAGGAACATTTTATATAATTGGCATCCTTTTAAAAGTGAGGATTCATGTTCATAAAGAGACTACAGTTGCTTGTAGGAGCTAGGAGGCAGAGTGGATTGATGGCTAGACTTGGAGTCAGGACAACATAGGTTCCATTTTAACTTTACACATTTACTAGCTGTATGATCTTGGGCAAGTCATTTAACATCTGTTTACCTCAGTCTTCTTTTGTATAAAATGGGGACAAAAATAGCACTAATTCCTAGGTGGTAAGGATAAAATGAAATAATATTTTTGAACTGCTCAGCACAGTTCCCGGCACATAAAAGGTACTACATGAAAGCTAGATATTATTATCATCATTTTTATAATGCTGGTTATTTTTTGAATAAAGATGTTTTTTTTAGAGATCACACTTGCTAAAATATACTAAACTAATATTACATAATTTTTAATTTTGGGGGAAAAGACTTAAAAACAAAATATGAATTACTTATTTTCTCTGACTTCTTGAGAAAGAACCATGTCTTTAATGTTCACTATACCCACCATATTTATCAAGTATTCTCATTAAATTACTTCATTTCTAATCTGACAGCACTAGCTAGCTAAATTTAATGCATAATCTTAGAGTGAAATCTTTTGAAAGAATAGTCATACAATATGAATTTTCATGTCCTCATGGTTTCAAATCCTGCATAATGAAGTTATTTTTTTATTCAAACAGGCCAAGAACCTCCATTAACATTGCTTTCTATGACAGAATATTCGACTACATACATATGTGTGTAATATTTATATAAATGTAAATGTATATGCATGTATATACTGTTTATACCGTATAGAAAATCTGTCCTTCCTTATAAGTTTATGTCAACTTAAGAGAATAGTCTGTAGGTACTCCATGTAGTTATATTTATTATTATACTTATTAAAATTAATATAGAATTATAAATTTTTCTAAATGCTTTATATTATTACAAATAATTTCCTGTCCAATGAGGGAACTGAGATCTAGAGAAACTATGTGCTTTGCCATTGTCACAGCTAGTTAAATGGTTAGGAAGGGATTTGAACTCAGGTTTCCATGCCTTCAAGTCCACCACTTTATGCAATTTTAATGAAAATATGTTACATCAGAAACATATTTCCAGAAAGAAATTTTTTTAAATGTTAACTATGAATGACTAGTGGCACTTGTTTACCATGTATTTAAAACATATATACAAAAATGGCATTGGCACAGGCGCTATTATTTAGGATAAACCTGTACAAAATTGGGAGAATTTTCCTCCTCAATAGAGTTCTCATATTTTCACTTATTTCCAAATTAAAAAAGGATTTTTCAGAAGTTTTTAAAAATATTTAGTTCATATTTCTTAGTGTTTTTCATTTCTCTTTCTGCCCCTTTTAATTATTGCCTTATTTTTTTAATGACTGCTTATCTGTACCATGGTAATGCTTTCTCCCTCTGAGATTCCCTAAAATGAAATGCACTTATATGGGCTTTGTCCATAAATATGCTCTCATTGTTCTCTCAATGGCACTCATATAAAATGGAGATTTATTTTATCCTCCATTGATCAACCCAGGTAAGTGTATGGTTCATTATGCCAATTACTCTCTCTTAATCTATTTGTCTGAAAGACCATCTGGTTCATATAATTTCTAACAATATTAATTCATTAAAGAGTCAGACTTATTCAGCAGAAGGTTTGCAGTTTCTAGACTGATTCCAAGTTTCAAGAGTCATCATTAGCATGGTCAAGAGCAATTACATATCAGCCTGGCCTCCTTTCCCCCTTCTTCTTCTTCTTCTTTTTTTTTTTTTTGGCTTTTTGGAGGGGCACTTGGGGTTAAGTGACTTGGCCAAGGTCATACAACTAGTAAGTGTTAAGTGTCTAAGGCTGGATTTGAACTTAAGTCTTCCTGATGCCAGGGCCTGTACTCTATTGACTGCACCACCTAGCTGCCCCTCTTTCCCTCTTCTTTTAACAACAAGCACCCTAGCATAACCAGGATGGCTGTTACCACAGGTTCTTTGATATGCTTTTCTAAAGGAAAGCAAATTTATAGGGTTAAACAATATTGCTTTAATTATACACACACACACACACATACACACACAGATGTATGTATGTATGTATGTATGTATGTATGTATGTATGTATGTATCATTCACTTAGCTCAGGGGGAAAAGTCAGCACCCTGAAATTCAAAGAAAATATAAACAGAAATTACAATCAGAAAAAATACAGATGGAAAAAAAATAACACAAATCAACAGACAGGGCTTGTAGCTATCTGACCAAAGTTATACATACAGTTACCAGAGAGAGAAAAACCAATATCCGGATTTTCTAAACTGGGGGTGGGGGGAATCCTTCATGGCTATCCGGAGTCTTATCTGGCCAAATCACACAAACACTCTTCCAATTAGTGGTCCTCAAAGCAAAATGCTAACCTCAGAGCAAATATATACTTCTTCAGGGTCAAAGAGCATCAGAAATCTCCTGACCCACTGCTTAATTATAAAGTAACAAAAAGTGTGAGCCTTCCTGAAAAACAAGCCTTTCCTAATCAAGCTTCTCTTGTTGGGCTCCACATGAGGCCTACTAATGGGTGGCAAAGAGCTTCAACTCCCATTAAGGGAAGACCTTCAACTTCCATTAACATTACACTTCTCCAAGAGAGTATTCCACAATTTCTGGAGTAGTGATTTATTGAGGTGGCAAGATGATATCTACTGCTTCTATGACCAGATCTACTTTTAGGGATTTTGATCCATATAATTATTTGATACATCGAAGACAGAAGTAAAAAATTAGATTAGGAGAAGAAAGAATGCTTTATACTTTGCTAACTTTGAAAATAAACTGTGCCTCTTTTTAGCTGTAGAAGGTAGGAGATGCTTTCCCAGAGTCCATGAGCACATTTTGCCATCTAGACAGTATAATTCATTTGATAAGAAACTTTATGACTCAAGGAATGAAACAACATGGATTAAGTTGCCATTACATTTGGCATGAATTTCTAATACATTTTCATTCTCCTGATTCAGTTTCTAGATGTCTTACATATTACATAGTTTCAGCAAATAGTTTAAAAAGGATTCATGGATTCTTTTTGTTAATTCATGTTTTTTCAACAAATAATAGGTCAACAGAGTATTGACAGACATATGATAGGTTTGCTGGCACATACAATAAATAGAAACTAATATTTCTTTAATAGAACATCTTAGCTATATTTTCTGATTTTGAATAATCAACAAATTTGATGAGCATATTTTTACACTTAAGCTATTAAACGAAAAAAAAAATAATAAACAGAACAGGACCAAGGACAGGTTCTTGGGATACAACTTGTGATTTCCTTATATTTTCATATCTATCAAATGATGACTACTCATTGACCTGGCTATTAAACCAGATATTAACGTGCCTAACTATAAATATCACTAGCCTAATTCTCTACATCTTTCCTAGAAAGATAATATATGAGACATTATCAGATAAATGAAGTCTAGCTATGTCATACCTGAATCATTCTTTTGATGTGTACTTTTTATAGAATGAAAAAAATATAACTTGGCATTGCTTGCTTTTAAAGAAACCATAATAACTCCACTTAATGATCACCATTCTACTCTAAATGCTAAAAAAAAACAAAAAGTATACCTTTAAACGCATATTCTATACCAGAAATCTATCTGAAACTCATTAACCTAAGCTTGAAGATATTTCCCTCTTTTTTGAGAATTTTACATAAGTACTTACACATATTCACATATATGTGCATGTGTACACAAACATATATGCATAGACATACAATTTGATATGGAATCTTTAAAATTATTCTGTGTGTCTATTTTTCCATCTGAACTTATTTCTGTTCTTTATATAAATTAAATTGTTTCAATGACGTTATTTTCTAAGATTATATGTGTGTATGTATACATATGTGTTAGTAACACTCTCAATTGCCCCACCTCCCTTTAAATCTGATCAAATGTCCCAATTAATGAACACTTTTTATTACCAGTAAACATAGCTAAACAGAACAAATCAATAGAATTATAATATTCAAAAATGTGTGTTTTACTATACACTATCCATCCATTACACTTCTGTCAGGTGATGTATAGAATGCTTTGTTTTATTTCTTGTGGAGCTTTGATTGGAAATGGCATTATTTAGAATGCGTAAGCATATAATTATTTTTTTCTACATTGTGATCTTTATTATATGTTATTTTCTGTATCAGTATTCAGTCATCTTAAGTTTCTATTAAATCAATCTTTTTCTTCCTTTCTTGCAATGTAATAATTTTACATCATATTTTATATAATAGCTTCTTTGTATAATCACAAATTTATGGAAATCCTTGCCTTTAATTTCCAGGTCTATTCCACCAAAAGAATAGCTGTAAATTTTTTTTGTATTTGTCAATCTTTTGACTTTTTCTTTTATATTGGGGATAGGGATAGTAATATTATTGCTCACTTAAATGATATACATAGTTTGATGACTTTTTCTGAAACATTCAAAATTCTTTTCTGGAATGGCTAGATCTATTTCAGCTCTACCAACACTGTGCAAATATGGATAGTCTTATGCATTAATTTTAATTTTCTTTATTCATCATTTCTGTTAATCTTATAAGTAAAATAATTAACTATATTTTTTCATATGGCAGATCATTGATTAGATTTCTTCGTCCTAGAACTGCTATTCCTAACTTTTAGCCACTTTTCTTTGGCAGAAATATATCTCGTTTTTATGTGTCTGTATTGGATGTCATCACTTTATTAGAGATACTTACTGCAAAGATATTTTCCTTAGTTTAACTCTTGCCTTTATAATATTACCTGCATTTATTTTGTTTGTAAAAAAAAGGGTTTCCATTTTAGTTTATTGAAAGAGCCCATTGTATATTCCCTGATCTTCTCTATCCTTCATCATACCATGAACTTTCCTTTTATTCATAGTTTACTTTTTAAAAAGTCTTTGTTCAGTGGTTCTCAAACTTGTTAAGTCTCAAGAATGTGTTATACTTTTTAAAATTTTTCAAGGGCCCCAGATATCACTAGCCTTTGGACACAGATAGAGAGACAGAGACAGATAGACAGACAGATGGACGAACAGACAGAAAGACAGACAGACAGATAGATAGATAGATAGATAGATAGATAGATAGATAGATAGATAGACAGGTAGATAGATATTCACTACATTAGAAATAACAACTCATAATTTTATAAATATTTATTAATTAATTTTAAAATAATAGTAACAAAACATATATACATTAACGTAAAATATTTTATGAAAAATCAATGTTTTCCAAAACCAAAAAATAATGGGAAGAGTGGCATTGTTTTACAGATTTTGGCAAGTCTAATATGTGGATTAACAGAAGGCAGCTGGGTTCTCAAGTCAGTGTTTGTATACAATTTATTCCAAAAATATTGTTTTGATTGAAATATAGGAAAATATGGCCTCATATAGGTATGCAGTTGGAAAAGGAAGGAATATCTTAATAGATAAATAATATCATAATATTATTATGAATATAGTTCTGATTTAGTGAACTCCCTGAAAAGATTTCAGGGATGTCTGGGGAACAGTAGTCTGCACACTGAGAACTGCTGATCGACACTATGTATCCTTTTGTAACTTACTGAGGTATTTTGGATGAAATCTTCAGTTAAACCTAATTTTTGCTAAACTAAAGTTTTCCAGTAGGTTTTATTTTTAATATTTATGAAGTAGTTCTGGGTATTTGGTTTTATTGAACATAATTTTATTATGTTGAAACATTTTATTTCTGAATTTATGTAACTAATATCTTCCACTAATTCACTTTTCTATTGTTTAACCAGAACAAAACAGTTTAGATGAGTGAATATCCTTTTATACCATAATTTCAGACCTGTTACTGTCAGATCTCTTTCCTATTCTACCCCATTTAAATTTATTATTTGCCTTCTAATTCTTGTCTTTAACTTCCTTGAGATGAATTTTTTCACTTTCCTAGCTCTCCAAAATCATATTTTGTAATTTGTTATTTTGCTAAATAAGTTAAATATTTTAGTTATCATTTTATTAATAATAATTAACATATTTCCACGTATTTAAACCTATCTTTATTTCTTTAAAGTTGTATAGTTATACCCATATATTTATTATTAATTATTTGTTTTATAGTAATATACATATATTTATTTTGTGTTGTGAGTGTTTATATGCTATGAATTGATAGATGGACTCAGAGCTACTGCATACTATGCAATTATTTTGAATAGTCTTTCTGTTTCAATTGCTTCTAGCTTTATGTTTTTTTAAACATACAGAAAAAGTGAAAATTTTCATGGGTTTATGTCGTGTTCTGGTACTTTTTTCAAATAAAAGTTAAAATTGACAAAATAGTTGTAACTCTCTATAATTCTTGATGCATACATCTTATCCCTTCCACACCCAAAAGTGATTGTATTGCTAACACTTTGCAGTTATTATTTTGTCAAACGGTCTTATATTATTGCAGTATCTATAATTCCTAGAACTGTGTTAAATAATAATGGTGATTATTACTATTGATGTACTGTTTTCATATTAAGAAAAGGTCCAGTTAATACATTTTCTACTGTTCAAATAATAATGACTTTTACATTTCCTAAGAAGGATTTTTTTTCTTTTGCAAGTTAGATAGAATCATGTGGTAACTATTTTTATGTGCTATATTATATTTAAAAATTTCCCTAACATTTTCGCTGACATTTTGATTTTCCTTTCTTTTTTTAATCACACTAGCTTATGATTGATCAATTTTATTTTTTTCAATGTGATTGTTATCTTTTTATTTCTTTTAGTTTACCTGAATCATAATTGATTTTTCTCAGCATTTTATAAAAAAAAATCATTAATCTTCCTTTTTCCAAGTTTGTTCCTTATATGCAACATAATTTCAAATTTTCCTTTCTTATTGAGAATATTCTATTGTGAATTCCCTATGGGTACTTTCATTGAATACATATGCATAGCTATGATTTTAGTTTTAATTTTTTAAGGCTCAATCCTTTTTCTTATTTTTTTTTTGTCACTCCTCTCTTCTCTCACGTCTTTAATATGAAAAAAAAATGTTAAGTGAAAAGGAGGACAAAGAATAATGGTAAAAACAGTAGTGAATTATATATGACAAAAACTGTTTCTATCCCATTGCTCTTCTGGGTTCATTTTTAAATGATCTTCACTTGATAAGATTTTATTGTCCTTGTTTTTTTGACCTTTTCTATTGGAGCTACACTTTATTCTTGTTAACGAACCAAAAATTAAATAGAAATACAGAAAGGCATGGTTTTATTTGTTTTATTTGTTTGCTTTGTTTTTTCCTACTTCACATGAAAGGCATCATGTAGCTCAATGACAGATCCAGTCAGGTTGGTTGCAATGAGAATTTATTCTTTATAATTTAATAGGCAAGATTTTTATACTTCCAAAATTCTTATATTTCAAATAAAGTGAACCATGATCAAAGCCAGGACAAAAAATTCATTGTAAAAGGGTATAGACAAAAAAAACCTATATGATAACCCATGAATTCCTCTTTCATATTCAACCGTTCTCCCTCCCAGATGATCTATAATTTTAAACCCTCTTATTAAATAATACTATTAATAAATGATAATTCCCATTTATCTAACACTTGACACATTGCAACATATCTTCTTCAGAAAAACCCTATGAAGTTAAGTATTTACCCTGTTCTCCTTTCTAAAAAGCAACCTGCTTCTCAATACCTGTTAGTCTTTCTTTTGGATGACCATGTCTATCTTTTGCTTTTAATAGTTTCAAAACCCTTTTATTTTCTACTCTGAATAGTTCTGATTAATTTATATGTTTAATTTGGTCCATCTTGTTCTACACAAGTTTGATTATTTAGCATTTTATTATCCCAATAGAATGTACATCTTGCTGCTGTCATATTTCTACAAAAGAACTTGACTCATTGAGATTTTCATTTATTTCTTGTTCATGTTAATGCAATTTTTCTGCTCATGGAAGGTAATTAGGGCTTGAGGAGATCCCTTGCTTAAATTGGTGCCTTATCCATCTCAATATTCCAGCAACTTAAAACTAAAAAAAGCACAGTACCTTATGGAAGTAGCAGGATGCCCCAGGCACATCCTCTTCCCTTCCCCAAAATCAGGTCTACCTATGCCACAGGGGGCCCTTGGACCCTTCAAAGAGGAATAGTATGCTGACCTGCATCTTAGATGAAGGGGTTCATGGTGATTCATAAGGAAAGACTCAGCTTTACGTAGCTGTTGATGGTACTGGGCTTGACACTCAAAGGTGGGAATATATTTGACTCAAAAGCCATACTCATCAAAGCAGAGATCTATTCAATGCAACCTAATTAATTTCAGGAACAACTTTGGCAAATCTTGGATGCTTCAATCATTCTTGTGGCAGAACAAGTCCTGCAAGTGCTTAAGTTCATGCTGGTAAGGTTCCAGTTTTCACTTCATTTTCATTCATGTAAGCATTTGTGTAGATACATTAAAGTTTACAAGATGCAAATTCACCATAGCTAATGACATTTCTTCACATATAATTCTGTTTTCCTTTTTGAGTTTTTCCTTATGTTTCCCCTTGCATTTTGAAATGTACTAGTCATTTATTCTTTACTGGTCTTCAGAGGTATTCCTTTTCCTGTTTCATTTGTCTAGGGCCCTTCCCCTTATATGCTTCCTTTGTGAATCGTGACATATTTCTGAACCAGAATTTTCATTTTTCTACCACCTTGTATAAACTTTTTTATAGCTTATCTCCATGTAGTCTTATAAAATTTCCTTAAACTGACTTTTTCTCCTTAGCTCTTTGACACATCATATGCTAGTCCTTCATATAATTTTCAATATATATTCTCATAATTTTATATTCATTTTTATCTTGATCTTCCAGTTTCAACTTTCTTTCACATTCACATATCAAAATATATTGTACTGCATGTATCATCGCATCATAACCTATATCATTATCTATATCCCACCTACTGACATCTATAGCCCATGTCATATCCAAAATCCAGTATACCATAACATACAATGTCATCGCCATACTCCATGTCAGTATTCATCATACCCTGATATACATCATTTCCCATGCCATTGTTTATGTGTTTGCCATCACTTAAATTTCACATATTTCACTCAAAACATTTCCATTTCACTAATACATAACATGTTTATACCATCATTACATCTCCCAAACCATATAACACCCTTGTTTTTATAATTAGCATTACATAAATATTAATGTACAATATCCCACATAACATAAGCCATAGTTTGTCTGTTTCTATTACATAAATTGTCCTTTCTACACCACTTACTATATTCAACATAACATAATCTACATGCCACCTACCACCCTCCACATCCCACAAGCAATTATATTTAACATCTCCCATAATATGATGTGCAACATTTTATATTCTATTACCATATCAAAATGTATAACCTCTTTCATACCATTATATACTCTCCACATACAATTATCTACATACCTAAACCATTATATGCATTCCACATACCATTATCTCTAATATATTCCATCACATTTAATATATGATGTGTCATATACTTAATATTCAACATCCAAAATACCATAATTTATAATATTGATATACCATAATGTCTAACATCTTATATGCCATCTTCTAGCTACCACATTCTATTATCTGAATAATACCCCATATCAAATATGCAATATGCCACATAGTATCACATAAAACATCCCATGTCATAGTCTATTATATCCTACATTTTTAAAGATATATTAATCATACCATCAGATATAATTTTATATCTAATAGATTTTTTTATTACCTAATTTAGTAAGCACTAATTTAAAAATGAATTGTATACTAGGGAGTGTGTGTAACCAAAGTAAATTTTTAATATTTTCATGGACAGTCTTAAATGCACACACGCATATCACTGTACATTTTCAGTATTATAATTGATCATGGACTATGCATAATTTCTACAATATGGATTTAGCATTTTTTCATATTTCTAAAATTAATAACTTGAAATATGTATATTTAGCCCTGTCATCAATTCCTTGCCACATAATAACACATTAAAACACATTCACTTAATGGTTTACAAAATTATTTCCTCACAACAACCCTGTGAGGTAGGCTAACACAAATGTAATTATCCCAATTTTACAAATGAGGACACTAAAGCTTTTACATGGAAAGTAGTTTTCATGAGGTCATGTAGTAGAGCTGAGACTCCAGTTCAAATATCTTGACCAAAGTCCAGATATCTTTCTTCTACTGCTTCAATGAGTAGAAAATCAGATTAACAATTCCATAAAAATTTGCCTTCTTTATGCATTAAAGTTCATGTGACTCCCAAAATGTTGCCTGGGCCATTGACAAACATCATAGAAACATCATTATTGGAGGCCACAGGTTACTATTGACATAGATTCCATTAAATGGTAAGTTTCTTTTCTTCCAGAAAGGTGATTGTCACCAACTATACAAAGTTATGCATTTCAGTATGCATCTTGGTGTACCCTTGGAAGACAACCAGTATGAAACCTCTGAACTACTTAAGATAAAACAAGCAAGGAAAAAAAATAAAGTGAGAAGAATATTAAGGCAGTTTTAAAATTAAGCAGTCCTATTTTTAAGGGATGGGGGAATTATATGATCTTGAGATAAGAGAAAGCTAATTGGTATACTTAAAATAAATTGGCATATTAAAAATACAGAGTGTTAGTATTATAGAGTTACAAATAAATTATGGGTTCATGCCACTGGTTAATGGCAGTTAATCATGACAACATTAGGAATGTCAAGGATGTAACTTAATGTGACATTGGGACTTGTATGGGTAGATTTTGCAAAGAGCTGTATTTGATTGTGAGACTAAGGTGTCCCTGAAGTCTGGACACATAAGAAATCTCATTAGCCAGCCATATTTTCAAGAAATGAAATGAATGAAATTTTCAACAACTTTTTATTTAATTAGCATAAATTTTCACCTTGACAATTTCATATGGAATAAAAGTTTTCATTAGCTATTGGAGACTGCTTTCCATATAATTGAGATTAATTAAATTAATTAATGGTATTTCCTACATGTATCCTATGTCTTTCTATTAAACCTCATTGGTGCTGAAATGAACAACTGCTGTCTCATTTAGAACTGACTTTTATTTTAAACTACAATATACAAATATCTCTGGAAAAATAAATCAATTCAGAAGCCTTAATTCTTTTAAATAATCAATTTAACTTGCTTCCCAATTTCTCCCAATCAAATTAAAACTTGATATACAAGTTGGCACAGATTCAAACACTGGACATGTCCACACACATGTGCGTATTAATGCATACACACATATGTTTGTTTGTATGTGCATATGTATGTATACATATACATATCTATCAATCTACCTATTTATCTATCTATCTATCTATCTATCTATCTATCTACATATCTGTCTACCTAACTATCCTTTATAATCATGGTTTTCTCTTTCTTTATCCCAGATGCACAGTACTTCTTCACTACCTGTAAGATTAAACTCAAACAATTAGAAAAACCTTGTCCTTTATCCATGTACCCCCTCCCATATTTCTATTATCTATGGGATAAATAGCTGGAAAACATGCTAGTTGGACATAGAAGACTAATTCTATTTCTGTGCTATATGAGCATCATCAGACAGAGAAGACGGGCAAGAAAACAAAGATGTTGTGTATATGCAACGTCTGTGTGTGTGTGTGTGTGTGTGTATTTATGGCGGAGATAGCTCTTCTTCCATAGTCCCCAAACTATACATACACCTCCCCTACCTTACAGTTTCTATCCTATTTGTAATTGAAACAACAACCTGTCTATCTTTTGTTTTAATGTGTTTTTCTTTCTCTTTGAGAATGATCATTCTTCTGAAACTCCCATCATATAGTCTAAAAGATGAGAGGATCATATAGCCTCCCAATTTTCATCCCTCTACATATTAATGGGTATGTATGTATGTGTATATGTATATATATATATATATATATACATACACACACATATATATTTACATATATGAATATCTTTGTATGTCTGTATATTATATACATACATGCATACAAACACATAGACTGATATATGCATACAATCTTAAAAACTTAGTCTTTATCAAACATATATTTCAATATACAAAGAACAGGAAAGAGGACCAGATAGGAAACTTATGCAGCTTGTTATTTTAAAGATGTATATTTTTCATGCATAAAATAAATATGTGTTTCATATGTTCAATTATATAAAATATGTGAACATAGTAGTAATAAAACTGATTAATTTGTAGGATTCGTCTTTCTATTTAAAACTCCTTTGTCTATCTTTGCAACTAGAACCAAATCAGAATTAGTGAAAGGCTGCTGTTCTTCACTAAATACATCAAAACTTTTCCACATATTACTCTTTATACATGAAAAAAATAAGGCTCATACATTTGAGATAATTTGAGGTCATACAGGTACTAACAAAGTCAGTATTTGATCTCAGATCTCTCTTTAAAAGTTATTCCATTACCTAGTATAATCCCATCATATTCGATATACCTGAAGAGGGAAACTTGCAGCCCTGTGGCTGCCAAGGTTTCACTAAAGGTTGATGAAAGTTAAATGTTGTTAAATTTAGAAAGTTAATACACAAGTCCTTCTCATTAGGTGGATATAATGTGGGAGGATCAATGATAAACATCACTCAGATTTGGATGCAGTTTCCATCAATATCATTCTTTCTTATGTTCCATAGAGTATTACCTCATTTATCCATGCAACTTCTGGCAAGACAACTGAATAAAAAGTTGTTTCTAAGCCCATTTTCCCAAGACCTTAAAAGTATTTAAATGAAATAAATAAAGGCATAAAAGAGTATGGAAAGGGGAAAAAATCATATCATGGAAAATCTTACAAAAAAAGTCATCAGTGAATCTTTAAAAAGAGTCAACAACCAACCATGGACCCCAATATAATAAAGAAATCCTATGAGATAGAAGAAAATGAGCAGCATTTCTAAAGAGAGGATAACAGTGCAACAGCTACAAGAAATACCCAAAAATAATAATAGAAAGGCCACAAATATTTTCATAAAATTGAAAAAATAGCTAGAATTTAGTGTTTTCAAGGAAAAATACAAAAAAGCAAACAACAGAATTTACAATTTCGAACACAGAGTGTGGAATTTAAGCCAAGTATACTATGAAAAAGAGAGTGGTACATTTAGTGCTAAACATATAGCAATGGAAGAAAGAGTACTTAAATAAAATCAGGGAAAACCAAAATGAGGGGAAAATGGTTATCCCTATAATTCAAAGAAATGGACCTTGAAAACAAATTATCACAATGTTAAGTGACATCACTTGGTCACTATAAAATAATCCAACTTCAGAATATTTTTTTTCAGGACATCACACCAAAATTGTCTGAACTATTAGGAAAAAGAGAGACAAATACTGAATGATAGAAAGCATAGGCTATCTCACATTCAACATCTTTAGAAATGTAGTCACTACATTTAAGAACTTCACTATTAAAAGATGGAAAGTGAAACCATGTAAAAGGTAGCTTTTCTATTACAAAAATAAAGTCAGAATCTACTTCTACTAGCATTTAAATGAAAATGGTTGAATTATAGCCTTCAAATCCATATAAATAAATTTGTATTCCCTAAAAATAGAAAAAAAAAATCTACATCCTGGTAAGTTGATCTTACCAAAAAAATGGGGAAAAAAGGGATTTTCCGTACAGGTAAAATTTGAATACACACATTGTTGAAGAAAAAAGAAGTGAGTTGGCCCCTATGGTGATGTAGATACACATGAGTATTCATACTATATGCATACGTGTGTGTATGTATACATATATATATATATATACATACATACATACATATATACCTCTCTCTTTAGGTCTGAAAAAGTTGAAGCTATAAAATGGTAAATTATTCCACTATAATATATTCCAGATAAAAAGCAGTACACAACAGTGGATAGAACATTAAAGTTTGATTCAGGAAGGAATATGTTCAACTCTTGCCTTGTAACATATTATATATGACTTATTTCAAGTTATTTAACCTCTCAGTGATATGGATAATGCTTTAGAGACAAATTGCCCATCTGCATCAATGGGAGGTGTTTCTACAATCAAATATCCCTACATGGACCCAACTACACTAAGCCTTTAAAAAAACTATTGGACATTTTGATTCTTTATGTATATATAGATAGAATGAACATGGGTACATATACAAAAAGATGTGAAATTGTCTTTTTTGTTATTTATAGAAAAAAACCATACTGTCAAAACTAGGTGACTGAAAAATAATGAACAAATTTTCATTCTAGATATTACCATAAATTAAATCTCTCAATTTAAAATTTTCTTTTCAAAATCATGATCCATTTAATAGCACTGAGAAGGCTCACATATTTTTTCTTTCAGAGTGAGCTCTGCATAATTAATATGCATATATCTATAACATTTCTTCCTAAAGCTAACACTCTGTGATGCTCTCTGAAATGTCTGGAGCTGAATTCATCTGAAATTTAACACTTTCTTCCTATATAATTTCTTTCAAGGTACAAGGTTATTCTGACACTAACACTCCATTTTACAAGAGAGGACTTTTAAAAAGCAATTTGCATATTTTCTGATTTGCCTTAGTGTTACAGGTTCCCTACCATCAGTCGTTTAGAGGGTAGTTGTACCTATTCAAAAAAAATGGTGCTTTTCCCTCCATAACATATATCAAGTATATATATATTTTAGGTATTTCATTAAGGGTGAATTACCTCTTGGTTATACATTTTAGCTGATAAAGTATAGATTGGTAATGTAGGGAGTACTCTTGAGAGGAAAAACAGAGAAAGGCAATAATATTACACGCTAGAGAAGGATAGCTCTTGCCTCTACTAAAGGATTTAACTTAGATTTTCACTTAGTTTAGCTGGAAATTTCAATATGATAGGAATAGCCTCTATTACATATAGCAGTGGCAATTTAGTACCTCCCGATATTTTTCAGAAAAGCAAGTGGTATAAAAACTTTTGAAAATCAGCATGCCTTAGTGAAGAGAGGGCTGACCATGGAGTCAGGATAATCTGGGCTGAAGTCCTTCTTCCAAATGTTAATACTTCTGTGACTACAACCACATCACTTATCATTCTAGTGACGCAGACAACCATCTAAAACTACAAATTGTAAAGTAAATGTTAATCTTCATTAATAAAGGAAGTTTTCTTAACTGAGATTTCCTATAGTAATGAAATCTCAGATCTAGAATACGGAATAAAAAAGAGCATTTTAATTCATACTGTCAGTCTCATTCTTCAGCAGTGTCAGCTAAACTTCTGTCAAGGCCTGTTGGGTGCCATATTGCATATTATATGGTGAGAATTAAGCAATGAAATATTTAGCAATGAAATATTTAACTTCTTGAAATTAAGAATTACAAAAGGAAAATTTCAGCACATATGCTAGATATTCAAAAATAAATCAACATGTACTTGTACAGTATCAATTATGTTCCAGGTCCTGAGGAAAGAAGAAAATAATTATTGTTCTCAGGGAGGTGTAAAGACAAGCACTAGAAGCTTTCCAGAAGAATGCTACTGTGAACAGCTTTTAAGGTTCTGATTACACTGTATAGTGAACACTCTATTTATACCATTACAAATCAGAGCAAAACATTCACAGGAAATTAAGGTACAGCATTCACAAAGTTATGACTTATCACAAATAATCAAAATATAGCATTCACAACTTATCACAGAAAATGGCCACATAGTTTTCACTATAGTGGTCACAAAGTTTTGAACACAGAACAATCACTTTGTAACTCAAGCATTTGCAAAATCCTTCATTCAACTACAAAGTACAATAGTCAAAGTTCTCTACTCATGGGGCACTAACACTAAGTTAACTCAATCAATCACTTATTCAGTCATCAATTACTAAGTATAATCATTAAGACAATCAATCATTCAGTCAACTCAATTATTCAATCATCCTTCATCATTTACTATTCAGTCATCAGAAAATACATAGAACCTCCACCCCCAGGTCACTAGTAAATTAACAATTTCTCAGTTAGTACACAGTATCCAAGTAAAGTCTTCTTTCAGCTTGACTTAGGGTGTTTTCTCAGATTCCCTGGATCCCCTTCCATGGTCCCAGATCCTACCTGGATTCACCACACTGTCACCTGGGTTCAAAGGTAGACAGTTCCTAGGTCCTTGTCCAGCTCTCTGAGTGAATCCTTCTCCACATGGGAGCTCACAGTGTCCATTCCATCTCAAATCCTTCACAGTCTCTCTTCCTGGAAATCAAGGCTTAACAAAGCCACAAAAAGGAAAAGTCTTAAATCCTTCACAGTCATGCTTCCTCAGTCTTTTGTCAGCTCCAGCTGGCCCTCACACTCTGCAGAAGTTTCAGCTGATTCCCAGAATAAAAATCATTCCATCCAGGTATTAAAAATCACAATCATTCTCTTCAGCCTCCCTAGTGGCAGCAGCTTCTGCATCCAGAGTTCACTCCAAGAAGATCTGACTCTCCCTCTCTGGACTTTTCCTTATATACACAGAGGATTAGCTTCCTGTTTCAGCCAACACCTTCCTGTTACATCAGCAACAGAAGACAGGAGTTTATACCTTCTGTTTCTTTAATAGAAGCTTAGTCTGAACTAGGTGCTAAGTACCTCTTAATTTAGCAATACAAAAGGAACTTCAAATCTCATTACTATTACAGTAGGTTACATTGCACTAGAAGAAACAACATAAGCAAATAGAAAGTAATTACAAGGTAATTTTCTTTTGGCATGTGTTGGGTGGGAGGAATAGATTTGACTTTTAGCCAGAATGATCAAAAGAGACCTTTTGAAAGAGGAAGAGATTTGAAGTTAAGGATCTTAAAAGTCAAGGGAGAGAGTAAATTCCCTACCAAGGGAGGAATCGGGAGTAGCCTATGCAAAAATATATATAAAGAGAAAATATAATGACATGTATGAAGAGGAATATCCCAAGTAAGCCATTTTAGTGAGGGTATGGAGTTAACAAAAGGGAATGATGTGTAAGAAGCCCTGAAAGTAAGCTTGGCCAAGATTTTGAAGGGTTATAAGTGACAAATGAATTTTGTATTTTATTGAGTGGCAATAGGGAGACACTGGAACTTTTTGAGTATGGAAATAACATGATCATACTAAAGGTGGCTGGTAGATATGAATTCTAAGTACCAAGCAAAATACGGACAATATATTAAGTATAATAACTATAACCCATTTCAGATTTTAACTTGTATTTTGTCTAAGAATAGGAGAAGTTTCTATAAAATGAATCCTTTCAATCTATGTGCCTACTTCTGTGCAAAAGTGCTGGAAGAATTATCAAAGAAACATACGGTATAGTTGTTGCCAGCAAAGCTATTTATGGAGACAGAACTTATATTCATCAAAGATGCAAATAAGAAGGGTAAAAGTAAATAATACAATGAGGGTAAAACATGACAGATTGTTAAAGTCAAAGGAGAAGCGGATCGATTATATGCTGGAGTGCCAAGAAGAAGTAGGATTCATGCCAGATATTATGCTATTATTACTCTGTTTTACACATGAGGAAAGTGAGTCAAAAAGAGGTTAAATGAGTTGCCCAGTGTCACACAACTAGTAAATTTCTGAGACTGAATTTAAACTCAAGTTGTTCTGGCTCTAGGCCAGTGGTTCTCAACCTTCCTAATGCCGTGACCCTTTAATACAATTCTTCATGTTGTGGTGACCCCCAACCATAAAATTATTTTCGCTGTTACTTCATAACTGTAATTTTGCTACTGTTATGAATCATAATGTAAATATATGATATTCAGAATGTATTTTCATTGTTACAAACTGAACATAACCCACAGGTTCAGAACCACTGATCTAGGCCCAGCGCTCCATCTACTAAGCCACTAGATGCAGTAGGAGTTAGCTCACTACTTTCACTAGTTAAAGCAGTAAAGAAAGTGATATTCTACCTGTGTTTTGCCTTGACCAGAATACATTAGAAATAACACATTTAGTCCTAGGTATTAGGATTGTATTTTAAGAGGAACACTGAAGAGTTCAAGGGGAATCAGCAACAAAAGGGATAGAAGTCAGATATTAGCTCAATATAATGAACAGATCATCATGAGCAGTATTTATATAGCACTTAGAGGTTTGCATAATACTTCAGCTATATCACTTAATCCTACAACAACCTCAGGGCTTAAGTGCAATGATTTTCCTCATTTTGCAGTTGATAGCTAGTAAGTGACTGGGGTGTAATTTGAACTCTGGTCTTCCTGACACAAGTTAACTTGTCTAGCTACCAACTTCAGGTGAAGATTAGGATAATTATTAAATATTTTCCAACTCCAAAATGGTATGATTCTCTGAAACATTGCAGATGGAAGTGAACAGCCTCACAAAAGGGTAGAAAGATACAGGTGAAGGATGGAAGATGGTGTGTGTGTGTGTGTGTGTGTGTGTGTGTGTGTGTGAATGATATATTTTAGTATTCTTATAGTAAGAGTATCATTGTATAAAGTTAAATGGTGTGAATAAAAAGTGTGAGGATTAAAAAGTATGCTTTCCACATTATATTATTGTTTGCGTCCAGAAAGAGCCTTGCTCTAATGGCTGTAACTAATTTCCCAGTTACTATGTTCGTAAAGTCTGACCCTGGTTATGTTAATCTCTAAATTTTTAGTAACGGGTCTGTGGACGGACTTTTTTGTAGACTGAATGTGATTTTTCAAATAGTTCATCTAAAATGATATCTTGTATATCCGCATCATTCATCCCAAAGTTTGTTTCATGATACTATAAAGGGGCATTTCAGAAAATCTGGGACATTTATTTTCCTTCTTGAAGACTCTTGGGGCAGAAGGAAGTCATGGACATTTTTGGAAGTTCTTTACTATATTTTACCTTTGCATCCACAGTGCCCATTCCAGTTCTTTTCACCAAGTTTAATATATTTTCAAAACTTAATTTAAGAGGCACAACTTGTATTATGATGGAATACAGATAGATATAATATTAGATACAAATAGATATAATAGATATGTATATATGCATATGTCTTAGGAACATACACATGCAAATGCATTAATATGAGTTTTTTTTAGTTTTAAAGTAATTATTGTCAAACATTTCAAATACTAGTAAGTTTAAACTAGTAAGACTATATGATATAGCTATATAAATGTGTCTATCTGTCTGTCTATCTATCTATCTATCTATCTATCTATCTATCTATCTATCTATCTATCATTTCCAAACAGGTGAATATACAGATTAGAGAGGCAGTCAATAGTTGAGAGGTATACTTTCTCTTTGGAAAAAAAAATCTGAACTCCTTTTCAGTATCATCTTGGGAGTTGTTCTATGTAGCTGCAATTTAAAGGACAGACTTACATAGTTATTTACAGAGAGGCAGCTGTCCTGGGTACACTATTCTGATTCAGTCTTGGAAGAGGTAATTTCCACAAGGTTTGGCTCTTATGAGAAGGTCTGTCTCTATTCTCAACTCAGATTGACTTTCTCCTTAGAAAGTAAAGCTTTTTAACCTTGCAGATCTCATCCCCTGAGTTAAAGATCAACCACTTTCAATAAAAGAGGATTCAGCAGAGTACTTCCCCATAGAGAACCAGGCAGCTTCAAGAGTAGCACTTCAAACAAGTAATTTACTTTTATAAACAGTATAAATAAAACAGAAATGGGAAGGAGAAGTTCACAGACTTACAGCATTTCTCTTTTTACAGCACTCAGGATATTTTATTTCAGTTTTTTGCAGGAGGTCTGCAAGCTGTTGCAGGTAGTTATCTATAGGAGGTCTACAAGCTGTTCAGTTGTAATTCAGATAAGTCAAATGTTACTCCCCAGAAAAAGTATTATTTAAGGTGCCACAACAAGGTGCTACTTCACTAGTGGAATTATTCTAAATTGGTGACTGTTAATTATTAGATGCACATCTAAAGATAAGAACATTGTTGTTGTTTTTTTAAGTAAAAACATTGTATAACACTGAAGTAAAATAATTTGTGCTTTGTTCACGTGCTATAGAGTTTGGGGCTAGAAATGTTCTTCAGGATTAAACTCTTCATTGTGGACATGCAGATGACAAAAATGAGGACTAAAGGTGTTATCTGTCTATGTTGTGTATGCCCTATATTCCTTGTAGTCTAGAAATTTACTTGTCTTTTTTGTGTTGAAATAATAATGAAAATGTTGGCTGTATGTTATTTTTTTCTGCCTTCTGCCCATGATTATCAAAGAAGTATAGTAATCTTCCAAACAATGGAATCCTTCTCTTCCATCAAGTCTCAGTTCTAAACCACTTTCTGCAGAACTTACCTTGTTCCCCAAACCTATACCTTTGAGACTATCTTCCATTTATTTCTATTTACATCTTATATGTACCTATTTATTAACATTTTGTCTCCCCTATCGGACTATAAGGTCCTTGACATCTGGGACTATTTTTGCCTTTTTTTTAAATCCCCAGTTCTTTTCACAGTGCCTATCATAGCAATCATTTTATAAATGCTTTAATTGCATGTTGATTGATTGTTTAGTTTCCGTCAGGTGGGGGAAAAAAAAGATTAGTTTCTCAGTTGGAAATGGATGAATGATTTCTGTTTGTTTATTTTAATTGAGAGAGAATGGCACTCCAGATAGAGATAGAGACTTGGAATCAAAAAGATCTGAATTCAAGTTCTCTGAATTAAAGTTCTGCTGGTAGCATAGATTAATTATGTGGCCATAAGCAAATCAATTAAACTTTCAGCCTCCCAGGAAACTCTCTAAGGCTAGAAGTTGTAGGTGAGTTATAGATTTTCATCACTGGAAAAAGTTTAAACTCTAAAAGCTTCCTATATCAGTACACTGATAGGTCTGTCCTCCCCCATAAAACCTCCTATTTTTTTTAGTCAAAAAGTCTACCTCTCCTACAAATTATAGCCCTGAAATAAAACAGACCAAAATGTGTCAATTGTTAGGAAAAAAATCTATAAACACAAAGGAAACTTCAATTCTAATCATTCTCAGAACTATTGAAGCCAAAAAAGCCCAAGACTATACACCTATGTCATGAGTTTCTAAAATTTTACTCATACAGAGTTATGAAAATTAAATTTCATTTTCTACCACTTACTACCTGTCTGGAAATCTCTTTAAACATAGTAGAGGAAAGGATTGGGTCATTAACTTGAAAATTTAACACATGAGGCTTTGTGATCACATCTTCTTTAGGAAATCTTCCCCAATGCCTCTTTCCATGCTTTCTTTCTACAAATTATTTTCCACGTACTTTGTATAACATATGTTTGCTTGCCCTCTCCCCCTTCAGATTGGGAGCTTCTTGTGGGCAGCTACTGTCTTTTTCATTATTTTTCATATGCCTAGTATATGTATCATAGTTCTTGGTAAATAATTGATACTTAAGAAATATTTTTTGTCTTATTGATCCACTTAGCTAGGGTAAGTCTCAGTTCATCTTTTCTACCTTCTTTCAAAAAAGGTACATTCACTGCATTATTAGTGACAAAGGAAGAAAATGCTATTTAAAAGTATATGTCCTCCTGCAATTTTTATATTTGAAAATGAGTTTCTATTTCTCATTAGTTTTTTTTTTAATTTTATTATAGTTTGCATCATTCATTTCCACAAGATTTTGAGTTACATATTTTCTCCCCCTCTTCCCCCTACCCACCGCCCCAAAACAGCCAACCCAGTGTGTCCCCCCTCCCCCAGTCTATTCTCTCCTATGTCACTTCTCAGTAGGGCAGGATGGATCTCCCGACCACAGTGCCTGTGTATCTCA